>CM075871.1:9572395-10143356 GCA_038021265.1 Cyprinella venusta
ATTTTCCCAGATCTTTTAAAAATCCACCGACTGTAAAATGCCATTAGCCATTAACAAAAGCAACCAGATCAGACATTAATCGCAACATAAGAAACTTTATTTTTCAAAAAAGTGTTATAAAATTGGAGAAGTAACGTTAGAGAAAGGACTAACGTATTTTATGATTCCACGAACTACGCATCCCATGAAGCATTACCACAGAGCATTATGAATGAAGTCATACAATATTAAATTATAATTTTTTTTTAATTCTAAAATACATTTTTTGAAGCGTATTTGAGAAATAGTCAAATATATACAGATATAGTCGTTTTGTGTGGGTCGTCTGACTCAATTACTTTATGCATTGCAAATGTGTGGAAGTTCTCTCTATCCAGCTATTGATTAGATATTGATTATTCCTGCGATATTTGTTTATCAGAATAATAATCTGTTGTCCTCTTTTGTAATTGTGTATACACAAATATTTTTGGTGGATTTGGAGAAAAAAAATGTATTAACCCTTTATGGGGCAAGGAACCATATTTGGTAACTTAATTGCACATTCAATCTGACTCTCCCCAGCCAGTTTGCGTTGTTGTATGAGTGCATATATTTCTTCTAGCCAATCAGCGAAGATCATGCTACGTCACTGATAGTCACATCATGGCATCTGACCAATCAGAAGTTGCGCAGAGCATTTCAAAACTTTAGTGTTGTTCCAGATATTGGAAAATAAGGTTATGCGCTAATACCTACTCCCACATCAGCGCTGATAACTTCAAAACAAAAAACGGTAAGTTGATGAAACTCACACATTCTATTGTTGAATAGTTGTGCAACATGTTGACATATATGTTGTTTGCATAGATTTCTTGAAAATAGTAACATTTGTGGCATGAAAAATGGTAAGACCATATTTGATCATACGCCCTGTTCAGGTAAGATTATAGAATGTCCATATTTAGACATACGCCCTATGCGTGTAGAAACGCCATACTAAGGTATTTTTTCTTCAAATAATACATTATAACCACAGTCTATGATTATAATGTAGGACAGTAGTATTTACTAGTGCATTGGATGTCATCACAGGTTTGAATAACATTATAAATTGATCCAGTGGGAAACGTAACACATTTATAGATATTTTCAAGCTATATTAGATATTGAAATATGTGTGGTTTTGGTAAGTTCTATGACCTTTATAACAGTTTTTAATGCTTATAATGATATTTTGCCCATCTTATTATATATTTACATATAGTATGACAGACCAGTCTAATGTCACTCACTTATGTTTCTTATTATTTATATTTCAGTAGATCTGCACTTCACTGTTACTAACAAATAACTCAAACTGGGCTTGATATTGACTCAAAAATGTACTCTCAGTTCTTTGCAGCTATACACAAATCTTTTACGGCAAGAGGGAGACAGTTGTGCCAGCCCACCCCAGCATCAGTGATGATGGGGGCTCTAAGGAGGAAGATGATGATGTGCCATGACCCTGACACCTTCCCACCCACCCACAATATAGACACTCCAGGCCAGAGTGATATAGGCCTCTCTGTCAAGAGGTGTAATTTAATTTAAAATGTTCCTAATAATAATTTAAAATGTTCCTAAATAAATATTTTTATGTTTGTAACAAGTTTATGTGTTTTTATTATATTTTTACATATACACTTTTTAAGGGAAAAAAAATTACCCTAGACTGGCGAGGAACCATATATGGTCACTTCATTGCCCTTGATTTCCAACCTAAAAAAATAAATAATTTAAAAAACTCAAAAATGTTTAGAAGTCTTATAATATCCTCCAATAACACTCTAAGGTTGAAATTTAGAATTTCCAAGTATTTCAATGAGTGCCCTATAAAGGGTTAAAGGAAAAATTAGGCTATAATCAAGATTAATAAGTGTGATGGCTGTATTTGGGCTATATTTTATTTCAATGAAAATAATAATAATCAGATTTTCTTTTACAATTTTACTTAGTAGTTTAGAATGCAAGTTTATTTTCAAAAAAAGAGCAGCTTTTGGTGTTAAACTTCGCGAGACCCCAGTCGTTATTGTTGTCTCGCCATTAATCGCCCTAACGGAGGACCAGGTACAGGAGGCGGTCAACCTTGGAATATCTGCCGCTCAGCTGTGTCCCAAGAAAGAAAATGCGATAAAGAATTGTCGATACCAACTTCTGTTTGGCAACTTGCTGATGTCTGAGTTAAAACACGCCCCCTCATTAGCATACGGAGAAAGAAATGTAGAAATAAATGAATGCAGACATAATGCAGACAGTGGAAATGAATAAATAAATAAATAAATGTGTGAAAAAATACAATTATACATAAGGAAATAAAATTGTAAATACTAATTTATTTGTACTTTTTTACATTTCTGTATATTTATTTATGTATTTTTGCTTTTTTGCATTTCATTGTATATTTATTTTTGGTATTTATTTATTTTTAATTAAGTCAGCTTTGACATTCCATACTTTTACAGAAAACGGCTGACTCTTGTTTTAAAGTTGGAACTGCTTTGTGTTTTAATAACAGTTTCTTGTTGAATCAGTCATTAAATTCGTGGAGATTCGGGAAGTTGTCTTTTGTAAAATGCGCAGCACAGAAAACTAAATTACGATTTGAATTTTCAGGAACATAATCAAACATAAATTGTATCCATTGTTGACGAACAACAACAACGTCCGTGGGAAGCCTGAACACAGAAGACCTGACAGCTGGGTGAAAATAACACACTTTCGATGAGCCGCAGAATTATGCCCTTTTTTGCATATTCCAGAGGGAGGGTTGATGCAAATGTATGGGTTAGTGACATCTTAAACCTGTTGTAGTCTCATTCGAGTCGTTTTTGTAGGCATTAAACTTCCTGATTTTTAAAAGACGATATCTCTGCTTACATTGAACTTTCAGTGCTGCAACTTTGCAGACACTATGCAGCAACAGCAACAGCAACATTACACACTATTTAAAATGAATGAATCACAATCAAGGGAATCTTTTTTTGTGGTCTGGCCACCCCCTAATGTCATATTGAATCAACCAAAATAATTGTAATATTTAAAGAAATAGCATCTCTTTAATATAAATCCATGGAGCAGTACAATCGAGCTTAAGCGGCCCACTTTACCTGCATTCAGCTGCCTCCAAGAGAAGACTTGAAACATGACTTTGCAAGGAAATTCTTACCTGATTTTTATGTTATCCTTCATGTTATCATGCCAAATTCCTCTTTTGCATTATATGCATATATTATACAGATAAGCTATTACAAAACACAGTTAACATCCCGAGTTGTTCTTTACAGAGTTCATTCTGAGTTTGAAACAGAGATGAGTTTATTTTCGTTTGAAAATTTTGATTTCCGAAGACAGGCAAAATATAATAATAATTTCTGTCAAATCACATTCACATTGTGGACATTTTTACACCGTAATGTTTTACATATCAAACAGTGTTCATTGAGCCTCGCTGATAAACAAGTAAAGAGCTGAGGTGCCTGTGTTTTGAGCAGTGCAATACTTTAACTTTAAATGTCTAAAACAAACTGCGGGACTCATAATACTAAATAAACTACTAAGGCAGAAGCTGATATTTTTAATATTAAAACATATTTACAACCTAACATGCAATCTTCCCTCGGCAGAAAGATAAGTATGCTTGTTTACAATTTACAGTCTTAATAAAACAGTTTGGCCACATATTTCATCCCGTTCAGTGAATTCCACATAAAAATTCCACTTAAAAAAAAAATCATTGTGGAACTAACAAAGGCCTCAAAGGAACAGCATTATGCACAATTACATAAAATTCCTCCTCAGCTATTTAAACACCCAAGATTGAGCTATTGATGCCCGAATTGTTACTATAATCAAAATAAATGTGTACTGCATTTCTGCAGACCTTCAAAAAAAAAAAAAAAAAAAGGTTTGACAAGATGTATTAGGGGGTTAACATTAAGTGTTTATGCCTATTCTTTTTCTGAAATATTCAGAATATCACTTCAGGCAATATAAACACCATAATATAGTCTTTCATGGACCAATTACACAGACTTAGTATTTTTTTTCTCACATTTTACCAAACGCCATTGTGTCTTAAAGAGACAGTGGCTCAGAAGTAATTATAGGAAATGGGAAATTAAACCTTTATCCGCAAAGAGAAAGAAGGGTAATCACATTGCACCGCTTAATGTGGCAAATTCACATTTAAGACCAAACTGTGAAAAGACCTTCAACTTCACAGCGTGTTAAACCTATATTACAGGTAGATATCTGTGATGAAGGCATCTAATATAACCAAAAGTAGCCCAAATCCTCTTTTAGACTATTTATGTATCCTATAACTCATGATTATGATAATGTTTTGTCACTATTTGGTTCTTTATCAAGAATTTTACCCAATACCTAGCATATAAGAGTAGTTATCTATTAGATATAAATAGACAGCATTTCAAAAAGACTCCTTTATCCTTTCCAAACAATCCATCCTTTTCATCCTCCACATAAAGCATCTGTAAAATAATATTTCTAAAACGTCCATCACGGCACACGTCTCCATTAACCTGCGTTTACTTGACGTCACTCTTCTTCGAATAACTTTACCTTATTTGGCTTGAAATGCACGTTTACGAATGAAATATTATGAAAACGACTCTCCTTGTTCTTACTGACCCGGAAACTTGCAGGCATTTTGCGACAAGCCTTTGGTTTCTACACTTAAAAAAAGTTTCAAATAGTAAACATTGAAATTATACATGCAAAACTGTCTTTTCCAATCCAAGGATAGTTTTCCTTGCATCGGTGCCCTCTAGTGCCAGTTCTATCTGTGCAAACGGGCCAGTTCACAGTCCTGGCGGAGGGGGGCGTTGTCATCAGTGTTCTCCGGCTCCTGAGCATTGCCGTTTGTCGGGCCGCAGTGAGGGGTGAGTTTGCGGAGATACTCTGCATGGACAGGTTTGTGGCACTGTAGCACCCGGATCGCCTCGTCAATCTTGAACCATTTCCGTTTACGACCTGCAAAAACATATTTCAAGAGCATTTTGAAATATTTCAAAGCATAAAATACAGTAGTCTACGGATCCCCTTAAGGAACATGATGATGGCAAAAATTTTAGATTGGAGAAAAAATTATGTCAATACTAGATAAATAAGTGAGTCTTATCGTGATATAAAATATCGCCCTCCCATCTTCTCACAAAAGTTTAGCGAATATTGACTTATATGAAAACTTCAAGCATTAGAAATAAGAAATACTACATCAAAGTACTGGTTATACTCGTCCAGTGCACATAGTTACTAAACAATCAATCAACCGATGCATTCGCCTTCATTACCCTATCATACATTCAAATTAATTGTATTATTATTTTGTGATCCACATACGTTGTAATTATTATCGTTTTCTTTTTTTATTGTTGTCATTTTTATTTTATTGTAGACTGTCTGTATATTGACAAATGTATAATTGTATTATTGTTCTTTTGTGATGGTTGTGATGTATTTCAGGACCCCCTCGAAAACGATATGGTGCATATCAAGGGGTTTATCCTAATAAATAAATTTGAATGTATGTGCATTTCTTGGAAACTAATTTATGTTTAAGTTAATATCCTTGTTCCCCAGAAAAAATTCAATAGCAGGAATACAGGTTTAACAGCAGCATTAGTTAAAATACTGTCATGATTTACTCACCCTCAAGTTGAAGCAAGTTGACTAGTATTTTTATCCTACTATAGAAGTCAATGGTCTTCAACTCACCAACTGCCTGCTTACCGACATTCTTCAAAATATCTTTTGTGTTCATCAGAAGAGAGAAATTCATACAGGTCTGAAACAACTTGAGGCTGAGTAAGTGATGACAGAATTTTCATTTTTAAGTGAATTATTCCTTTAAGACCAACTGCAGGGATCCAATATACTCGTGCATTTTCTTTCTCAACGTTTACGTTCACTTAAGACTTAAACGACTGTGTTGACTTGCAAAGACATGGTCCACTTTGACAAATAAGTATGCGTATTTAAATGGATAGTTCACCCAAAAAAGTAAACATTTTTAACCTTAAGTTGTGCTGTTGTACATTTATATTTTACTATGTTAAGTATGAATCATCATTAAGGAGACAGATCTGGATTAAAGATCTAGACGTTTGAAGACTTGCTGCTCGGTTTTAAAAATGCACAGCTTTATTTAAATGCAGTACAAAAGGTCAACTTCACAGTGAATTTGACAGACATTTGACTGCCCAACCATCTGACTGACAAACATTCCACTGTATTTATAGTCCTCAAAACTGTCTCTCGCAAAGTGCTGAAACTTAAACATTCACCTTAAGCATTTTTAAATATGTCAAATTTGCAGGAAGGTTAAAGGTCATTACTTTGATAATCCGACTATTGACCTTTTCTATGCATTCAGCTCAGCTCTGTCAAGTTCACCCGCTTCCTCTCTGTGTATTGAGGTTATGATGCCCTATTTGGCAGCCGAAACTATGGTACAAGCAGAGCGAGGCCAGCGATAGGGGAGTGTGACGCTAACTGGAAAACAACTGTGCCCCTGCTAACAGCACGCCTCCCTGTGAACAAACTTCAGTCTATTTATATGGCTGCTTGGACTGAAGAAGGATTACCTGTTTTTTTTTTTTCTTCATTCCTAAACATCCACAAATAGTGCAAGTTTTGAATTGCGCTGTCTGTGGGAAAATGTTATTATTGTATATCCTTCCTGACAACAAAAATTCAGTTAAGTAGCTAATCCACATGCCTGCTCTATATCTCTAATCGCTTTGGAGAATAGTTCCATAAATCCCCATATTTGCAGCTGCTTACAGATCAGCAGTTGCGTATTATGAAAAGAAATGAGCTGGTTATTATAAGCTTGTCTAAAACTATATAAATACTGTCCTGTTAGCAGACTAAGCTGTTTGTAGACAAATAAAGTCCCAACTATTGATTTATTGCAGACTTGGGAAGAGGTCACTTTGTTACACGTGAACTTCTCTGAAGAACTTAATTTCCATAGTAATCAATGTGGTGTGTGATGCAATATTCCAAGTCTTGTTCTGAAGCTAATATAATAAGCTAATATAATAGCTTCGCATGAGATTTGAGAACTATGGTGAAGAGGAGGATTTTTAGGGACCAACTGTTACACACAAATCAGACTACTTTCAGTCTGCCCTTTTTTCAAAATCATTTTTTTTAAATCATTAAGGGTACATACGGAAGAGGATTAGGGCTGAGCAATAATAGAAAAATAAAAGCACCTCGAGATTAAAGTCATTATAATGCGAGATTAAACTCGTTAAATTTAGAGAAAAAAAAGTCGAAATACAATCTTGAAAATAAACTCATTAAATACTGAGAATAAAGTCGTGTTTCGAGAAAATACTCGTTAAATTTAGAGGAAAAATTCGAAATACAATCTTGAGAATAAAATTTATTAAATATCGAGAATAAAGTCGTTGTGTTTTGAGAAAAAACTCGTATAATTTCGAGAAAAAAGTCGAAATCCAATCTTGAGAATAAACTCATTAAATATCGAGAATAAAGTCGTTGTGTTTCGAGAAAAAAACTCGTTAAATTTCGAGAAAAAAGTCGAAATACAATCTTGAGAATAAACTCATTAAATATCAAGAGTAAAGTCGTTGTTTTTTCGAAAAACAATCTTTTCTCAAAATTTAACGAGTTTTTTTCTCGAAACACAATGACTTTCTTCTCGAAATTTAATGAGTTTATTCTCAAGATGATATTACAACTTTTTTCTCAAAATTTAACGAGTTTTTTCTTGAAACACGACTTTAACTCTCAATATTTAATGAGTTTATTCTCAAGATTGTATTTCGACTTTTTTCTTTGAGTTTAATCTCACATTATAATGACTTTAATCTCAAGATGGTTTTATTTTTTTATTATTGCTTGGCCCTAATCCTCTTCCGTAGGTACATTTAGATGAAAACAATGTACTAAAAACAGAAAACGGTAAAAAGTTTTATGATTTTAGTTGGAAACGGTGTCGTTTAAAACAATTGTAATAAAAAGTTCTCTAGCAATTTTTAAAAGAATTTTAATTTTTTTTTTTAACCTTTTTAAAATAAGTTTACCTTATACTTTTTATGGCTGTATTTAATTGATCAAAAATACAGTAAAACAGCAATATTATTTTAATATTACAATTTAAAATGTAGTGCCACACGTGATCCTTCATAAATCATTCTAATATGCTGATCTGGTGCACACACACAAAAAAAAAAAACATTTCTCGTCATGATCAAAGTTGTAAACAGTTGTGCTGCCTAATATTTTTGTGACAAGTTTTCCGAGATTCTTTGACCAATAGACAGTTTAAAACAGCAGCATTTATTTGAAACAGAATTTTTTTTTGCAACAGTATAAAAGGCTGTACTGTCACTATTGATCAACTTATTGCATAAGTCCCAATATATTCCATTTAAAAAAGTAAATCAACTCAGAAGCAAATCCAAATCAAAGTGAACAACTCTTTTGAGTCGGTTCATTTTAGTGATTGAAAAATAATTATGAAATCCCATTTCAGCAGTTACTGAATTAATCTGAATTGTTAATACAAAGAAGACAGTCTTATTCATAAAATCAACTCACCAATATTGACGGAGTCCTCCCAGTCTTCCAGTGTCTCTGTAACCGTAAGAACATACACATATGTCCGATGCTTGCTGTCCTGGTTCTGCTGTACAGAATGAGAAACATAAAGTTATCACGTGGTGTGAGGATAAGATATTTATGAATGTTTATCAAATAAAGACTTGTTTATTGAAGTATCAGTGACAGCGTCTTATTTTATACAAGGCAGTTTGGCAGTCTTACCTCAAACACCCCCAATAGCCTGCCAAGGGTACCCCTCACACCAGCCTGTTTAAGCAGAAAAAGAAACGGAAAAGGCATTAGAGACTCATTTTCTTCCCAACCCACAAGCCTTTTCAGTTTTAAACATGGTTGAGGCATCAAACTATAAATCATACAGAAATATAGTAATATATATATATATATATATATATATATATACAGTATATATACCCATAATGAATCAAATATATACATAATATATGCATGGGGTTATGATGCGTATGGTGCAGATTAGATGGCACTTTTAATGACTTCGGCTGTGACATAAGCAGCAGTATGATTCTATCAGTGCTAACAGCAGCTTAAAATGAAGAGGAGCACATCGAATTTCTGGAACCGTACCAGCTGACGCCGACACATCAGGCCAAAACATTAGCCCCAGCTCACTGATCCGGGAGACCTGAGCCGCGTGTTTCCATAACACAGGAGATTCCCGGACAACATAATGCTCATAAGGGAACATCATGTCTTCATTCAGACATTGCAAAATGCCCCAACCAGTCCGACCTCACCCTTGCAAATTGGGTTGATACGACTGCTCACAATCGGAACTGACAGACAACAGGGGGCGATTTCAGGGACTATGAGAGATTTGTCTATTTAAAATGCCCTGAGAGTGTTTCTGTCATCTCGGTGTATCCTCATCTGACATGATCACATAACATGAGCATTACCCTAGACAAACCCTGAAAATAAACATCATAGCCGGAAAATCTCAGCTCTGGAAGTTCAGACCAAATTTAAACATTTCATGAGGTAAAAATGTCGTTTTTATGTCCCATCCAGAGTTTTAGCCTAGCTAAATTCATTTAAAGAGGACCTATTATGCCCCCCCATTACAAAGTCTTTATTTTGTTTTTGGGTCAATTAGAATAGGGTTTCATGCTTGAAAAAACACATTATACTTCACATATTTAACATTGTTGCAGCACATCTTTTCCCTGTCTGTCAGTAACTCTCTGTTTAGTTATGATCTCGTATAAAGCCCCTCCTTTCAAAAAGCACAATGTGCTTTCATTTGTTGGTTGGACCAGGGTGTTGTAATTAATCAACCACTTCAAACACGTTTTAGAAATGTAGACCGGTGTAGACGGCGACGCTACTTGGCGTATATCTTCTTCGCCATTGCATGTGTGCTCGGCAAGACCGCTTTGTGTTTCAGCGCCCCCAAGTTGTGTTTTACTGGAACTTCAGAAGCTCCAAACACGTGAGCAAAAGCACCAATCTCATTGGTCGGATCGTTTTTGACGCGGCGCGTCAAACTAAAAAAACGAACCCGAGGCGTTTTTAAAAAAATGACGCTTTTACGTGATGCGTTTTACGGGTCAGTGTGAACACTCACATTGGCACCCTTTGTTTAGTCACGAGGCGTTAAATGTCGACGAATAACGCACGCGAAATTCGTCACATTGTGAACAGGCCTTTAAAGTGGGTTTGGTTTCTTGTGTCGATGTCTATTGGCAAATACATTGACGCAGGTACTGACGATTCTGTCTGACCAATCAGTGATCTGCAGTTTTTCACGTCACATTTAGTACTGGTACGGTACACTTGGAACCTCAAAAGACCAGGTACCATTTAAAGCGAGCCGAAGCGAGCCATACCATGCAGTGGAAAAACGCCACAAGTAAGCCGTACCGAGCCAAGCCGTACCGTACCATGCAGTGGAAAAGCGCCAAAGCGTGCCGTACCGAACCGTACCATGCAGTGGAAAATCGCCATAAGTAGTCTTGTAATGCTCTTAACCATTTTAATCACAAATCGAATTGAGAAATTAGCAAGAATTGACAAATACTGTAGATAAAGTAACTTAGGATGGAATAGCCTTTCCCCAACTTGCAGACAGCCTTTTACACTCAATGTTAATGATGTCAAACAGCTCAAAAATGTCTCCCAGTTCATTTGTGTTTATTTTGAGACCAAATAAGCACTATTTGAGTTCAAATCTGAACTCTGACCAAGCCTCATGGACTTGTTCTCAAGCCACTTCATGGTTGTCCTTGCAATTTGGGCCGGAGCATTGTCATCTGATCATTCCTCTTTAGATAAAAACTTTTCATTTGTGAATCAAGCCATTCTGCAATATTCTCCAGTACTCCAAAGCATTATAAGACCTTTCACAGTGATGTAGCTCACCAATTCCATCCCCAAAAAATAGGCCACCACACAATTACACCTCTTCCTCCATGTTTCACTGTGGTAGAGATCCATTTATTGTTATATTTTTCACCTGCACCGCTCTGGAACGTCACCATGCAACTCATGATTCACAGTGATTAATCACTCCACAAACAATGGAGTGCATTTGCTTACATTTTCTTAGCAAACCAATAATTTGTGGTTGAGACAATTAAAAGCTTAGAGTTTAGCCATTTGGGGCTTGACGCTTTTTTCTGCCCAGGAGTGTACAATTGAGGTGTTTTGGGAATTCAGAAACAGTGCCTACTGATATAGAGAATTACTCACTTTTGAGTGGACTTTGTACTTTCTAACTTTATAGACCTTTTTAATGTGCATTGTGCAAACAGCAAAACTACATATTTGAGAGTTGAAAGAGAGTTCCTATTTAACATGTCAAGTAAACAAATATGGAGTTATCATTAAATAAATAAAAAAAGAAGTTCCTTTTTCACAAGAGGCCTGTTATAAAAAACGATCCACTTCGCAAGAGCTTTGGGACATCCCATCCCTGGCAAAGCCCCTGGGGGTTTAGTTTTAGGTCCCATGAGTGTTGCCATAGCCAGCAGCATGCTGTAATTCACAGACAGGTTTATGGTCTCCTCCAGGGTCTCCCTAACACTTGAATGGCTTGAGTTACACCTTTTAAACCATTATGTAACAAATAAATCCCTCGAAGTACAAAATAAAATCTTATGCATGAAGGATAAAATGGAAAAAATAGGCCAAAAATGGCTTATTTGGGCAGTGTTTTTTTCCAGTGTTATGCAACTATGCTTTAGTTAACTGAAATGTAAAACCCATTCAATCGATTTTAAATAATTGAATTTAATTCAATCTGTTATTAAAGAAAGGATTACACGCTGGCTGATTTATTTTCTTATACAGCCAAATAGCGTGAGCAGCCCACTCATAATTTATTAATTGCATACTTTAAAAAAAAAAACATTGACTACTGTAATTAAGCTGCATTCAGATTGGGCAACTGCAAGTGTTGACTCTTGAACCTCAGGGACATGTGCATTTCAGACGAACGAGGCCAACGGTAACAGAACACCGTTTCTAAATGTCGCTGTAATGCTTCACAGCTGTCAACAAATTACCCTATTGGCATCCTCTACGATGGCTCTTCAATGTCATGACACAGCCCATCCTTGAAATGGACCACATAACCATTAGCAGGGATAAACATGAAAAGATTCATTTAGTGAAGCCTCTTAAATTGGAGATGAAAGAAAACAGGCTGATGTACACATTGGGAATGATGATTGAGGAATCTATATGGTGGTGGTGGTGGTGGTGTCACATGACCATAGCTCTCAAACAGTTGAGTCAAAGGTGTGGGCAAAAACTGAATGGAATGTAGTGTGAATGAAAGAGTTTCATGGACTTTCTATGGAAAAGATAAACAAATGTGAGCTTAGTCTTGTTATATTATGTAATATTTTTCATTATTTGACTAATTTAACTGGATTTAAAAATTGGTTTACCGAGATGATGATTGGTTGCAACGTGCTGTACTGTGTTCCCTAAAAAATAATAGTATGCAGCATATAGTATACACAGCAAGTGTGCAATTTGCTGTATGGCATGGTGTAAAACAAAAAATCCTGGTGACAAGATGTGAGACAGCTGCAAACTATAACTCTCACCTAAACATGAGCATGATCTGTATGCTGACACTTTAAACATAACTACAGGACAGTCAAGCCTCATTTAGGACCTTGGACCTACCGACAGACCCTCGGAAGCCTGAGGGACCAACATTACCCAACAGACCACCTGATGATGCAACCCCCTTCGGTAAACCAGTAAAGATAAGACAAGATTTGTATTTTACGCCAATGAATACATACATAACATGGAGATCAACTGATGAGTCACATTTACTGATAAAAAAACAAACAAAAATAACAACTATTCAACAATTTCTTCTCTTCCGTGTCAGTCTCTACGTCAGAACGCCAGCTCATTATTGGCCAGCTTCAGGGTCAGCATCACACGCATGCGTCATGTTAGTCACGTGAACAGTGTCAGCCAATACATGGTCACATGGACTATTTTAACAATGTCTTTACCACCTTTCTGGGCCTTGAAAGTATCAATGACGTTGCTGCTAGTTCAGAAACCTCTTGGATTTCATCAAAAATATCTCAATTTGTGTTCACGAAGATAAACAAAGGTCTTCAGGGTTTGGAATGACATCAGACTGAGTAATTAATGACAGAAATTTCATTTTTGGGTGAACTAACCCTTTAAATCTGCAGTGGTCAGCTCGTAAAAATCATAGCTCTCAGAAAGTGTACACGTTGTAATTACAAGTTCTACAAGCATGTGAAGGCTTTTTACATTTCAGAACTGTTACTATAATTATGAAATGGTGTGAACGCAACTTTTACTCTGGAGGAATTTGGACCTTTAGGGCCAGAGTCGAGGATGAAACCTCGAGGACATGGCTCACCTCCTCATAAACCTCTCGAACCGCAGCTCCTCCAGGCTCCTCTTCTGGCTCCATCCCTCCTCCTGGAACGATCCACTGATCTGGGTGTCGACTGCTGCTAACGAGTAAAACCTGCCACACACACATTGAAAAACGGAGCTTAGTCAGCAAGTCCAAATCCAAGTGCTCATCAACACGTTGTCAGGACATCTTGATTGCATAACTAAGCCTAACCTGATACTGCTCACAGTACCATCAGTAGCAAAAAATACCATCCATCTGATAAACTTCCTCACACTCTAGAAGTGCAAAGTGCAAATGTATTAAGAGGGATAGTTCATGTTGTTCCAAACCTGTCTGAGCTTTGTAAATGTTGAGTTGTTCAGTCTTCAGTGTCAATTGTTCAATGTCTTAATAGTCTACTACATCCCTTAATCCTCCAATCCAATACCTAAAGTACCGTACTAACTATTAAAAAGCAGTACTTATGAGTTTATTGAGGCAAAAGCCGTAGTTAATAGTTAGTTAAAAGTGAGAAATGGTTAAAGGGATACTCAACTTTTATTGACTTCCATTGACTTCCATAGTAGGAAAAAAATATACTATGGAAGTCAATGAGACCAGAAACTGTCTGGTTACTGATATTCTTCTAAATATCAGAAAATCGGCTAAATGGATTCGAAAATGGTAAAACTCAACTGTGAAAACTCAAAAATGAAAAAAGTGGAGTATCCCTTTAACGGTTTGACTTTTTTGTCCATGCAATGAATGTCAATGGGTTCCAAAACAACATTGGACCACATTGTCTTTCACTGCATGGACAAAAAAACTAATTTCCCACAATATCTTTTAGAAAGTTTGATCACAGTCTTTTACTAAAATTTGCATATTTATCCCAATTGAATTTCTGCTTCCATAATGAGCTACTGCATTAATCTAGCTCAATGCTGTCACTTTCCACCACTCTTCTAGAAGGCAATCGTATATCTGTGGAATCACGTCTTATAAATAAACTACCAGCCACAGCTGTCTCAGCCATAGCGACAGATTCTGTCTGCTGAGAGTCAAGCTCTGCTTTGGGGTATGAGGTGTGGGAGCAAAAACAGCTGCGGCTGGACCAGGTGACCATGAGAGATGGAGAAATCTCACAGGCTCCGCCTTTACATTTCTCCTGAAGGATCACACGGTTTAATCATAGCCTAAGTTTGGGAAAACCTAAGAATCAATATGCCTACTAATGCAGATGGTTCAGTTACAGTTGTTCAAGGATAAAAATACAGCATGGTAATAAGAGTTAAAGTAGTTCACATTTATTTTTAGCAATTTAGCGCACTTTCATTTCAGCAAGCATTGCAGTCAATATTTGGCTGTGTGAACTGTTATGCAAAGTTCCCCACCCACTGATAGCTTTGATTCAATCATCCTTCCTTGGAACTGATAAATTGATCGAATTAAGCCACAAGGTTAACAAACATTCTGACTAACAGCACAAAACATCAAAGGTATTTACATGAATCTGTCCAAATTGTCAACAATTTTTAATAATTATGGCTGACAGGCAGAATATAATCCCTGTTCTCCCACCATAGTCTAAGTAAAATGTATATAAATTAAATTCCTACACTTGGAATTTCAAACGCTTCTAAATGATATAATTTCCTTATTTTAGAAATATGTATGTCAACATTTATGGGTATAATAATAATAAAAAAAACAAATCATTCAAAGATTTTTGCAGTAAGACATTTCACTCCATTCTACTTCAAATTGCAATAATTCTGTTTGTAACAGTGTTCAATGTATTATTGTTATTTTGGAAATTAGATATTATAGATTTTATTAATATTTTTAAATTTTTCATTTTAAAATCTGCTAAAATTGTAATATTTTGTATGTATGTACCATTTTTAATGACTATCTGGTTTTTATTTTTATTTCAGTTTTAGTACATCAAGTTAAGCTAAATATTAATGAGAAATACGGCCCTGGCAACTAGAAATAATACGGGTTTAATTTTTGTTTTATATTTTTTGACAACCCATGTCTTTAATAGGGTTTTCCCAAGCGCTTTCCCAACGTCTTTGCCCTCCAAAACGGTCACATTGTAGACACCAGTTCCCTTTGGGCCTTCAAAAGAAGCAAGATGGCATTCTTTGTATTGGTGCGTTTCTTTTTGCACACACCTCAATGCCACAGCATATTACATTTCCCTGCATTCATTTAGCAATGCACTACTGATACCTGACAGCTACATTACACAAATCTTTTGTTTAGTTTTCCTTTTCAAAGTTCGAGTTTCTCGCGTTTCCCGTTTCTCGTTCTGAATGGTGCACATTGCGCAACCCTGCTGTTTATAGAACACTCCACCACCTGATGACGTTAAAAATCAAGGGTAAAAGGACTGAATCAAGGACTGTCTGAAAGTCACAACAAATGGATAACAGTTTCTATGACTCCATCTGAATAACATAATCAATCGCTCCAACCCCTCATAGACCTGAGCATTTGCTGACATACTGACCCAGTTCAGACCCAACTGACACTCAAGATGAAATCCATGTTAAATCCTATCCTGGGTCTGAGGGCACGTGTGGCACCACTGTCATAAACATGACCAGAGAATGTGAATCTTTTCAGTTGGGCAAACCCCAGCAGACAGGCTGTCTTCCAGTCACGATAGGCATCAGGGTCAGGGCTGTGTTTGACATTTCCGGAAAGTCTGTAAGTATTTGTGGATTACAAAAGGTTTTACAATTTCGCAGATAGTTTGCAACCTTGAATGCAACATCATATTTGGCAAATGCTTTTATCTTAGGCCCTGTTTATACCTGGTATCAAGATGTGTTTTGCTCAATCGTATCACAAGTAGACACACCTGGCGTTTTAATCCATCTCTTTTGTCCACTTTTAACCATTTCTGTCCTGATTTCTTCGAGGGGAGATCTATGGACGGGTAAATGTATGGGCTTTTTCAGATCTTTCGATCTAATGGACAAAATAAGCTTGTGTAATTTACAAATGAACACACACGGCGACGAAAGATAAACATATGGAGAGCATCAGCTTTCGTTTTTGCTCTGATAGCCACAATGCCATGCCGAATGTGAAGTGTGTGTTAAAGGGATACTCCAGTTTTTTTGGAAAAAGGCTCATTTTATCACTCCCCAGAGTTAAACAGTTGGGTTTTACCCTTTTCGAATGTATTCAGACGATTTTTTGATATTTAGAAGAATATCAGTAACCAGAGAGTTTCTGGTCTCATTGACTTCCACAGTATATTTCTTTCCTACTATGGAAGTCAATGAGACCAGAAACTGTCTGGTTACTGATATTCTTCTAAATATCAGAAAAGCGGCTGAATGGATATGAAAACACAGTAAAACTCAACTGTTTAACTCTGGGGGAGTGGTAAAATGAGCCTATTTCCAAAAAAGTGTAGTATCCCTTTAAGAAATCATGATGAGAGAACATTGTGCTTGGTACGCATTTCGTCTTCAAGCCAAACTTACATCTTCAGCCAACAAAGTTTAAATCCCATCTAGCTTCCCATAGGTCAGCAGCCTTTTGCGGCTGTTCAAACGCATTCAACCACATGAGCGTCTACTACACCATGAAAGCAATCCGGTCAAAGGCATTTACTGGAAGTGCTTGAAAGTAGACAAGCTCGCAACGTTTTAGACCCCATTTACACCTGTATTTAGCATCGTCCACTTGTGATCCGATCGACCAAAACACATCTTAAATACCAGGTGTAAACAGGACCTTAAACTTCTTACAGTGGATTACAGCTATAGGCAATTGCAGCATCAATGTGTGTTCCCTGGGAATCGAACCCATGACCTTCCAGTTGCTAATGTAAGGCTGTACCAGACAAGCTACTGACATGCTAAAACAACTCACATGAATAAAGCTCACAAGCCAAAAGAGGAAACACTAACAGCTTAAAATCAGTCACGTACAGCACGCAACTGAGTGCCGTTTCATTGTTCTGGTTCAGTCCACTGTATCATGTTCGCATTTAAGGGGATCATTGTTGCTATGACAACTCTGGCACTACTGTTATTGAACCAGTCTGCTGAGCTTGACAATTCAAAAACTGAAATAATGTCCCTGAGGCGAAGGTGGTCCTCTTGGTAGACCAGAAATGACTGTTTATCCCTAACAGAATTCTTTGTATATTTAAAGCTAGAGTTATAAAATCTACTTTTGTTTGGGACAACTCTGTCCAAAGAAAAACAGTTCAGGCATTTTACCAAAGACTAGCAAAGCCACCACATTCAATAAAAGTCTTAAGTGGGCACAGAATGACAGTTGCTCAACCCAAAAACACAAACATATTTTCAGAGGCACTGTATCAGCAGTATTCTTTCTGAACGTAAATACACACATCCCAACCACACTGTGATGAGGAAAGAAGACAAACCATGTTTTTATAGTAAAATGACATGCTTATTACTTCTGTTGTATTATCCTTCAATGCACACAAGCAAATTATTGTTATGTTTGGAATACAACCTCACAATTCAATACGTTCAACTTTTGACCTTTCCAGTATGATGAATGAACCAAAGTAATATTCTGCATAATTTGTTAACACCCTTTGAGATGATTATTTGACAAATACGTGATATACTGTATATTTTACAAGCTATTGACGTCTTTCCGTGGTTGAAACACTGATTCAAGGATTACATGAGACATATTACAAAAGTTATCTTGCATCTTTTAACATACCTTATAATGTTCATTCATGTTTATTTTATGCTGGAACTAGTAAAGAGAAAGATGATCAGTTCACGTGTGCTCTGTGTTGACACTTCGATTGAACTGAGGTGCGCAACATTTAAAGTCATCATGAAATCCCCCCTTTACTTTGTTAGCGGTTAGTGCACAGTTACTATTCTTGTGGCGAAAAACTAGTCCTTAAAAGTTTGAAAAAAACATTTGTTTGTCTTGGTCATTTGTCCACGCTTTCACGATTCCAAGCTCTTGCTCCGGAATAGAGTGGTGCAGGTATGACTTCACTTTGTAGGCCAACGAGAATACTTTTTGTGCGCAAAAACAAACAAAAATAACGACTTTATTTAAACTATTCATTTACTTCTCTCTCTGCCTCAAAGTCAGGTTACTAGTTTAACAGCGTAAGCTTCTATTATTGTATGTCACAAGCATCACACACGACCAGCGTTGGCCAATAGTGAGCCTACGTGTGTCATAGCTCTACGCTATCACACTACGTTAACTGACTAGAGTCTCATAGAGAAGGAAGTGAATAGTTGAAATAAAGTTGTTATCTCTGTTTGTTTTTGTGCACAAAAAGTATTCTCGTCGCTTGATGAAGTTAAGATTGATCCACTGTAGTCACTTGGACTATTTTCACGATGTCTTTAATAACTTTTCGAAGCCGGCAAGTTTCAATCCCTCAAGAAGCCTATTGCACTAGTATGCAAGAGTGATCCAGCTCTCAGATTTCATCGAAAATATCTTAATTTGTGTTCCGAAGATGAACAAAGGAACAACATGAGGGTGAGTAAATACTGACAGAATTTTTATTTTGGGGTGAACTAACCCTTTAATCAACTGTAAACCGCATAGACCAAAAGATTGATTCTTGGGATTTAAGAATCGATATCGGTTTATCAAAATGAGAATTGATTAAAATCAAGAAATTTCTACTTTCCCCTAGTCCTGTTACGAGGCTCAGGCTTTGTGAGATCTTTTGGGACAAAAGCACAAACAGCAGATGAGCTGAAGGACTGCACTTCTCCCGAGTGAGCTTTGTTGTAGCTTGTACTCAGCTAACTATCACCACGGCAGGAATGCATTGACGTCTACAGTAGAGTTCCTGTACTCAACACTTCAAATGATCAGAAGAGCATAGAAATACACCAAAAAGAGGTAAGATCCTTCCCAAAGAGGAGGATAAAAGAGAGCTGGACAGCAATCAGAAAGTTACAGATTAAAAAAAGTGGAGAATGGAATCAGTCAGGGGACAGTAATTGCTGTCATTCTGGTTCTATAAATTGCTGCTGATATGTCACTTGGAGCCTTAGAACATAGTGTAACTTACCCCCCCCCCCCCCCCCTCCCCTCTCTCAGTGCTAATCACATGGAGGAGAAACCTGGGAGACCAGGTCCTGTAGCAATGCGGAACATTCAGGTTCGGAGGCTCCCATGCCTCAACATGCTTTAAGTAACTTTGACAACTCTACCTCTACTTAATTAAAGATTCACTGACTTGGTAGTTTGGTCAAGTTCATTTAAGGAAAAGAAGACATGGGGGAGTATTTGTGTATACAACAGCATTTTCCTGTAATTTCGGAGTGCGCTTTCCACATCAGGTCAAGCCCTCGCCTCAGGAGTCAAGAACACCTCGACTGTGACTGACAAGTTTCATAATAGACAGTATTTTTGGTCTAAACAGTAACTACTTTCGAAGAGGTCGCAAAATGCTGCGGGTGATCAATCTGATAGTACTTTCTCAACGAGAGACTTTAAATTCTGTGGAACGCAAACTAGATTTTGAAAGACTTTCAATGCCTAGACAAAAAAACATACATTTTCAAAATACCTCACAGATTAAAGCAAGTCATTCCGGTTTAGAATGACACGAGACTTACATAAATATTAACGTTAAAATATTAATTACATGTAAATGACACATTTTTGGGTGATTGTTTGTGACTATCCATTTGACATTTTGAGCCTATAGGACAAGGTAAATAATCTGTACTGTACATGTCAAGCATTTGCCAATCAATCCAAAAAAAAACTTATTAAGCACTAAATCCAGCTCTATAAAACAACATATAGTTCAACTAAGTCTGTCTTATTAAAAAAATACCTGAGACAGACCAGACCAAGCAAACTAACTCTATGAAAACAAAATCTCACAATATACAGTACATTTAAAGTTAAAAAGTCCAACCCTGCTTATTAAGAACATCGTGTTCCTGTATTCTCACTCTCATACTCATATTGTTACCTGTTTTGAACAGCTTTCATTACTCAGGAGTAAAGCTCACTGCTGGTTTTTAGTGTGCTGATCTCAATGATTACATTTATAAAACCTGCCATCAGTCCATGCACAGTCATATTTCTAGACATGAATCATAGATTAGTGGTCATTGAGGGTTGAGAAGCTTATTGTAAAGTGTAATCTTTAATTGTAATATTATTCAGTTACTTTTAACTATTCAGGTTATAGAACATATATTCCTGCTTTTATGATACTATTTAAATAGATTCATTCATTCATTTTTCAAGATTAATTTTTCATCTTGTTACAAGTACAATTTTGGTAACCGTTTAGGGTCCGATTCTCACTGTTAACTAATTACTGTTTATTAGTAGGCTACTAATAAAGCACAAATTAGTGCCTAATTCTGCATGACCCTTTTCTACATCCCTTAATCCAACCCAATTCCTTAAACTACATTACTAACTATTAATAAGCAGTAATTTGGAGATTATTGAGGCAAAAGTTCGAGATAGTTAGTGATAATTGGACACTAAACTAAAGTGTGACCAATATTTGTAGCTATTCTGATTAACAGCAACTATAGTCACAGGTATCAAATAAAGCTGGAACATAACTATAAAAGTACTACCTATTTGGGGAAATTTGGATTATATAACTGCTGCATCTGTTTTACATAGTCGGAAGGTATATTTACATGGCCAAAACAATATCACAATCCATACAATTATAAATTATTATATAAAACATTTCATAGAACACCTAAAATACATGTAGGTGATACATTCTGAAATATTCCATGTAAACATGTTTCTAAATAAAAGCATTTTCTAGTAGTATCATAACAATTACAATGCAACAGAATATGTTTAACCGTCAAAACAACTTGACGTGAGGAACTTTATAGTCGGAAGATAGTTAACAAAGTTGCCGTGGAACGGTTAACGTGAATAGTAACCAAGTAACTAGGTGGTCACATGTTCCAATAACGTTCCATTAGTTAACATGAACAGTGAAAAATACTTTTAAAACGTTCATTAATATTAGTAAGTTTATTTTAAACATTTATTACAATCAAGTTCCATCTGTTAGCATATATATATATATATATATATATATATATATATATATATATATATATATATACATACATACCGTGAAATAAATGTATTGTTCATTGTTAGTTAGTCAATTAATTATACATTATGAAGTATTATAGAACAAGAATGTAATGATTCTAATCACTCATTGTTGGCTTACATTGATTTAAGAAATGAGTCATGGTAAAATAAAAGTGCCTAAAGGAATGTTACTTTACAGGTTTCAATATCTATTTCTGACGTGTGTGTAGGCGATAGTAGTCGTACAGTAGTCGACAGTTGTTATGACATAAACCACCAAGCACATTTGCACTTTTACCTCGTCCTCCCGATCGTTCTTGAAACATAGACACGCTGCTCGTTTTTTGAAGCCCTCTCCGTCATATGTCCTTGTCTGATTTGGCTTGAATTTCATCATGTGGGGTTTTCTCCGAACAAAACAAGAATACAAGTGTTCTCGGTTGCCTAATTGTTGGATCGTACGCTCAACGCAACTGCCTTTCAGGCCAAGAGCTGAAAGTCGTCCCAGATTTTCCAGGCTGATCATGCAGTTTGCATTTATAAGACGTGCCTCATGTTGAAGACATTATTCCTCTCTGGACAGCGGAGATTGTGAGTTGGGATGTTCTCCTCTTGACCATGGTGTCTGGTTGGTGCTGTGTGTGAAGTGTGAAGGTGTGAACACTCCTCTGCTGCGGCTCTTCAGTTCTGCGCAGTCGCCTTAAATCAGCTGCGTTACAAACCCAAGATGTCATCAACAGATAGGCGTTTCCCTTATTGGAAATATGAATGAGACATCCCCCCAGCCACCGGAGAAAAGGGGAAATTGATTCACCGACGCATGAAGCGGGTAATTGAACTTGGCTGAATCGCCATAAATTTGATACAATGGTCAGTTATTGATTTAAAGTAGCAGAGACAAAAGCAACACTGCAGCGTTATAGCCATAGACTGAGATGTATGTTGTATTGGCGCCATCTGCTGGTACTTGAGTATTAAAGGATATAGTTCAAGTTCACACAAAAATAAAAAATGTGTCATAATAATTTACTCCTCCTAATGTTGTTCCAAACCTGTATGAGTTTGTGTGTTAAAGAATGTTGGTGAGAGTTGACGTCATCCATTGAATTCAATAGGTTTTTTTTTGTTTGTTTTTTTGGCTTCCGTCTTAGCCTACTGTCACCAACATTCTTTATACTATCTTCTTTTGTGTTCAACAGAAGAAACAAACACATAAAGGTTTGTTTGGAACAACATTAGGGTAAGTAAATGATGACAACATTTCCATTTTTGGGTGAACTATGTTGTAATAATTTTAAGAGTTAACCAGACAAACTAGCCTAACTATTATTTTAAGTCGGGTATTTTTGATGCTAAGCCGTTTCTCAAAACATTAGCTGAACCCGTCCGAAATATTCTTGAATAAACGACTTTTTTTTTTTTGGACAGGTTAAAGAGTGTCGAGGTCGAGGATTTGACTTAAGGAAGTAAAAGAACATTACTTAAAAAGTTGAAATGAAAAATATAAAATGTAACCTATTGGAAACGCTTGGTACCTACCAGTTTTATCACCACATACTTTTTTTATGAAAACTTGCAACAACTCTGAAGTCATCAGATATAAGTTAGTTTTAGAATTGTCTAAACTTTATATGTTCTAAAAGAGACTGCCATACCCGTATGCCAGACGCAGCCTGATCGTCGAAGCATTTAATCGTTTCTTTGAATCCAATTTCAATTCTATGAAAAGAACCGATTCATAGAAATGAGTCGGAATTCGCATTACTATCAACAAAAGAGCAGTTTTGTGAAACTGCATGGTAAACCGATTTAAATAATTAATCCGTAATTCCTTCATTATTAACAATTAATAGAATTTAATGACTGTTATAAACACCCATCTTCTGTAGGCTACTTACAAAATCCTTTAAAAATGCACTTGGAATTTCTTCAAATCTGCAATTTATTGCTCCAGGTTATTTTCGAGTAATGATCAACTTCAACCTTTTCTTATGAACCCAAATGAGCAGTTAACCTGCTTGTCATCCTCAGAACTGTAATAAAATCACCACATAAATATTTCTTATTAATCAACAGATTTTATTTACAGAAAGAACAGAAATATGTGTGTGGACTGTTGTCATCACATTTTATAAAGTAGGATTTTGTCCCCTTTCTATAGAAAGCAGGACTTTACAAACAGATTTGAAGTTGACATTTTAACCAAAGACCAATCGAGGAAATTGAGACAAAGCCTTTATTGATCTTTTGCAATGTTTCTGCAAACATTCCCACCCCTCATCCCTTTACTAAAATCATACTATTTATCATTCATCTCCAGTCCCCTGCAACCTTGGCGTTTCAAAATAAATGCTGAAGGGAAGAAACAGACCAATGAATCTCAATGCACTGGACTGTGATGGACACAAGAATAAAAGCACGCAATGGAGTTTCAAGAGTGCAATTAGTACAGCAATGGCAAGATAGGTAAAACAAAACACTAAAAACCAAATATGATAACAGAATTGTTATACTAAAGCATTATTACGCAAAATCTCCCTTCTCTCTAGGCTCTACCTTACCCATAGTCCAGAACTAATTCTACATTAGGGTTTACATCTTCAACAGTTTCTGTGATGGTGGAAAAACTTTTCATTTGAACCATTTCCTAGGTGAAATTGCAGTTTGCATGTGATTTCAATCTTGCGTCTCTTTTTCGTTTTAAAGGACCATTACTTTTTTTGCTAAGTTTTTTTCTAAGACGGTATGTCTGACAAGTGTTTAAAACAGGGGCTAGTCTGCTGCTCCTCATTAACAAAGAGCAATGAGAAGGAAAAAAAGGGTTAAAAGAAAATGTAAAAAGTTGCCCCACCCGCCCCAAAAAAAAAATGCAATGGGAGAGACAAAATGACAGTCAGTTTTAATGCACGCTTCATAGCAGAAGTCTGTGGCTACCTCCCCAACCACTGTAAAAGAAAGCCGTATGAGTAGATCATCTGCCCATGCATCAAGAACAGCAGTGAATCAGGACAAAGACGTGTTGTTGTTGGTTTTTTTGTACTAATGTGCATTTAAATCACAAATTGTCTGAAGTTTTCTGTTTACTTTTGTTAATATATTCTTTTCAGTTTATCATAATTTTTTTTGTTTCCTAAGACTGTGTCCTTTACATGAAAATGAATAGGTCTTGGCAGAACATGGAGTTGTTCACTCTTGACTTCCATTTTTTTTTTTTCTCTTTTTGTGCCCACAAGCATTTCTAGACTTCAATATTGTTCCCGGCATAAAGCCTGGTCCATGTTCGAGCTGAAAAAGAAACAAATGCAGAGTTAATACACCCCCAAATGCTTTCTCACACTATGTGGAGATAAATTACTTGCTATCTTCAGCAGAAAACTGACTACAACTACACTTGTGTGAATAAAAAGGGTGTGGATTTTCTCTAATTAGCAATAGCCAAACTATGTACTTAATATGTACTAAAGATGTGTACTCTGGCATTATCCTTTGCGACAAAGCTTATCAATAGCAGCTGGGAGAGCCAGGACTAACAGCATACCGTCAAGGCCAATAGCCTCAAGGCTAAAATTAAGCTGCGTTTCCCGCCTCCAAAGAATAAAAAGAGAACAAATACTTATTCTGTTGCACCTGCTTCCTATCGATTTGTTCACATCACATTTCTTAAGTAAGAATGAGCATTTCTATTAATTTCGCATGAAATGATGTGCTCTACTGAGGTTTAAAAGATCTCTCCTGTCTCATCCTTTCAGCAAGAGCAACAGAGGGAGCTCATGGACAGAAAACGGGAGTGATACATGTTGTTAACCGGAGGAGAGTAACTTTTAAAAGTCCAAGTTCAAGTCCGATATCAACAAAGGCACAGGGAAGAGACAGATGAAACATAAAAAAACTAATAAATACACAATTATATTATCGTATATGTATTTTCCATATTCATATGTGTATTCAGTTTCACAATGGTTACCATAAGCAGCCTTTAGCATCACATATAAATATATTTCTGCCTCACACAGTGATCAGACTCCCCATCGGATCACAATCGGACGTTAACACCGAAGTATGAACTGAAAATTGCTTTAAATGTTGAGGTTAGCTGGTAACCTGATTTGAAAATAGCAGTGTTGACAGTCTCCTGACGCCACCTTTGTTCATGATCACTCCTCAAGCCCCAGTTGGACCGATTACTCAGTGGGCCAAAAACCCAGGCTGCTGGCCCGAGGAAGCCCAGATGAGGCTCGATTAAGCCTCAGAAGTGACAGTGGAAACGTGACTTGCCCTGGCACGCACTAGCACGCTCGCTTTTGTCCTGACAGAGTAAACATGGCTAATGAAGTAGTGCCACTGGCCTCGTCGACCTCAATCGGGTCATGGGGTCTATACGACCCCAATCGACTTTTACTTAATGGAAAAAGGTTCCCTTCATCTCAGTGGAATAAGATTTTGTGAGTTATCATACATTTTCTATCTATACACACACACACAAAAACTGGGCTGATTTGGTTGTTCTGAAGGAATGTAAAAAAAAAAAAAAATGTTTTCACTTCTGGTTTTCGGGGTCAATATGACCCCACATTGAAATGAATGGGAAATGTGAAAAAAAAAACTAAATATATTTTCTTCATGTGTCAAAAAAAAAAATCTGGTATAAATCTGAAAATTTTTACACAGAGATGAAGGCTAACAGAGCATAAATGCAATGTATCATAAAAAAAATAATAATTCATTTGCAAGCTAATGGTGTAGTTGAGGAATTGTGTGGTATATGGATACAAAAGTACTTTATATCTTCAAAAACACAGCATTAATAAATAGATGAGAAGTAAACAAAAAAAAAATGATATATTATTTGTATGATTAAAAATGTATATTTTTTGTACAATTACTCAATCAATTGTTGGGGTAATAAAGACCCCGGAGCCCAGAAGTTTAAACAGGAAGCTCCCAGAAAAACCTCTGATTTAAATCAATGTAGAACAAGCGGACAAATAAACATCAGCAATATCCATTCGTCATTGAACCATCCCTTTAAACGCATTTACCCAGGACCCACCTGTCTCTATGGCTTGAGCTTCGTTAGACTTCCACTGCTCCGCGACATCATTTGCTAGAGGATCATCAGGGTTGGGTGCACTTAGTAATGCCTGGATTGATAGCAGCACTGTGCGGATCTGCAAGGCTGGAGACCACTTATCTGTGTGGCATCATGCCATGGACAGAGATCAACAAGAGAAAGAGCATTAGGAGAAAAGTAGCTGCTAGCTTTCATATGCGCTAAGTCTATCTATGTACAGTTGAGCAGAGGGATCATTCTCTATGGGGTCAAAAGTGTAATCTGAGATCCTCAATCTTCCTAGAGATTAAACGGGCACATCTTTCTCAGTATGTACATGTCAGGTAAGGGAGGTATAAAATTTAATAGACTCAAACTGCCATTGCTCTGAGGTAAAGATAAAAAAGTCCTTTTCAG
This sequence comes from Cyprinella venusta, assembly GCA_038021265.1. Classification (NCBI taxonomy): domain Eukaryota; kingdom Metazoa; phylum Chordata; class Actinopteri; order Cypriniformes; family Leuciscidae; genus Cyprinella; species Cyprinella venusta. The sequence goes on from CM075871.1 coordinate 9,599,464, forward strand.
AAATCATAACTCATCCATTTTTCTCCCATACGCTCTAATGTCCCTTATTTTAATAGTACATTTTATCGCCTTCCTTTCTTCACCTAAAATGAAAGACATCCTTCAACATATCTACTGTCCAACATTTCACCCGTACTAGCAAAGACTTATTACTTAAGACATATTTTGAATAAAAGTATTAAATATGTTCTTATGTATATGTTTATTTTTGGCAATCTTCTGCTTCTGCTCTATCTCTTTATGGGCATCATCAGATACAAAACATAAACAATCGTATGATAATTAATGATACATATTGTAATATCTAGCATTCATATATAAATTCAAATACATTAATTGACAATAAGCCATTACTCCAATCAGAAATCATTATAATATGCTGATCTGGTGCTCTGCTCAAGAAACATTTCTTATTATTATCATCATCAATGTTGAAAACATTTGTGCTGCTTAACATCTGTTGAAACCATGATACTGGGGCTGGGACAATACACATAGACAACAACAGTGTTCATATTTGAATTTTACACTTTTATCCAAGTACTTTTATGGTAATTTTAACTATTGCATCAGAGAAAAAAAGATACTATGAGGTTGAAAAGACTGTTTGTGAAGCTGTTTCATGACAACTCTCTCCAGCTTTGAATGTTGCGATGTGATTTGGTAAAATTTAAAGACGAATTGAAAGATTGTGTGGGTGTTTGAATCGAGATCACAGTCTTTTAAAGATGAATCGTGCAGCACTATATTATCTCTCTCTCAGCATATAAGTAGAGCGAGGGCTTTTCAGTCTCACATCTCTCCCAAGCGTCCACTTGGGATATTACGTCACTCAACACTCATAGATAACGACACATTTCATACTCTATTGGAACGAAAGTGGCTAACTCAACCTCATCTACAAGCAAAGGCAAAAACAAAGCAATTGAATTTGAATTAATATCGATTCAGGAATAAAAAATTGATTTTTGAATCGTAAAAAAAAAAAAAATTGTGTTAGTGAATTGATTTTTTTTCTCCCAGCCCTACATGTTAACAAGGGTGTAATCCATCGACCGGAAGTTGAAGCCGGCCGGGCGCCACCATCTTGAAGCAGAACTTCACTTAAGTTAGCATTTCCATTGACTTCCATTCATTTTGGCGTCACTTTGACAGCGAATAACTTTACATCTGAGGCGTTTGAAGACTCCATTTGTCCATTATTTATTTCTAAAGAAACACAACAATGTATAAAATGCTTCATTACCTTGTAGCTTATGTTATGGCTCCATAGAAGCAGTTTTATGTAAAAGTAGGCTAACGATTGCGTCATAGACATGCGACTCTCTATCGCACAGTAGAGAGATTACCGTATGGACAGGAGGAGAAACTCATTTGGGGAAACGTGGAGGCAAAATGACAAAATAATTAATCAGAATACCTAGCAAAAGTTTCTCCTGTTCCTAGCTCATCCTACACACACTCTCCGCCTCTGCGAGTTTCGGAAGGGAATGATTCAGATTTCTCATGCCACAGCCACTAGAAGACAGACGGGTTGCTCACGTCACATCTACGTCGTCAAGCTCTGTATTAGTCGGTTTGAGTCTGCGCGTCAGGAATGGAAGTCCTAAAAAAATCCCTAAAAATGGGCTTCACTTGTCTCAATTGAGTTCCAATGAGACGGCTCTGTCCACTTCATATACTATCTATGCATGATACATACGTTTCACAATTCTTTGATGAATACAAATTAGCGCTTAAGATTTTTGTGAAGCTCTTGACACATTTTCAGGATTCTTTTGAAATAGAAATCTTTTGTAACATTGTGAATGTCTTTGCTGTCACTTTTGGTCAATGTGATACATCCTTGCTGAATAAAAATGAAATATGCATCATGCTATGTTAGAAAAAGGCCCTTCAGAATGAATAAAAGATAACTGACTAATGGAAAATCTAGTGATCATCTCAGATTAATTTCAAAGTATAAATTTTGCTATTCAAAAAACAATGGCATTCAATTACAACAGAATTAAAGCACTAACAATTCTTAAATCACGTTTAGGTCACGATTAATTTAACAAATAATTTATCGTAGGGTAGGGTCGGGATTTGTTTACATCCATTTTTTTTTTTTTTTTTTTTTATTACTCTTTATTTTGCATTTATCTTATTACAACACAACATACAAAGACAAAGAACAAGGGGCACTATATATTGTATAATAACAAAATAGAGTATTACAATTAAAGTATTAGAATTGTTCCACTTCTTTATATGCAAGCCATTTTTCCCAATGCTTATTATATATGTGACCTTTGATACGTAGAAAGTATGTCATTTTCTCCATTGAGTGTTGTTTACATCCATTTTAATGATTGTTTTTGGTATTTATTATTTTTTGTTAACAGAGACTGAGAGTCCGGCTTTTATTGTTTTTGGTTGTTTCGTTCATTTCTGGTGGATATTTAAAATGTTTCCCATTTTCAGTGTTAAATAGTGTTTAGAAATAAAAGTTTATTGATTCTTGAAAAGGTGTACCTGCATTATTATGCCATTATCATTATTTTAGATGCAAGTAGTCTCAGAACGACAATATTATCGTTTATCGCAATAATTTCTTGGACAATTTATCGTCCAGCAAAATGTATCATGACAGGACTAGTCACGTTGAGAAAAATCAATATAATCTGAAAGTTTTACAAGATGGAATAAAATGGTCTCTCACCTTTCAAAATATCTAGACATATTCTTCCCAGCTTGTCTACATTAGGGTGATATATTTTGGTCATGAAGCGTACTTTCGGAGCTGCCATGGGATATTCTTCAGGAAGAAAGAGTTCAAGTTTAAAAGTTCCCCCCTCAAAGGGGGAGTCTTGAGGTCCAGCGATGACCACGTGGAAGTAGCGAGCGTTTCCCTCATCTGGCTCTGCCTTTATACCTGGCACCGGCTCTGCCAACAAACGCTGTGTTTCCTACACACACATGGAAACAAGATCAATTAGGCTGGCTGGAACATAAGGCATCTCTACACACTCCACATGCTGATTAGCCAAAGCACTGGCAGTGAGACGGTTGAGTACATGGGAGTAAACAGTAGAAAGAGCCAACATGATGAACACAGTAACAACAAACTTTTAGTCTTTGAAAAAACTGCATAATTTCACCTTGTTACCTTTTACAATTGCTATCTAACAAAAGACAAATTGTCCTGCATCAACAACATTCCAAAAGCAAACAAACCTGTACAGTGATCCATGAACTGACAGGTCATGAATAATTGTAGGTTTATAATTTTATGAATACTTTTTTAATTAGATATTGGTATGGCCAGGACCACATACACTTTCAGAACTGATTTTAGGGTCAATTTGAACATGGTTAAATGCGAGTCCTTCATTCTTATTTGGAGACAAATTTCAAATAAATGCTATTTTTTTGGACGTTCTGTTAAATCCTGAAAAACAAGATCATAACTGTTTTCAACAATGATAAAAATAAGAAATGTTTCTTATATCAGACAATTAGAAATTATTTCTGAAGGATTATGCGACACTTCCGCTTTGTCAAAGGAATAAATTACATCTTAAATGTAATTATTTCACAATAATAATGCTTTTATTGTATTTTGATCATAAAAATTGAGCCTTTGTGCGCATAAGAGACTTCTTTCAAAACATGTTTTTTAAGAAAAACTTAACTGACTCCAAACTTTTGTATGCACAACTATGTTAACCCACGATTCGAAAAATAGGAAAATATGTAAATTTCAACAAAGTCACATTTACATTTATGCATTTGGCAGACGCTTTTATAAAAAGCAACTAACATTGCATTTCAAGGTACACATTTACATTCTTATCACTTCTTGCTTTCCCTGGGAATCGAACCCATGACCTTGGCATTGCAAGCGCCTACACATCACTGTTTGAACTACAGTAAATGGTAGTCACAAGTCACAAACTTTATGTGTGCTTAATATAGTAACCAATGTCAGAACTACAATATTTACCGATAATACAGTACCCTTAACCTTCAGTAGGGCAGAGGACGATCTTACATCACCACAAATGTTACTGGTTAGGCGCTATAAATGTTTTCAGTAAACACTCTCTTAGTTTGCACCACATTGGACCCATTTCAATATCAAGAATGGTTTTATATCTTTTTATTCCATGATCAGTCTTGATGCAGTCCTGTATCAGCATCTTGCACTGTTTAATGACATTTGGAGTAATCTCAAAACACCCATGTTCCAGAAACATTTTCATCTAAAACCAAGACTATAACAAGGTTTAAACTGACAACCATTACAAGACAATCAAGATAGACACTCTGCATTCAGTTAGAGAGAGAAAAAGGGCTGAGTCTGACCCTGACAGTCCTTATGAAACACACACCCATATGACTAATGAGAATCTGATATCACCTGTGGAATGCTTGAGTCTCGAGACGTTGTTCATCTGAGAACTGCTGTACTATGCTGCACTCTACACATTATAGATTGACTGTTTGACATCTGAGAACTCTTTCAAAAAGTAGATATTACAATCTCAGTGTTATAAACCTATGTTCAAAAGCTAGTGCACTTGTTATTTAACCTCGTTCAAAAAAGGAGGGTTTTTTGGCCATATGATAATGAACCTGTAAAACAAGTACTTCCAGTATTTCAACTGAACAAATCTAGCTTGATATATTTTTATAATCCTGATACTCACTAAAAGCTGACATATAATTAAAAATCAACCAACCAACCAAGAAAGATCGAATGTAAATTTTTAATATTTCTGATATTTTTATTTAAAACAGCTTCTATTTAAATAGATCTTAAAATGTTAGTTTTCCTGTGATGACAAAGCTGAATTTTCAGCATTATCACTCAAGTTTTCAGTGTCACATGATTCTTCAGAAATCACTCTATCATGTTGATTCGTAATTTATCATCATCATCAAACAAACAAGTTTTAAGGAATCTTTGATGAATAGAAAGAACAACATTTCATTGAATTTTTTTTTGTAATATTATAAATCTTACAACATAATATAATATATATAATGTAATATAAAATCTTACAAATCTTTGCAATCATGTAAGAAATAAATGTGCATTAATCAATTAATGCCTGACCTCAATGTGACGATCCAGAGGGGGTTTACTGTGTGATAATGACTCTCAAACTGTTTATCATCGCATTCATTACATTACTTTGATCCTTTAACCTAGCATATACATTGTGCTCAAAATGAAATTCCTCGCATGTTTCAGATATCCTACAGACAAAACCATGCAGAGCAAACACAGACAAGAGAGGGGCTCCCTGTCATGGTCTCATGCTAGGGAAACAGGCCATCAAGGATGCATTCCCATCCCTCCCACTCACATCAGTCAGTTCATTTCACACGCAAAGCGACTGCATTTCACACGCAAACCGACTGTTTCAATGTCCTATTCAGAGGACGGTGCAAATAAAAGAAAGTTTCCTCCCTGTGGTCAAACATCCATATAGGCATAAGCATTACCGGACAACAGCAGAAGTGGCCAACACAAAGCGAGAAACCTTCTTGATAATATACACAAAAGATTAATGAGGGACTAATCTATTTAATCGAAATAAAATGAGGAAACATGCATTCAGACTCATGGTAGAACTTTATTTTACAGCCCTGTTCTGCATTTATAGGATGTAAGTAGGCTATTACAATAACTGGGTAATAACTAGGTAGGTGCTAACCCTGAAACCACCCCATGTAGTTACCTTGTATTTCCCAGTACTTTCTTACTTTCACTGGTAATGTTAGTGCTCGTACTGTACAATAAAATAAAACCAGACTCAGAGTCTGAGTCATTTACATAATTTCATTAGCCACAAATATGTTGTTCTAGAATTATTTTCATTGTTTTTTAAAAGAAAATCCTGTCATTTTGTTCACTCTCCTGCTGTTAAACAATAATACGTTTATCTGTGTGACTAGAATTGTGCGTTTTTTCACACAAAGCAAGTTAATGTTGACTTTCATTCTGTCTAACATTTCCTTCTGCGTTCTAGACTGACAAATGATTTGCAACACCGTAAGTTAATAAACGATGACGATTGAAATATGAATTTTGGATGAACTGTCGCTTTACTCCAACGTTACAAATGTTGACATTTTCCGTGAAAATAAACAACATTTCTCATTTAGGATGGGCCGTTCTTTAATGAATGTTTTCCTCATGTTGTGTTTTATTTGACATTTCTGCTGTTTGGGGCCTGCAGTCATTCGCTCGTTTAGCAGAAGCATCGCAACAGCTTCCCTAGCCAACAGGAAGCGAGCGAGACAAATTATTTTGCAAATGTTTGTGCCCTAAATGGCCAGATAGACATCCTACACCCAGTAAAATGGGTGTACATATATAATATATATGTAAACTCGTTGTGAAATTAATAGTGACAGCTTAAATCGGATAATATGACTAAGTTTTTACGCCTAGCTAGCCGTCTCTGGAGCTGTTAGCAGTCTCGCGAGCTCATACACACAACAGCTCGAGCTTAAGCAATGAATGGCCGCGAGCGAGCCGAGCCACTCTCATTTAGACTTCAGTTAGTACGGGAACGTTTGTCATTTCTTAATGCTTTAGATTTTATTCCTCAAATCGTAATGAATAAGACACAGGCCCTCCACCATTTTTCACAGCGGTGAATGTATTTTTAACCCACCCATATTCGGGATCCGACTGAACGTACCGAAACGGAAGTGGCTAACAAATACAGTGCCAAACGCTAAGCCATCTGTCGCCTCTCTTTGGCTGATATTTACAATGATATTTGAGGATTTTGTGGAGTTACGATTAAAAAAGATAGACTAAAAATGTGCGTGTGTGTCTCACTTCACGATTACCTTAATGATCCTGCGGGGCAACCCTGCCATCTTGTCTTGAATGCGGATTTTAGCTTTGACTCTCGGTGCTTCTTACTTCGTTTGCATTGACGGCGGAGACGCAGTGCACACACGCTTTCCGGCGCGTTGCGTCTAGACGCACGCGGAGACGTGCGCAATTGATGATGATGATGACGATTATGATATCGAAGTTGTAGTTTTGTATTGAAGGAAAATATATACATATCACAACTTTTCTCGTAAAATACAGTAATTTTCTGTTAATAAAATACTGTTTATAAGTGTAATTGTAGCCTACATAAAATCTAGTTTTCTCTTTATAGCTTTTTAAAGTTTAATGAAGGATGGTTACTTGAGTAAAAACAATACAATTATCTATAAATAGGCTAAGGTTGAACACTGCTATGCAAATAACCACCCTCTTAAATGCAAAATAATGTTTCTTATTAGTTTTATATAAATTATTTAGCTATATACCTTTCCATATTTGCAGTCTAGACATCATACAACTTAATGACATAAAACTTAAATAAAAATATAAACAATCAAATCATGAACCATATTTGATTTACGTAGGTTGAAAAAGTGTATTCATGAAGCACCTCCTCTCTCTCTCTCTCTCTCTCTCTCTCTCTCTCTCTCTCTCTCTCTCTCTCTCTCTCTCTCTCTCTCTCCCCCCTAATACCTCTTTTATTTGAACATGGGAGGCACTAGTTTTCGGTGAGAGTAGATGCCACACAGAATTAGCTTTTGGACCTCTTCACAGCGGTGTGCAAACTGAGATTTAAGAGACAAGGGAGCAGGTCTTCACAGAAATGAAGTTTCTGCAGATACTTAGACCAGGTATGAAAACTGTGTTTGCTTAAAAAAAACTTTTCTTATTGTCTTTAAAGTATGATTTATGATCAGATATTGTGTAATTGTAGACAATAATAACCTTTCTGCATTTTGTTGTTTGAATTTACTGTGCATTCTACAAAGTCATATTCATTTATATTGAATAACAGAACCTGTTTAATAACACCTGTTTAACATAGCAATTCCCGTGATTCACAAAAACGTTAAGATTGAGAGGCCTATTTTTATGTTATGCTCTACATGTGTATTATATTAATAAGCATTCATATAATATTATGTTTATAAGCATTTACATATCAAAATATATTCAAAAGAGATGAGTATCTTAAATTGAAAGAGTCAGACTCTGAGAGTATTTAGGTCTTTTATTATCTAAAAAAAACTCTTAACATTAAAGTTTTAGTTTAATACTGTATGACTTGTCCTAATCTTATAACTGATTAAAAAAATAAAAATCGAGTCTACTTTAATTATGTTTAGGGTGCACATGCACTGAAGTGTTAAAGGAATATTTGTCATTTTACACTTACAAACAAGTATAAATAATAAAAGTGATAATGTAAAAAAGTATGCACAGAGGAACATCACATGATGATAATAATGTAGTAGGAAATCTTGGCTAAAGCTTTCCTGATTGTCAACCTGAGTTATTTAAGTACAAACGAGAGGAAATACTACCAGTGACTCCTTGTTCACTAATTGGCCCTTAATGGTCTTCTGTGTCTTACTTATCAGTTACCAACTGACCGGGTCTTCACTTGACCATGAAGTCTCCCATGGATCTGCACCCGTGACATGTTTCAATTCTTCCCTCCCAAATATGCCTTTGTTCCAGCACATAGGAGCAGACGAACCAATGTCTAATCTATTGCCTTTTCCCGGTGCACACTGTGAACAGACAATGCCAGCTGAATTAGAGGGACTCCTGCTTCCACTGAGCACTTGATATGAACGGCAGAATCCATTCTGACAGCACTAAACCTAACTTCCTAGCACGTTTATATGGCATTTTAAACAGTTCATTACACATTTAATATGCCAGAAGTGCAAGACTTTGATGTAGTTTATTTTTCTTCGAGTATTTAAAAGTGAAGTGAATTTTCCTTACCTTGGTGTCACACTTGTGAACAGGAGCCAAAATGATAACTTTCTAAAAAGGAATGTACAATATTTTGATAATATTTACTCTTTAGAATTTTGTATTTTGAGGCGATTTTATTGTACTAGACAACACGCCTCTAAATTATGCACATATATTTCTGCATAAAATAGATATTTATTTTCAATTGTTTAAGTTAAAAATAAAGCATAAGTTTGTTAAAATATAATGCACGGAAGGCAGATTTGTGCAATCTGATGGGAGAAAGAAAGAAAATCATGTCATATTATGGTACAGCTACTAGATGTCTGCAAATATATATATCTGACTGGGCATTCCCTAGATGTTTCTAAGGGCATTTTTAGACATTACTTACTTTTATAAGGTTTCCCCTTTGGGTATGTACTTAGACAATATCAAATACTACTTTAGCATGGCTGATTTGTTGACAGTACAGAAAATTGCTTGTATTTCATATTTTTTATATTTCCCATTCATTTCCTTTGGCTGTCATCTTTAACTGAAAATCCCCCCCAAATGTGGCAATTTGTTTTTATGACAATTTAGCCTTTTCTAATTGGATCCACATTTGTGTGTGTTCATGTAGCGAGTGCCCCAAAAGGCACCAAGTTTCGTATAATTCCGATAAAGTGAAAAAAATGTCTTGCTGACTGAAGACCACCAGAGTTAAAACATCCCAATTACACCCGTTAATCACATAATTAAAAGAATTTCAGTAGGATGTTTGATTTTTAAGTATTAAACAACACTGAAGATGTCAATTTGTACCTTTGGTGCAAAATACATACACTGAAAACAAAAAAAAATCCTGTTAAAAAACGGTAAACTACTGGCAGCTGTGGTTCCGTAAAATGACAGTGTGTTACTGTTTTTGAAACTAACAGCTAAATACTGTATTGTCAGCTACAGTGTAAAACTTTAATTTAACAGCTATATGCTCTAACACAAAAACAGTAACAGACCGTATAGTTACGGTATGATGCTGGCAACCCCAGCTGCCAGTAGTTTACCGTTTTTTTTACAGGATTATTCTACCCTATCTCACGACCAATTCGTACGAATTCGTACGAGTGATTCAAAAGTGGCTAATTCGTACTAATTCATACGACCTCACTCGTACGAATTCGTACGAATTGCCTAAACCCACGTGACGGTTATGTTTAGGGGCGGGGTTAGGGTAGGTCAATCGTATGAATTCATACGAATTGGCCAATTCGTAAAATATGTACAATTTCACAAAAATCGTACTAATTCGTATGAGTGAGGTCGTTCGAATTGTTACGAATTAGCCACCTCGTAAAATTCGTACGAATTCCCGTGAGATCGGTTTGGATTATTTTGGCACACTGATATATATTTGAATAATGACCTGTTATTGTTTGATGACTATTTTTTTTAAGAAGTGACATTGAAGACTTTTGTTAACGATAATGTATTTTTCTACAGCAGCTGGTGTGACGTTATGGAGACCAAGCAGTGGTGTGTCCTGTTTACTTGGGCTGGTCACATGTCTGGGCTGTGTAGCATCCCTCAACATCCCCCCAATGACTTCAGGCCCGCGCTCAGCCTTTTCCGCCACACGTAGCAGCAGCGTGTTGGGTGGCACTCAGCGGGTCGTGACCTTTGACCGCCTTCTTGTCAACATCGGTAATGACTTCAACCCAGATACAGGTGGTTTCCGATGCCGCCTGCCTGGTGCGTACTACTTCTCGTTCACCGTGGGAAAGTTTCCCAAGAAGATCCTGTCCGTCATGCTGGTGAAGAACGGGATGGAGGTGCAGGCCATGGCGTACGACGGATACCGGAACGAGGGCCGCAAGGTGCAGAGCCAGAGCGTGATGGTCAGCCTGAAGCCCATGGATACGGTCTACCTTCTGCTTCAGGAGAATCCCGACTACGCCATCTACAGCAACGTTGGACCATACATCACATTTAGCGGTTATCTCGTCTACCCAGACTCCACGTCATCTGTTGGATATCTCAACAACCACCTATCTCCTCCAGGCCTTCATATTCCAGGTTGTCCTCCCCCTCTAGATCCTTATTATGACTGGAGAAGGTCAACAAACATTGAGGAAGCACGTTCTGCGTTTTCAGTGGCAAGAACATCCTCAGTGCTGGGTGAAAGCAGAGGGCATCGGGAAAGAGAAGCTCTCACGTTTGACGTGGAATACGTTAACATAGGCGGTCACTTTAACAAAACTTCCGGACGTTTCATCTGCCACTTCCCCGGCGCGTACTTCTTCGCATTTACTGTGGGGAAACACCCTCGTCGGGCGTTGTCGGTGAAGCTGATGATGGGCAGAGGGGAGGTGCGGGCCATGGTGTTCGACGAGGACTTGTCGCGGAGGAGAGAGATGCAGAGCCAGAGTCTGCTGTTGTCGCTGAAAAGAGGAGACAGCGTCTGGCTGTACAGTCAGCAGGATGACGGATACGCCGTTTACAGCAACCAGGGACGTTACACAACATTCTCTGGATTCCTAGTCTATCCTTATGCCGATTCCATGAGCATAGACAGAAATTTCCCCTAAGGACCAGTACCCTCTAACCTTTTGGTTTTGTACTAAATTTGCTTTAACATAGTGCTATTGTTTTTACACATTACAAATTATTATGTAAATATTGTATAAATATTTCAGGTAAAACTTAGAGAAACGTTTATGGCAAGAAACTTTCGTTAATGACATTAACAAACATTACATTGCATGTGGTTAGCAGATCACTAGTGAATATTCGTTACATTTACATTTATTCATTTAGCTGACGCTTTTATCCAAAGCGACTTATATGTGAGAGGTCGCACACCTCTGGATCAACTAGGGGTTAAGTGTCTTGCTCAGGGACACATTGGTCTCTCATAGTGGAGACATGCGTCTTATCCACTGCACCATCACCACCCCTACGTAAAAATGGAATTCATATACAGTATATTCATGTTTGAATGTAAATGAACTACTGATCTAAGCTTATCATATTTATTATCTTATTATTGAAAGTTGTTATAAAGGCTTCCCATTTTTGTATAATTGTTTAGAAAGATATGCTACTGTGACTCTCTCATATTGTTAGAGGTAAAATGCTCTACATAGACATGGTGCTGATTTTTATTGTGCCATTGTATTTAATGCTGTTAGAAGTATTAGAAAGTGTCTGAGATCTTTCTTATGAGTATTTTGGATATAAACTAATCTAAATAAACTTTAACTTAACCATATGTGTGGGGTTGTGTGTGTGTTTGGCCAACATTGTGAGGATCAATGTCGTAAGTAGACAACCTAATAACTTAAATTGGCATTTAAACATTAACAAGTAAACAATACCATCAGTCTTTCTATAATTAATGTATAGTATATATTTTTGTAATTTATTGCAACCCACATAAAACAATAAACTAATTCTACTTACAGGCATTTTTTAAAAAAAATTTAAGAGACAGAAAAACACGTTAGCCTAGCTCTTATTATATCCAACAGGTGCCATAAAAGTCCCCGTTTTCTCAGTTAGTAAAGCCAATAAAAAATGCACACAAACTGAACTTCTATTTAATAACATTAAAACGTCTGGAGTCACAATGATAGACGATTACAAAAAAGAGAATAGATTTTTTTAATTTAAATACACTCAACAGTAAATATGTACAAAGAAACCATTTAAAATATTTTTTAGGATTGTTAATTTAACAAGTAACATAATCGTCTTGAAAGATGACTTCTAGTAACGTTCATATATGTCCAAAGATTTAGGCAGAAATAATAATATTTAGCAAAAACTACCCAGTATTGTTGGTTGATTTTGATTAATCTGATTATAAGTTGGCATATCATACTCAATAAAAATATATTGTCAGACATATTTTTTTACTCTTTAAATTCTCCTTAAATAAATAATTCATAATATGTTATTAGTGCTACATTAGTATCTACACTAAATACAAATCCTTATACTGAAGTCAAAACAGAGGGGTTCTGAATGCATAAGGATGCATCTGGCTCAAGCATCTCATACTGGGGGTTTGAGACCTGGATCTGTGCAACCTATTGAAACATGGACTTTGTTGATAATAAAATAAAATAAAATAAAACATTTAAAATGGCAATTTAGTGTGTGATCCATTGGCTCACCTGATGTGACTGCTTTCTACAAGCTTTAATTTCTGTATCAGCATACGCCACAAAATGGATTAATGTGTAGATTCTGAAACAAAAAAACATAACACACCATTACAAAAAATAAGAATAAAACGGAATGATTTATGTTCAGACTTTAGACTGGTTTTTGATATATAATCTATTGTATGATCTCCACTTTGTGATTTATTGAAACACTAAAACAAAAAGGTCTGTCAATTTTAACCATATAAAAGAATCAGTGATAGTGATTTTATTCATTTGTGCATGTTTAGTTACCTGTGGTATAGCATTGCAATAAATTGCACTATCAGCAATAATGCGAAGCTCAGTAGAAACATCAGTCCAATTGGATCAATGGAAAACACTTCTGTTTGGGATAGAGTCCCATTAGGATACATTTTTGGGATCTTTATGGAGACCGAGTCACCAATTGTCTCAAGGAAGAAGGTTGCCACTATCCAAAGTGCATTGCAGAAGAAAAAGGCAAATGCAACCTATATGAAAGAGAACAGCAAAACAGCATGGATACAAAATTATACTGTTCCAGAGCATATTACACATACAAGGTTATTTTTGCATATTGACAAGCTTGCGAGGCTTACCTTATTTCGAAGTTCTCTTAGATCATTCACCATTTTTTCCTGTTGTTCTTTATTCTCTTTAAGAGGTTCTAGATATTTTTTTTGCAATTCTTCCCAGAATTTAATTTCATCCTGCATGGGGTGAAATAGTAAATTTATATTACGTGTATGCACTATGCACCAGCAACTGACAAACCAAAACACTACTTTCTCCAATGAAAGCCATTCAAATGTAGCCATGTTTTATGGCCAAATAATAATAAACATAATTATTTTGCAAAAATAAATCAATTTTAAAAAAATATATATATAAACAAAATAATATAATATAATATAATATAATATAATATAATAATTCTTCCAATTCATCTTACCTCTGTAAGTCCAGATTCATACAAGGGAAAGTCATCCGATTTTCTCTGCAGATGTTCAATCCAAGCTTTTGGAATTAAATATATAACCATTTTAATTGTAATCTAATTCAATAAGTGAACAGCTAGAATATTAGGATAATTATTAAGTATGCAATTCATACTTACTTTGATGAACATCTTTGATGGACTCCTCTGCCCTACATAGTAGGAATACAGTATTATTATTAGTGATGGTAGTTTTAAAAAACATCCACTGCAATCTGAAAGTAATTCATTTTTAATTGTATTTTTTCAAATCTACTGTATATACATTTCTAAACGAGTGGATAGAAATATGAGGAAACAATTTGAATTTGTGCTATAGTAGTTTTTTTTTTTACCTTTGTGTTTCCAAAGGAATATGTGGCCTTTCAGTTTCTGTTATATTTTCTGCACATCCTTCTTCTTCTAGACATATCCCCTTGATCAAATCTTCTTTAGATTCCAAACATGGACATTTGCAACATGTGGCATTCATGACCTTCTTCTTGATGGTATCGACTGCTGTAGTCTTAGCCTGGCCGCCGGTTTCACGAGTTCCCCACGTGACATTGTTCATGTTGACTATAGAGTAAATGGCTAAGAGTAAATACCCGCTGGGAATGCAGAGGAAGTATAACAACCCATAGATGACCAGTGAGAACTCCTGAGGGTGTAAAGCTGCCGTAATGATGTACAACGCCACCATGCCGATGAGGAACAGACCACTGGGGGTCAGAAAAGTTTTTTGCCTCACTAAATCCCCTATGAGAGTAGAGATGAGAAAATAAAGTTTGTGCAGTCTAAAAATATTGATGTTCTAAATCGTTTTTTTTTTTTTTAGACAGAGCTGTTACCTACGATGCAGAGAACTGATCCCGCCATGAGAAATGCGTAGAACACACTCATAATTGCTGCAATTTTAATCTGCATGTCAGACGTCAGTTTGAAGCATAAGATGAGATAGACAGTAGGGGGCACTATAGCCAAAGCAAGAGCAAGATTTTCACTCATTTCCCAAACGAACACAAAGCTTCCTGCAAGACAAAAACACTTTAATAGCCCTTTAAAAACACTTATATTGGCCATAAAACAACACAATGAATCAAATTACTGTCAATTTTACTATGCAAGCAAAACCTTACCTGATATCATGAGACAGATGGTGGCAGGGCCTAAAATGGAAGCTGCCATGCTGACAATCTGGTACAAGATGTAAAGTTTTGAGATAGAGCTGTTCCTCTGAGAGGTCAGTCCTCCTGAGCCCAAGAGGTCGATGGTGTTGGCCATGGTGGAAGGTCCCCAGCGTCTGCGCTGGTTGTAGAACTCTTTAAAATCCTGAGGCGCATTGGTGTAGGCATCAGATGCTGCGTTATACTCAACCCTCCACCCCTGCTGCAGAAGCAGAGTGCATAACCAGCGGTCCTCACCTGACGTTACACCAAAAAAAGGGTGAATTTGTTTAGTCCTGGCTGAATTGAAATTGTTTGTCATGTGGTTAGCTTCATGTAGACGTTACCTTGATCATACTGGACGCAGTGGCTGGCTTCACTTGCTTTAGTTGTATACTTCTTCATGACGTTGTCGTCCATGAGTGCGGCTCCTCTGAAAAGACTGAAACATCCAGGGCTGCACAGTACACAGCCGAACACGTGCTCTGCAGTCTTTTGCAGCCAGTGGCCTACCGCATATTCAAACTTCTGATACCACACCATGGGCCCTTTAAGCATAATATCGTAGACAGTATTAGTTTATAATCTATACTATACATAAGTAGTCGCAAGTGCAGTTTTATTTAGAATAGATGAGTGGATCTCAGATACCATGCTGATGGTCATCAAGCGGCGAAATAGTTAAACATCATACCATATTTAATGTTTACATTGTTTTCAAAGATTAGTGCATGTCTATATTTGCGACTAGTTTCTACCAAGTGACAGATGAATTTGATGGAAAACACCACCTATGATTATAGATATCGTAACTGGATTTATCCCTACAGACAATACAGCTCAGACATACAGTATTTGGTTATCTTGATTTTATTTATTTTAAAAATGTAATTTATTAGGGCCCGAGGACCCTATTGATTTGCTCTGTTTATTCTTCTTCTTCTCTTAAAATAATCGCTTTTTAGAGGGCCGAAACATGCTCGAAAACTCATGAAACTTTGCACATGCTTCAGAAGTGGTGAAAATTTACGTGTAATATGGTTTTAAAAATTGGGTGGGGCAAATTTCAACCACATTTTGCCCCGGCTCTACGTTTCATGTACAGGTATGAAATTTGGTACATACATGTAATGACCCAATACCTACAAAAAAAGTCCTTGGAGCATAGCCCTAAACACAACAGGGAGTCAGCTATTTTGAACTTCCACCTAGATTTTGTGCATTTTTCTTCATTTCCTGATGTTGTACTTTAACAAACTCCTCCTACAGTTTTGATCTTATCCTCTTCAAATTTGGTGAGTGTGATCTTAAGGCCTTTGCGATGTTAAACCGCGAAGATCTTGAGTTTTCGTCAAAGGGTGTGCCCTTGGCGGCCTGCCAAAATTTAATGTACACCCAATTTCAGCCTTTTGGTGATTTGTGCATGAATATGTCATATAGTTCAATATTGCTTGCAGTTGCTTGCTAGGCAACCACAGACAGCCTGCAGTATTTATTATCATTACATTTATCATACATACAATTTTAAAGAAATGAATCAAAAACAATAAAAATGACCTGATAACAATGGTTTACACTCAATATATAAATATCCAACCTGTGCCTGTTGGATGAATCCTGCCACAGGCAGCCCCAACCTCCGGGTAGAGTTTCAGTCTGTCAATTAACAGCATGACGGCGGACGGCTGGAAATCAGTATCCCCATCCAGAGCCAAGATATACGTGTTCTCCTTTTCTCTCTAATGAGTATTAAAAACAGTCAGAGTCTAGATTACATTGTATTATTCTCTAGAAATACTAGTGGTGAATTTTAAAGTTAAGCATCTAACCTTCAGTTTCTCCTTAAGGCCATCCAGTTCTTCTCCTCCCTTAAACTTTTTGAAGTACTGTCTGTTAAGTCTCCAACCAAAAATGTAATACAAGTACATTATCTGCAAATACAAATGATTAGTGAAGTTCTGGGTGCAAAACATCTGCACCTGTGTGTTTAGCTGCATGACCCTTACCTGAGACCATCTTTTTTTGTGACGAATAAGTTTCTTGTCTTTCATGTGAACCATCATCACATTGCCTTTAGGAAGGATGTATTCCAATCGACCTCCATAGGGGGTGTTTATGATCTTCTGACATGGTAGCGGTGGCGTCTGCTTAAATATACATGGATCCTCCTCACTAAAAATGCTAATAAATGTGAAGTATTATTAGATTAGTTTTTCGCATAAATTCTCAGTAACCATAAACCGATCAAAAAAAAAATTAGATTCTTACGTGTAAACTTCTTTAATTACATCCACAATAATTTCAGCGTATTCATTTGCCTGCCGCTGTTTTCCATTATCAACATCCGTGAAAGCGTCATCAAAATAAATATGAAATTCAAACTCGACATCGCTTGGTTTGTCGGTCTTGGGCCTGTATTTGTCGAGCCTGGTAGTAAAAGAAATAGTATAAGTAGCCTATAATTCAATTGAGACTGAATGAGTAAGTGTACGTTTACCTGAACATAGAGATGATTATCTTCATCATTTCATCGTAGGTCTCATGCCACATCGTTGCGCACAGAAACACTTTGCACTCTGTTTCTTTTGTGCTGAGGAAATCCAAAGGAAAATTGTAATTGGTTGCTCTCAGATAAATATCATTTAATTAATAACATTTGTAAAATTAGAAGTAGGCCTACAAAGCTACAAAATTACAGTGCATGGCATAGCCGTGATAATTTGGATTTGGAAGAATATAATAAGACATTTTTGAGTTCATATTAATATTCTTTTTTTATTATTCAAGCAATTCGAGTTTTATTGCAAACTTTGGTATTTTGGCAAGTGTACAGATGCTGAAACTCTGAAAAACTAATTTAAATCTTTTTGACAGACTAAACATTTGAGAAGCTATAGAGACTTTAGAAAACATCCATTTGCTCTCCTTTTAATCTCACTGATGTCTTCACACTAAAACTCATTTGTATATTTTAATGGAAACAAATTTGCTATGTAAAATGCTTTGATAAAGATACGTTTGTCTAATTATATTAACAATAAAGCACTAAAAAAGTAAAATTTTTTGTAATGACAAGTGACTAGTGACTATGCATCCCAACATTACAGTATAAAAATGATTTAATTAGGCTACTTTGCATTTAACAGTGTTATTAAATGATTAGTATTTACAGATGGACCTGAAGTAAGAGTCAGATAATAGAAATGTAAAAAACAATGAGAATGCACCATTAAATATTCAACACCGATACAGGTCATTTAAAAATCTCTAATATTGGCTGATATGGAACCATACTTAGAAATTTGAAAAAAACACTTACCACCGTTTCTCCTTGATTCTCTTTCTGATTTCAAAACGGGTGTTCAGCAACATGGACTGTTCCAGAAACGCTCCTTCATACATGCGTCGCACGAACAGATCTTGGGTTCTTTCTATTCGATGGATCTTCAGGAACCAGATGTAAAATGTACTGAGCATGAGTCCCAACCACCAGCTCAGAGCAGAGCAGATCAAACACGCCAGTCGTCCTGTACTCATGTTTTCCACAATGTCCCTGCCATGTAGAGTTTTGGTAGCATCCGTCAACATCAACAACAACAATGTACCATTGTATTTCGACTGAACGTTCTCTACACAAGTGGAATTTTGATTAGACTCTGGGAGTTTAAACTCTGGGAGTTTAAATGCAAGTGGAACCAAAAAAACTGCCAAAACTGCAATCGAGGCCATGTATATGGGCAAGACGAAGCTGCGATGTAGGGCGTGCATCTTGCATGCCACAACAATAAACCAGCGGCACACCGCAGAGGATAAAATCTGGAGAACCACCAATGAAACAATGACTATTTCGAAGACGGATTTGACCGATTTCCAGTTTTGACGAGACAGACCAACATAAGCTCCAAACACAGCTGAAGTAATCAGGATTCTCATCAAACTGGAGATGATGCACACCACATTACGGGACTGAGCAATGTCTTTGGAAATGTCATGTAGAGATGAGATGGAGAAGAGCGTGCTGTAGTTTTCCCACCAGTTCACAGAAACAAAGATGGTCCCCACGATGGCAAGGCCAATTGGTACTCTCATCAGAGGGGAACGTTCGATTACCAGATAATTGACCGCAAAAAGCACATAACCTAGGACGATTAAGAAAATGGAGCATACGGGGAGCATTATAAGGCGCTTCTTCTCTTTGGCGAGGCAATCAGCGACTACCTGGAACACTGCTGACAGGATGCTCACACTGTTTAGGATCATCACATTAGTGACAATGTCGAAGTGGGGCATGGCTACTATTGTAAGAATTGCAGATCCCAATGCTACCAGGAACTCAACACACAGGACCTAGAGCAAAGATCAAACCAAAGTCAGAAAGGTTACTGCCTTGACATTCAGTTTCACTGCTACTATACATCTGTTGAACAAAAACTTTGTTTGCTTACCCAAAAAACTGTTTTTTTGGAGGGCATGGCTGCACTCTTGAAAACGAACTTCCATGTGCTTTTTAGCAAAAGAAGAACGCTCGGCCCAACCAGAACAAAGCCAATGCCAAGTAGGGCGGCCGGCTTCTTTTCTGAACATATAACATCGGTTTTACTGTTCCCAAAAGTTATCAGAAGCAAAAATGATGTCTGTAAAGAAAAAGAAAATAGTTTTAGAAAAACCGAGCCTTTTGTGTAATATTTAATAGATAAGTTAATTGTTATCATCTATCCTATCATCCAAAAATGATTAGCCAATGATTAATAAAGCAGCTCACTTTACTGAGCAGCGCAAGGGCAAAGACAAGTATGCCAACAATGGCACACGAGAACCATTTCAAACACCGCACTCGTTTCTTTGGTATCTGCTCGTTTTGAATGATCGGCACTTCTCTGCACGCATCCCAAGATCGCCTGTTTGGGAAGAAAAAAAATGAATAGCTTAATTGAAAATTTAAAGTTCACTTAAACGAGAAATTTAAAAGATGTACAAAAAATCTTGGTATTTGTCATGCTAGAGAGATTGAAGGAATATATGCCAGGATTCAGGAATAGGTAAATAATTGTGCTTTGTAAAGAAATCAATTTGGCAGAAAGTGAAATATTTAAAAAAAAAATCAAATTAATTAATTAAATGTTTGTGGAGATCTAAATTTGAATTATTTGATATAAGTTTGACAGATGAAAATCAAAAAATGATTACCTGAATTCTTGGCTCTGCTGCTTTTCCATCATGATGTTTGCAAGGCAGCACCAACCTTTGATTAACCATTTATAGCAGACCAGAGCCTTATGACCAGATGGGAGGGAGCACTACGCTATTATTCAAACGGGTTTATGCAGTAATATCTTTACACAGAAATCATCTGTCGCGTTCATTTGAATTTTCCACTCCCTTTGATGATGAAAAGAGTTTCTCAAGTATTTTAAGCGAATTACCAGATATACAACTTCATGGTTAAACAAGTGTTCTAAATCCCTTCTAATGATCGGATTATACTATGATACACAATTACATGGATTGTAGTTATGTGGACATGGAAGTGGCTTGTAATTCCACACTATACAGCGAGAGAATTCTAGAGAATTCTCTTCTTTCAACGAATGGCATTAGTTTTGGGGGTAATGCTCATGCACACAATATATAAGTAAATGGTGTCTGTGTGAAAGAACTACAGCCAACAAAGACCAAATGAGCATATGCAAAGAACATGTGACTGTTGATGCAAGATACACAGTCACATTTATACAACTGAAAGATAAAGGGAATAACATTAATTATATCATTACAATGGCATCTGTCAAGGAGTGGGATATATTCAGCAACTAGTGAACTAGTGGAAGCAGGAAAAATGGGCAAGCGAAAAGATCTGTGTGACTTTTACCAGGGACAAAGATAAATTGGTCAGATCATCTCCAAAATGACAAGTCATTTGGGGTATTGCTGTTATGCATTGGTTAGTATAAGTGGTGCAAGGAAAACATAAAAAATATTGTTGTTTTAACTTAAAAAAGTAAGTAACCTGGTTGCCTTAAAATTTTAAGTTGACCGAACTGGAAAAAGTGAGTTAATACAATGAAGGAGATTAAGTTTATCATCAGAAACTCAAAATAATAGTTTATCTCAACTAAATAAATTATTTAAGTTGATTTGACAAAAGAAAAAATGTGATAACAAATCTCAAAAATATTTTTTTTTACAGTGAAGACAACTGGTCATCTTTAGGTCTTCCACTGAAGCTGCCTATGTGAGTGTTATTTATGTGTGATCAAAGTCTCTTATATAAAGTCTTTGGCGCGACTCAAATGATTTGCTCTCACTCAGGTATTAAAGCTGTTACCGGTTAACTTGACAAATGAACATTCGCCTTGACCTTTTCAAATGTGATAAGTCTTTAAAATTGTATTTACTTCAGTCAATGTCACTATGGTTGTAGTTGATAGATCCTGTTGTACATTCATACAAAGAGTAATAGGGGTCATCTAGAAAAACGAGGAAGAAATGTTTTTAAAGTTATGCCATTTGAATGTATGCTTGAGCACAATTTGAAATGTACTGACTAACTGCCTATGACATTTTCATTCAGGGGTATAGGGGCCAACTGTAATGCTGTAGACCCTGAGCGTCAGAACTGGAATGGAGCAATGGAAGAAGCTTGTTTGGTCATGTTTTTTTTTAAGATCATTTGGTTGGGCAGGTGCATGTGCCTAGTTTACATGGGGAACAGACATATGAAGAAATCTGATCCATGGAGACCCCTCCTCGCAACTTACAGGACTTAGAGGATTTGGTGCTATTGTTTTTGTGCCAGATATCACATAAAACGTTAAGAGGACTTATAGAGTACAATTGAAGTCCATGAATCGACGCTTCAGAGCTTCAGAGCACATGGCTTTAATGTTGTGAATGATGTAGTGTACAAGGAAGAAGGAAATAAAAATTGAAGGAGAAACCCCTTCATAATCCTGGGTTTCCATTAATACGCTATGAGTAAAACATTCATGAGACATCAAGGAAATTGATATTTTGAAAAAAGAGTTGGCCTCAGATCAAATTATTTTCTGAAACTCTTAGATCAGGAAGACTATGAGTATGGTAACTTTACTTCATAACTAGGACAAGGGTTCCAAAACACTTTCATAAGACCCACCAAGAGAGGTGTAATCAATCTTGAGACCCAGCAAAAACTAGAGCTAAATAGACCTATGATCTATTTTAGTTACCGTAATCTTTTATGCCCTGTTTACACGAAGGGAAGACGTAGATATTCCCCTGTGGTTTGGCCTCTCATTTTATACGAATATCACAGAAAACGAAGATTTCTAAAAACTTCGGCCAAAGTGGAGATTTTTGATAACGCCGGTGATGTGTTGCCGTGTCAACTGGGAGAACCAGGGTTTTGGGTTCTCAGACGTCACATTTTGCGCCAGAAAATGCTTAATGTCATGTGAGCGCCCTATGTTTGCAATTTGTTTGGCTACTGATCATGGATGCCGTTAAGGTCGTACTCATTTTTACTTTTGTGCAAACACTTTTGGCTTGTTTGCATTTGCAAATACAACTGAAAAAAACTTTTGAAAGGAACAGGAAGTCGCTCGTGTTATTCGTTGTTGTCGATTCTGAGGATTCTTCTTCTTCTTTATGGAATTTTATTGGCTGTTAGCAAACAACGAAATGGTGCATTACCCATAGACAGTAAAAGAAATGGACACAGCGACCCCATTGATTTCAACGGAGAAGACTTGAAGCCTGATTTTTGCACTTCCTGTTTAATGTCTGAGCGACTGTGCAGGCTCAAACTGAGCGTGACGACAGTCTGACAGTTGTAAATCTTCTAGTAGCTGTGCCAAGCCAAACGGTTGTTGAAATATTTTGTCCCATTGCTTTTATTGACTCTCTATCTATAGGCTTCTCCCATAGACAGTAAAAGGCTTCTCCCTCGACTTTATGCCTCCATGTTCCCCCGATTGCCTCTTAGACAGTAAAAGGGTGTCAAGTTGTAAAGATGTATTTTACAAGTACATCTTTACAACTTTAGACTAACTTTATAACTTTAAAGTCATTAAGAATAACTTTACAAGATGTAAAGTTATTCGCTGTCAAAGTGACGCCAAAATGAATGGGAGTCAATGGGATGCTAACAGCAGATGAAGTTCTGCTACAATGGCTCAACTTCCAGCTGATGGATTACCCCCTTGGCATTACCGCTTCTGAGGATTCTGATTCGCTTGCATGGCTTTATCCTTCTCCCTACACTGCCGCCCATAGGTTTGGCATAGTTATGATGGCGCTCAACGGAGTATTTATGCGGGTTGATGTAAATCACAACATTTTTGAAAACTCTGTTGTGTGCACAATGTTATTATTGAAAATGGAGGAGGGAAAATATTTGTTTCTCTAAATACTCAGCCATTTTTGTGTAAATGTGGTCTTTTTGTCCTTGTCAAATTACTGAGATGGTTGTATCTATGAGGCTAATGATGTATTGGCTAGGAACTAGCTGTTCGGACGGATTCATCAGACTGATTTGGCTACTCAGAATTATTCATTACAAAAAAGTCTTCATTACTTTCTGAATCTGAAGCCTGTCTAAAATAGCTATTTTAGCTGTGATCTGTTTGTGAAGTAGGTTGTTGTTTCCTATAACTGTCACAGTCACTCATCCACAGACACTATTGTCACTTCACCACTGCACTACATTTCCCATGATCCTTTCTGGCTCTGACACTCATCGATCATCTATACCTGCCAGCATTCACCTTCTGCTTCACAAACTCATTCACATGCCAGTATCACCAGAAATATCTGCATCCGGTGACTCACCTCAACTGCTGTCATTCAATATACTCCATTCAGATTTTACCTTTTGTCTGATTTTACCTTTTCTTCTGTTCTGTGACAAACATACAAACAAACAAAAATATTACAAAAACAAAATGATTCCAATATATTTGATTTATAATTTAATTATGACAAAATCAATTGACGAAATAGGCTATTTTCTGGAACTTAATCATAATACATCCTGTATGACTTTCTTCTGTAGAGCACAAACAGTGATTTGTGAATGAATTGCTCTGTGGAGACAAATAGTCAATTGATTCAGTTATCAAAAACCAGGAAAAAGATTTGTTCAGATTCTAACAATAAACTTATCTATTGTTCAGCCCACTTAACATCAATTGACAGCCGGGAAATGTTTCAGTAAATTACTTTAGTCTCTTCGTCACACAGTGTTATTAAAAACATATTTTAAATGTCATGAAGGTGAGTAAATGATGACTTACTGTGTAAAGTTAGTTGGTAAACTATCGTTTTAATTCAAGTGAAGTCCACTGACAAATCTTAAAGGGACAGTTCAGATACAAATGAAAATTCGATCATAATTTTTTTTACTTGCCTTCTTGACATTCCAAACCTGTGATCTTCGGAAACACAAACCCAAGGTTTGTGTTTGGTTCTTTTAGAAGCTCAAATAATGGCTTCGTAACACACAAAACGATCTTATGAAAGTGCGTATCTATACCACAAATTAAATTTCTTGTGCCAAAGAAGCTAAGCGTAAGCACGAGAAATTAAATTTGTGGTATAGATGCACACTTTCATGAGATCGTGTTGGAATAAACTTTCTCGCATGTCAAGCGAACATGTTTGAGCTTCCGTTTACCCCAACTGATGTCTGAGTTGATCAATGTTTATATTTAAATAAAAGCCTAAATTTGGTTGAGGGTGAGACATGAGGGTGAGTAATAATGACAGAATTTTAATTATTGGGTGCTAACCTTTTAAGGTTGGGCACAGGTTAACTCAAATTATATATAATTATTACAGTGATTAATTAAAGGTAGATATTTTTAAAATATAATTACAATGAGAAAAAAACAAAAACAAATAATTAACCTAAATTTAGGGCCTGAATTGTTAAAGACACTTCAATAGATAGTTAATCCGTGAATAAAAAGTCTGTCATTTACTCACCCTCAAATTTTCCCAAACCTGTATAAATATATTTGTCCTGCTGTAGCTTACTCAAAGGAATATATTTGGAAGAATGTTTGTAACCAAGCAGATCTCTGGCCCCATAGTATTTTTTTCCTAGTCAGTGTCTCTTTGTGACAACACTGTGTTCTCTAATGCCGTTCAACCAGGCCTCATCCCCTTTTTGCAAATTCCATGGGTGGAGATTATTTAAATGAGTAACATTATGACTTCAGTTTTCGTGTGAAAAGAGATTGTGTGTAAAATTAGAAATGTATGTCAAATGTGAATATTTGTGTGTGAGAGTAGAAATGTTCTCCTTTCACATGCAATTTGCATGTGAAAGGAGAATGTATCGGTGAGAGACTGGAAGAATGAATTTTGGCTCATACAAAGCCCAGAAAAATGTGTTGTAGTCCAAACGAGTCGTTCGTTGTAGTTCTTGGAAAGTGGATTCTGTTAAATAAAATATCTCCTTTTAGACTGGAGCTTTGTAACCTTGTAGATCTTATGCTTGAACAGCAACATTAGACGCTATTTGAAAAAGCATAATAGGACCCCTTTAAAGCTTATAGTGGCATTATCTGTAACTGTCGTGATATATAATGCAGGTATAACTGGAATCTAAAGGATTGGAAAGATGAATAGGCACTCTTTGGTTTTCAACTGTGACATACTCACTTACATCCCGTAATGACATCCCGATCGCTTGGTTTGTTGGTCGGGCGTTGGGTCGGGTTGCTTAACCGAACCACGCACCAGGTTCCGAAACAAACGCTCGAAACGAGCCGGGTGTGAACACGTGCTATGTGGGACTAAAAGCCTTCCCAAAAGAATGAAATTGTAATGGAGGACTAATCCTACAGTACATTAATAAAGTTTCGAAATTACCGGTCAAAAAAGCACATGGGTTCCGGTGTCCATGTAGCCTTTTGGCCATATTTAACATCTGTTTTTTGGGTCTATGTAGGCCTACATCACATCAACAAATACCCAATACTTTTTTCACTTGTTCATAAATTTATGATGAAAAAGTGTTGGATGGAATTCTTTAATTAATTACTCACCCTCATGCAGTTCCGTAATCATCCAACAATCGAACTTTCGTTCATCTTCGGAACACAAATTAAGATCTTTTTGATGAAATTTCTTTCCCGTAAATACCACTTTGAAGCAACAAACTAAAACTAAACTAAAACTCGTAAAACTAATCAGCGACTTCTAAAATTTAGGCTTTTGAATACACAGGCTTAACATTGATCAACTCGCATCAGTTAAACAGAAGCTCAAGCATGACGTGCGAGAACCAATGAGGTTCAATGTGAATAAAAGCCTAAATTAAATTTGTTCATATAAAGCAATCATGTCTCTACAGAAAATTTGGGCACTCATATGGATTAGTTTTACGATCACTTTATGAACTTTTTGTAGCGTCAAAACGAAACTAAGCTCTCAGATTTAATCATAAATATCTTCATTTGTATTTCAAAGATGAATGGAAAAAGTCTTACGGGTTCGGAACAACATGAGGGTGATTAATAACAGGATTTTCATTTTTTGGGTGAACTATCATGATTTTGTGCATCTGTTGATAGGGTGTCCTCAGTGAATCACTGAATCTGTATGCATGAATGTACTATTTATATACTATTCAGTGGTAAATACCAACTTCCAGATAAACACACATTTATGCACGAAGAAGACTGGAAATTTACATGATTCTCAAAATGTGAAAAGAATGACCTCAGGTCAGAAAGTAAGACTTTGAGAACCTTAAAATATTTAGATGAATTACACAACACAAACAGACAGTGTAAAAAGCCATGTAATCCTCAGGTTAAGCACATTTTAAACAAATCAAGCAAAGGCCAGGTAAACATTTACAAATGTAGTACAATATCAAAATATGTCCATCAATCTTTTCTTGAAAATCTGATAACGTCTTAAAATATTTTTTACTTCCTGCTTTACTTAACATTTGGCAATGTATAATGTTTACATTTTATACTTTAACACTCAAATTCTCTCAAAAGTGTGTAAACTCCGTTCTTTGGCAGCTTAGTAAAAGTCTTTGGCATTTCTTCTTCATTCACCCCATTTTTTTCATGCATTCTCTGTCACAATTTCACTGAACGTCCCAGATCTCACAGAGGAGGGGGGTGAACTTGTGGTCACTCATGCGCCATGACTCTAGCATTTCGGCGTGGTGGTGGTTGAGGGTGCGAAGCTCGGTAAGACGGCCGAGAAGCCTTGCAAAGTGCTGGGGCTCCTGAGGATGCTGTAGCTTACAGACCTTCCTCAGCACCTCCAACATGGGATCCTGCAGACGCTCCACTGCCTGCTGGTCTTTTACATATGGTCTGTCTGTGGTTGGATAGAACAGTTTTACTGTTTCAGTCATATATAATACATTTTGTTGTGGCCTTCTAAAGCTTAAAGGGTAACTAAACACTAAACCAACTTTTTTTTAGTTAATGATCTGTAAGAATGGGGCTTTTTTTAATGCTGATCATCACTGATTCGAGTAACTTTTTTGACATTTGGGCAGGGGGGTAGAATTTTGTAAGGACGCTAGGGACGTGTCTCTACCAATATCCAGCGAGACTGATATATCCCTAGCAATAATTTCGATCAAAACTTACATAAACAAATATATTTATAAATTGTTGTCCCTGTCCCCACCAATTTCAAAATCAAACCTACGTCACTGTTAAAATTAAGTGTTATTTGAGAAATTTTAAAAAGGCGAAGACTTAATAGCGTGTAATTGTGTTTAATGTAAAATAACATTGCAATTATTAGAACTATTTAAATTACAGTGGGTTACCATTGTGGAGAAGAGTGGAGCATTTTGTTTGGTTGTCGACTAAACGGTTATTTCTCCCATAAATGAAAATTAAGTCATTAATTACTCACCCCCATGCTGTACCAACCCCGTAAAACCTTCATACGTCTTCGGAACACAAATGAACATGTTTTTTATTAAAATTTACTGGTGGATAACTTCTACATAGGCTGCCTAAAAGGGATCGAAACTTGACGGCCCAGAAAGTGATTGAAAAAAAATGTTTATTCGATTATTCCTTTTCTTCCTTGTAGGCCTGAGATGAGAGTTCAAGAGATTTCCACGACCCCAGCACGAGAATTGCGATCTCCTTCAACTACTTCAGTTAAGTTCTCGTGTATGCGTCCTGGAAATCTGAGATGCTAATATGTGCTACTGCTAGCAAATAGCTAGCTATAGTCTATCAATTTAATGATGTGTCACTAAAATAAATGTAATATTAATGGATTAATGAATATAAAAAAATACCTGAATCATGTCAGGAAGCCTTTAAAAATTCACGTTGAGACTACTTAAATTGGGTCGGTTAAAATTACTTATTTTTTTGCTGGATTTTTTCACATAGAGGCAAAATATCAATATGCCTACTGTGCGCGCTATTGACATCAACTCAACAAAACTCATCCGGTTGTATCTAATGTGGTAGCTTCTCTATTGTGATCTTATTAATCATTAACCATTTAACTTATTTTTGGAACAGAACTAATTGCATAATTGCTTACCGGTTTTAGATAGTTTAAAGGTATAGTAAGCAATTTCTTTGAAACGTTGTTGATATTTGAAACACACCCCTCCCTTCATTCCCCCCCCATAATGCATAGACATGCAATGCAATGGATGTCTCTTTAGCTGAAAAGAAGCAAAATAATGATTTGCAAAAAAATAAAGCGAAGATGACAAACGAAAGATATAGAAGAACAAATAACATACAAAAAGTACACAAGTATATACAAACGAGAGTTTGTTATTCGGCAACAGCACATCAGCTCCAGACAACAATGACATGTTGTGATATATTGGTTTATATCAAGGTGTCATAACAAAGACATCTCAAATGTCATATTTGCATTAAAACATGTCATAATTGAGCGGCTGATTATTTAGAACAGATATTATGCTCACCTGGTGAGAGGATTGTGATAGCAGTAAGTAAAGCATGTTCCTCTTGCATCATCTGCAGCTCCCCAATGCTTTTATAGAAGTTAAACATCGGCGTCATAAACTCTTCAGATATTCCTGAGAAAATAAAGCAATTCATGATGATACCGAGCTTTGTAATTATTTTCTAAATCGCTTTATTGAAAGTCCAGAAATAACAACATGAAAACAGCCGTCATTTATTACCTCAGCCTCAAGTAACCACTCCAAAACATATCTCAGAAGCCATTACTACATTTAAAAATAACCTGATGAGCCCAATGCGCATATTTATACTGGTCATGACTAAAGTTAAATGAAGACATTCTTTCCTGGAATAAAGATTACATAATTTTTTACGTTTGTTTGAGCTTCAATACATATATCTGAGTCACACTTTGAAGTATTCAGTTGTAAAACTGTCTTTGTTGAATGTACAAAATGTATTGAGTTAAAGCAATTCATGAAGATACCAAGCTTTGTAGTTATTTTCTAAATCGCTTTATTGAAAGTCCAGTAAACAACATGAAAACAGCAGTCATTTATTACCTCAGTCTCCTGTAACCACTCAAAAACATTTATCAGAAGCTATATCTACATTTAAAAATAACCTGCTAAGCCCAATGCGCATATTTACACACTAGTCATGACTAAAGTTAAATGAAGTCATTCTTTCCTGGACTAAAGATCACATAATTTTTACATTTGTTTGAGCTTCAATAAATAAATCTGAGTCACACTTTGACGTATTGAGTTGTAAAACTATCTTTGTTGAATGTGTTGAATGAAATGTTTTAGAAATGGCCTCAGGGTGGCAGTGTTGCATATATTTAAAAGCAACATGGAGTATCTTTTGGATTTATTTGAATCACAAAATTTCAGAATCCAGAATCCGCCCATCCATCATTGATATAAACATTCATGGCTACGTTTCATCTTATGCACTATTTAATTACATTTTCTTGTTTTCCCTTCAAAAATAGGTAATATTCTTAAAACATGATAAATTAAGCAAAATTATGTAATAAGACTTAACTGATTTCAGATATTACATCTTCAATATTCAGAATAAATTTCACTCAAGTTTAGTTTGAATTATACTTTAAATTAGATATATTTGCCTGTGATATAGACAATAATTTAAAATACATTTTTAAAGGGATAGTTTATCCCTTTAAGCTGTTTGGTTAGATTTATTCTTTAAATAAGATTAAACAAATAAATAAATTGTCAGTGAGGTATAAGAAAAATACAATTCATTTAAAATCCATTCTTTAAATAAATTCATTGTTAAAGGGAAATGTATATATTTTGACAAAAACGAGAAATAAGACACATCTTATTTCTCGCCATCTATTTGCTGTCTGCTTTGGAAGAGACTTTCTGAAACTCCCTCAGCATACAGTGGCAGATCATCAGGGGTCATGACCTTGTTGCTTTGTGTTGTCTGTCCGAGGCGATCTGAATCTGGCCTCGGATCCCCACAGCTGTGCGTTTCCACATTCAGTGGGATTCTCGGTAACAGCAGTGCATTTGAAGCCTGTATTTGAAGGGCTTTCCTGTGTTTTGTGCGAGGTCTTTGTCTTTATCATTATCATTGATATAATTATCATACTTTGCTGGCTATGCAAGCCGAGAGCTCTTTTCTGATGTAAAGCGTTCAGCGTGAAGAGCTGTAGAGGTTTGGTTTACAGACCGACCAATCGGGGAAACCCAGCTGGGACATTAAAGATATTACTTGACAATTCAGCTTACCATAATATTCATATTAAAGAAAAACAGTGCTGGAGTGTAACAAACTTTAAAAAAAACTCTGTATAAACAAAGAGTCACCACACGCCTCGAGAGATGAGATGAAATGAGCACGCAGACTCCTTTCTCAGTTTCATTCATTTCCCTTCAGATGAAAGGATAACCTTTGTCATAACTTTCCAAAAAAAGGAGAAAAAAAAAGAAGAAGAAGAAGAAAAAAAACACTGACACTGACGCACTTCACGCCAGAGAAATGTCAGAGGCGCTGAGAGCCAGAGAGCGGGACAATAGGCCTCTCGATGTTTAGATAGAGAACAATAGTCTCTCTTTAGACAGTGCATCTATTTCTCCCCCGCTGGCCTTTTGCGTGAATATTCCCAAGCCCATGCTGGAGGACTCAAAACACTGTACGCCACTCTGCATTCATCTGTCTGTTCACAAATATCACTAACTGGATGGTCGTTACAGCTTTTCAAATACTGAGAGGCTGAAAGCAACCGTCTTTGAAAT
Organism: Cyprinella venusta; assembly: GCA_038021265.1. Lineage (NCBI taxonomy): Eukaryota > Metazoa > Chordata > Actinopteri > Cypriniformes > Leuciscidae > Cyprinella > Cyprinella venusta. The sequence continues at coordinate 9,630,779 of CM075871.1, forward strand.
AAAGGTGACAACAGACACATACAATCTCACTTTATGCAGATACAAGAGCCCCGAGCATCTAAATAATTAAAACAACCCAGTCACAGTTCAATCACAAAGCTCTAACTATCGCCAGCTAGAAAACTCATAACAAAATACGCATTAACCGTTGGGAAAATCTTATTACAGACTTCATTGCAATGGAATACACATCTCCCCCTCATAATCACGCATCTGAAACCGACCTCTGCAATCCAACATTTTCTGACCTCTTACAACTCTGAATCTTTTGAAACTCCCACTCCTCCCACCTTTTTAATCGACCAACGAACGTTACTGGATTTTTGTTCTGTTTGTCATCAATGTCATTATTATCATTACAGTTATGATTACTCTTTTTATTTTAATTATTGTTGTAACAGTCAGGTTTGTATGTCTGACTGTTAAATAAAAAGAAATAAAGGTGATTCAGCATGATTCAGATTCACGTTTTGGGATTAAACCCAAAAATGAACAGTCTGTCATCATTTACTCACCTTCAAGTTGTTCCAAACCTGTATGAATTTTTTTATTCTGCGAATCACAAAATATATATAGAATATGGGTAACCAAACAGTTGATGAGCCCCTTTGACTTCCATAGTAGGAAAAAAAATACTATGGTAGTCAATGGGGAATGAAATCTGCTTGGTTACAAACATTCTTCTAAATATCTTCCAATGTGTACAGCAGAACAAAGACATCTATACAAGTTTGAAACAATTTGAGTAAACAATGACAGAATTTGTATTTTTGGGTGAACTATCCCTTTAAGATGCTTTTAAGAGACAGAATTGATTGTGCATCCTACTGTAACACAACCAAGTGTACAAAATTCAATGTAATGTAAAGCAGAAGATATGATTATCACCGGCAACATGCTGAGGGCTTTCCTTTTTGTTCCTGGCAGTCATCCAGACGCTTAGACTTCTGTGAAACCGAAACCAGTTGGACTTTAGTGTCCTTTTACATGTGTAACATACACCACACGATTATCAGGATGGCAAATTTCCTGACGCTATTTAGGGTGGACAGATACATTATTAATACAGCTTGCCCAATGAACTTTATGGACTGTTTTGGGTTTCAACGAGTAGTTTGAATTCCTTCCCAGAGTCATGATTCCTTTGAACACTTCATAGAAGCAGTTCATGAATCATGCTGTAAATTATGCTGCAATCCAAAATAATGAGCTTACCGCTCCTTCTGATCCTGTCCTCCAGCACCTCTGTGTGTCCGTTGGGCAGTTTCTTGGTGAAAACCTGGGCCGAACGCAGGAACATGGCCTCTACGGCGGAACCTTTCAATAAAGCGATCTGATCTTCGTGATCCAGAGACTGAAAACCTGCTCAGAAAACAAGAACCTGAGTATGTTTGCTTAGAACTGGTGGAGATCAGTGTAATAATGTATAAAAAGTGTCACATGACCTTATCTTGAACTATGTGATCTTGTTTTTTTTTGTTTTGTTTTTCTAACAAGTTATATAGAAACTTCTTTACACTATAAAGATATTATATGATCAATACGTTATGACTACATGTGTTTTTACATTGCTTTAAAGGGATACTCCACTTTTTTTTAGGAAATAGGCTCATTTTACAACTCCCCCAGATTTACACAGTTGGGTTTTACCATTTTTGAATCTATTCAGCCGATTTTTTTTTATATTTAGAAGAATATCAGTAGCCAGACAGTTTCTGGTCTCATTGACTTCCATAGTATATGTTTTTCCTACTATGGAATCAATGAGACCAGAAACTGTCTGGTTACTGATATTCTTCTAAATATCAGAAAATCGTCTGAATGGATTTGAAAACGGTAAAACCCAGTGGTAAAATGAGCCTATTTCCAAAAAAAAAAGTGGAGTATCCCTTTAACTTTTTGTTTTACAAGTTAAACAAGATTCATTTTTCAAATGGTCAGTTTAATGTAAAATTGAAGTTGAAATTACTTAAACAACCAAGTTGATTGTGCTTAAAAATTTAAGGCAGAAACTTTTTTATTTTTTTTTTTTACAGTGGGGTGTTCGAGAATTAGAAATAAAAGTACCTGGTATGTTTTTTGTGAACTCAACCAGCACCTGGACGTGACTAGTTGCCATTTCGGTCAGTAGAAGGAAGTTTTCTTCTGTGTTAAATTGCTCTTGTAGCTATACGGACAGGAAGAGAGAAATAAAAAATATCAGCATGCAAATAAGCCACTGTTTTATGACATTGGGGTGGCAATAACCTTGGTTACATGATTTAACAGGGATAAGAAAAGGCAAAGTTGTTTACTAATTTTCACAGTAGCATTTGACTGCTTTGTACAGTAATGAATCATAAAAAGATCTAAAATAAGATAAGTAAGGGCGTAAGGTTGATGGGGTTTTTTATTTCCAGAAGACATACCAGTTTTTTTGCCATATCCTGAGGAATGCGATGCTTGTTGTGAGCGTCAACTATATAACTTATTAAAGCCTGCTGGTCTTGGCTCAGTTCTATATTTTCCTGAAATGAGAAAATATGGCGAAAAGTCAAAATTAAACCTATTTTTTTCTTCCTGCATTTGGGTTAGGGGGAATCCGGATACGTGGACTAAAGAATAAAGATTGGTGGTGTCAACTAGACAACTTTTGATCCTGCACAGCCATTTTACAACCCTTCATCATATCATCATGTGGGCAAAAGTGAGAAGAAGAATGATATTTTGTCCCCATGTTGAAGAGAATCATTGAGGTTGCCCTTTAACCTTTTATAGCACTTCAATAAAAGTTGCCAAAGAACACCCTAGTTTGCAATTATACCTGAAAAGTTATGTTATAACAAGCATGGCATCAAGGAAACTGTCTCTCAAAAAGTTGAACGAATCAAAAAGTGATATTTTTGCATAATTTGTTTTTCTAGAAACTCACAACTGATTATAATAATAACCCAATCAATACCTGCGCTCTTACCTTGGAGAATTTTGTGGTAGATACAACCTGTTTAGCATCTCTACTATCTCCAACATCATCCCCTATACTTTCGTCAGATGAGGCTTTTGTGTTTTTCCTCAGTCTTTTGGATTTGCACTGGATTTCTGTTAACAAGCCTGAGGATGCAAATACAAAAGAGATGCATAAACAACTTTATGCACGCCGCAACTGCTACAGCAAATGCTACCCATGTATTTGAAGGTTAAGCATGTGAGCTCATTGGCTACTGATAAAGCAGGAACCAATCAGTGCTCTTACTCACATTCTGCGAGCATCCCCATCTCTTTGCACTTCCTCAGTCGACACTCTTGGCATTTCCTGCGCATGTACATGTCCATCTCACAGTTTCCTCCACTCTTACACTTATATACAGCATTCTTTGTGATACTCCTTCTGAAGAAACCTAGAAGAAATACCAATGGATCAATAACAGAGTTATGGACGTCTTCCTGTTCAATAATGTCTTCTTTTTGCTTATTATTGCTATTGTTACGAAGTTATTAATTTGCTGATTGCCCTTGTTTTTATCAGGTGTGAGGATTTACTATGTAAAATCCCTTGATATTACTTTTACCTTTTTACATTTCTCATGTTTTTTGAGGATAGAAAAAAAATCACATTTTGTTATTTGCATTTAGCATTGTTTTTAGCATTGCACACCTTTAGAACGGACCTGAAATCTATTTTGGGTTCATAATTTAACCCCTAAAATCCACTGTTTTAGTAAATAGCCTATGTATTTTTAGTTTTTTTTTTTTTTTTTTACCTAATTCTATCTGTTGACTAATACACAGATGGCAAGTATACATACAAAAGCATTCAGGTGCAACATTCATAACCATTCTCTTATTCTGAAAACTATTGTAAAAATACGAGAAGCAAAAGTGGCTACACGCCTAGACTATTAGGAGAAACACGAAGGTCACTTTGTAAACACAGTTCAAGGAATAGGTTCATTGCAGCCCAGTACATGTAACGTATATGTTGTAATGTTTAAGACATTACGTTCAGTACTGTAATACCGATACTCCTGGATGCTTGATTTCCAGTTCTAGGCAGCAGACAAACACGTGCAGTTGTTTTTGGAACAGGTAATTATTCCAGCATGAACCCATGAGCACAATGACACACATTAACTTTGCATGGCGGCGTGTGGCTCTGGTTGCCTACATCATTATTCAGCAGAAAGCTGAGAGGGAACCCAATCCAAACTGAACGTGAAGGTGCAAACCCAGCCAACCCTATGGGACTCGGGACACATAGCCCAGGATCTGCCCTTTGGCTATTGTCCATGCACAGGTGGAATTACACTTGCAGTCATTCAGCCAATGATTTTCCAAAGAGCTAAAATTGGCGCATGCATGGGGTTACATGTCATTTATTACGTCCTTCATGAGTTATGTAGCCGTGGCACTGTAAGACTAGGCACAATGCAATATGAAGGTTTAAAGAGGTCACAGAACAACTAGTGCAACTGCACATGTTATATATAAAAATAAAACTCAGTCCATCCATGGAGGGTCACAGCCAGCAGTTTAGCTTAAACCTCAATTAAACACACCTAATCCAGCTAATCTTGTCCTTCAGGCTCATTTGAAAAACAGCGCGCGGAAATGTAGAACGATCCAATTCCCGAAAGTAGCCTGTAATTCATATGCTGGTTCTTTTTGGTCAAGCAAAACCATTCACCCCAACCAGTCTTGACATGTTCCTGAACTAATGACTTTAAAGGGGTCATATAATGCCATTTTGTACAAGTTAATATGAATGTTTAGGGTCTAAAAGAAAACTTTGTAATATACTTTTATTAAAAATTCTCATTAGTATTTTAAGAAAACACCTGGTCAAAACAGCTCTGTTTTAAGGACGCCGTTTCAGTGCATCTGCCAATAAAGGGTAACTAAACCCCTGGTCAGAGCCTGACTCCACCCACTGGCAATATTTGAAAAATGCTGAAAAAGTGGGAAGACCCCAGCGGAGATAGAGTATTCCCCTTGTGGGGAATATTCCCTTCGAAAACAAAACTCAGCCACTGCGTCTTCAGCGGTACGGATTTAGGAAAATCTAAATGACAGCTGTGTTCGATATTATATCCAAGAACAGAACACCACTCCAGTATATCAACAATGGCGGACTATGATGACAGCTCGCTCAGGGCGAGGACGTGCTGCTGTCAATCAACAATCGTGGGAGGGGCGTCCGTTTTATTGACGTCACAAAAACGAACGGCTCAATTTGAGACAGAGGAAAACAAGGAGATTAAAACAAAAACACTGGATGGATTTTTATCATTACTTGGGGTGTCAAACTCAGTTACTGGAGGGCCACAGTCCTTCATAATTTATAGTTATGTATATAGTCCACCATCTGTATTTTTGATCCACATAAAAAGAACCAGCATAAAAGATTCATTAGTTTGGCAATCGAGCTGTCTGCTTCATTCAGTAGCGGTGTTCCGTGGACGTGGAAGAACCAATGACAGAACCGTGGAACCGAATCTGAATAAGAACTAAGAACGGTTCTTGGCCCTGTGGAAAGCTTGACCTTAAAAAAAGTATAAAATAAATACAAGTAAAATGGGATTCACCTTTGCATCCTTCACATGTGAGTGCATTGTAGTGATATCCTGATGCTTTATCTCCACAGACAACGCACAGTTCTTCGCCTTTGCTCCTTCCGGAGTGTGCTGCGTGTCTGGACCTTTTACACGCAGTCGGGACTACGGGGCAAGACTCGTCGAGCTCATTATCAAAGCTGCCTTCCAACGGTCCTTTCCTCATCTCAAACACATTGGATGGAGAGTACCACTCCTCCCCACTGTACTGTGAGTAGCAATGCTGATTGGAGTAGTATGATGGTGATGACATGGGGGGCTCCACCGAGGTGTACTGCATGCTGGGATAGCTGGTGAAGGGCATGACTTCCTGGTCATGTAGCAAAGGACTGTTCTGCTCTGCCAGAATATCTGAGGAGAAGATGGCAAGAGTGAGTAGTGCTTGTCAGTTTACATGTGTCACGGAGAAGCAAAGATCAGGTTAACCTTACTGATTTAGCCCAGCACAAAGTGCTAATAGTTCTTATGCCAACAGGACGATTAGTTTAACTACAACACACGGAGGTACTGTTACCTTGAAGACACCCCCAGAGCCATTAAAATCTCCTCTACTGATAAGTGAGTGTTAAAAACATAACCAGCCTCTATCTAAATAGTAGCAGGAGACGTTGTGACACATGTACATAATACAGAAGTCGAACACACCCAGAAATAAAACAAGAAATCATTAACCAAGATCTTTTTTTATATATACACAAGATCACTGTCTGAGATTAGAAAATAAGAAAATCTGTCTGATATATTAAAGCCAATTAATAATGAATTGTTTCCTTCAGATGTGCACTGTTTGCCATTGCTTGAAATATAATTGGAATCACTTATCAATACAGTTAAGTGCAATATGCAGTGCAAATCTGACATATAGACTACATAAAAATTGCAATGAGAACATTATTAATTGTGTCCTTGAGATCAAAAATTATATAAAAAATTTGGATTTAGATCTATCGGCCAAGATTTGAGCTTGTAATTGTTAATCTTTCCAGTCCAACGACTTCTCTGATGTCGTATGCCGTACTTCTCCAAACAGTTAGTATAAGCCCCGCCCCTTTCTTACAATCAACTACAAGCTCACATTCAGATCTGCCTCCATCCAATCAACAACCTAGTCCCTGGCCTACGTTTTTTTTTCCTTTTCAAGATGGAGGGGCAACATGTGACCGACATTAGAACCCCTTACCCGTATGTATTTTCAATGGCATACTATACACTCACGAGAATACTTTATTACTTGAAGTAAATATACATTAATGAGCACATATATTTTTGAAAGAACTAAGTGTTTTTAGCTAAGAATAAACTAAAAGAGTTACACAGTGTAGCTTTAAGTATGTTTCAAGCATATCTCTATCAGTCATCAGGTCATCTGCTCTTTTCCATTTTTTATTCTTTATTAGCAAATATGAAAAAAGAAAATTTTTCACAACAAAAAAATTTCACAACAAACTCCTTCCAACCTGCATGGCAATTCAATAACTTTGAAATTAAAAGCCATCTAGAAAGTTTGTACTATATTCATAGCACAATGTATTATGAGCACTGTGTCAGTATCATTAGTGGTACCGACCTGAACCCTTCTCCTGTATGGCCATTTCAGTACTGATGATCATTAGCTGTATCGATTCCTTACCATACAACTATATTCCTTCAACTCTTCAGCATGTGTCTTTGTGTCTCTTTTCGCAAAGTATTACTGTTCCTGAACACTTGAAATCCTCAGAAGTGCTAGTGTGAACAAAGGTTGCTATAGTTGCTCATTAACCTGACAGTACAGTTCCCGGACTCATAACAGGTAGGATCGATCTAGTTTTATAAATGTCATAGGACAAAACATGCTGACGCGCGGTGGTAAAATTAAAGGTGACAGTTTCACTTTTTTGCTTCTGCTAATAACAAGAAATTGCTTCAGTTTATTTCATTGTTTCTGACTCATATTATTATTATTACATCACCCATGGCAAAATATAGGATTAGCAAAACATAAGAAAGAAATTTTTCAATATAGCCTACTCACCAAAAAAGTGTGAGCCCTCTGATAGAGGGAATGCATCGCTGGTTGGGATCTGTAAAGGTCCCACCACATTGACGTCATGGCCCACCCACTCATTCATTCAGAAGCCTGTGTGTTGAGTCTTGTTGTCCAAAGATCCCTCAGTTCAGAATGGAAATGATGGGGTTAATCCTGTTTCTTCTAGACAAATGGAGGAAGTGATTTGTTAACTTGAATACGGAGGAAGGTTTTATTGCAAATTAAAGTATTGACGCAATCTAGTAAAACACTTTCCATAAATTGTTACACTTTGATTTAGGTGCAAGATTCAAGACAAAAAACTTAACCTTTTATACTACAGCAATATCATTCAGATTTCATTCAGACTACCATGTGAAACCATTCAGGAGGACAATATCCTGTTAATCTTGTGGTGTCGCTGTTAGAAGTCATTTCAGATATGCAGGACATAATTGTTGTGGGGTTTTTTTTTTTCGTCAATGGGCAATTCAAGAAATAATTGCAGTGACCTTTGCACCAGTTCCAGTTCTGGTCATTTTATTTAGCAAACCTGAACAATCTGCCACTAAATTTCATGACGTCTGCTTTTTCCATGTTTTTCAATAGCTGCCTATCATCGTCTTTTGGATTAATTAACATTATGTTTTCATAGCTCAGGACAACATTTCATCCAGTAATCTCAGATTGTTCTCTACAGGCCAGGTTAGACCAGACAACTATAACTTAAATACGCATAGTGTTTATAAAAACCTTTTATAATCCTGACTGGTAGAGAGGGATCGTTTAGTGTTCGCCCACCTTTTGTGGCTGAAATGAAATCTATATTAGATTAATGTTCATAAGTTTAACTACATTGGGACTTTAATTAATTTAACTTTCAGCACTTTGAAATTAGGTTTTAATTACTTTACTTCACTGTGCTATTACTTTAAGAAACCATAAAGTGAACAAAATGAACTTGTCCAGGAAGGAAAATGTTGTGTGTGCTAATAAGTTCTTAAAATATCAATATTAGCATGTCTGCTAATGTTCTTTTGTAACTGTATAAAGCTTTCTAGTGCCATTCCACCAAACTTTGGAGGTAAGACACCATCTTACGCCCAGCAGCAATGCTCTTTTTCCATCAACAGTGCCATTTTATGATGGTCACACCTTTCTTGTAAATAATACAAGATGAAACACTGGTTCCTTTAAGAAAAGTAACAGTGCTGTGATAGCATATGTGGCCACAAGTGTCACAAGCTACTATTAGACCAGGCCTCAACCATTAGCGATATTGATTGATACATCGGTCACAACAACCAGTTTCTCATTTTTATATTGCAATTAATCCAATCTATAATTTCCCATGAGCTTACATGCTCATACACACGGAGGTCTCAGAACATAGTGCAATTTCAACAGTAAATCTCTTCACCCACCCTCGCCAAAAGCTGTATAAAAGCTGATTTATTTTAGTAACAAATATCAGAAATGTTATTTTCTTACCTATTGCTTTAACGCTTTAACAGACGCTGTGTGCTCTGTGGTCCCGTTTTGATATTCAAAGCCATCAGTATTTGGAAAGAGGCATCAAGCTTTGTGTGTAACTAGACAGTTCTCTGAGCGGATGGGGTCATTGGGAAAAGGGACAGTGGTTATTAATTAAACTTTCTCTCTGTTTCTCCTCATGAGCAGTAGCAGTCCCTCCCTCTCCCATATGCCCCAAACTTTGGCTGACAGGCTTACAAATGCAGCGTTACCTCCTTAATAGTGAGAGATAACTCGTCCAGCACACCCTTCTTCCCAACGCATTCCTCAGTGATGCACCCCCACATACATGTAAACACAATTATTACTGAATAACGCTAGTCGCTCACGCAATTCAAAGCATTTGGATGGAAGCACATCAGCTCTATTTTGACTCATGACTGAAAACTTTGATATCCGATACTTGTGTTCAAATTATAAACTTGATCTTGGATGGTTTGGTTCTTGCAATGCAATTTGGTCACATTACAGTACATGACGAGAACTGTAGACTACTTAAGACTACTTCAGGGTTTGATGATTGTTCAATGACCAATTATACTGCAACTTGGCTGATGATATTCTAAACGGGCATGATGACACATTTGGCAACACATGGCAAGCTGACACTAGTGTCAATTGCTGGAAATAAACTTTAGACGATCCATTTCACTGCGCTTCTCAAAGTCCCTTCCATAATATACACTGAAATGCACATTTACTAGATACCCTTGCATCATGTTTTCAATCTTCCAAGGAATATTTTAGAAATGCTTCATATATGTCATTAGTCAAAATTCCTTTAAAACATTTAATATTATGCTTAATATTATGAACTTTAATTTTCGAAAACATTAAATTGGATTAAATTTCTAAAATGTTTTGTATTTTTTTTTTTGCATTATGTTTGGTCCTCTAAATAAATAAATTAATAAAAATAAGTGATTTGTGACACAATAAATAAATATAAAATCATCGAAAAAATAAAACAATTCCTACTTGAATGCAACAAAATTTAAAAATGTATTGAAGATTTTATTTTATATTTAATATGTTTGCAGAACCCCAAATATATTTCTCGAAATAAATAAAAATATTTTAAAATATTTTTTTAGACAATTACCACAATACAGTGTAAAAAAATTGTAAATAAAACTATTAAAATATCTTTAATAATATAAAGAAAATAATAATACTTAAAAATTCAATGTGTTATTTGCCATTATTTTACAAGCAATTCAATACTAATACTAGCAATTCAAATAGTTCAATTAAATCAAATTAATTATAATTAAATCCTAAATCAATTTTTTTGTGTGCAAATGCATATATGGTGTACTCTTTGAAAAAAAGTTTTAATATGTTAAAAACCTTGGGATCTTGAATCAATTTTAAAGAAAACTTTGTGGCAAAAATGCATAATACTTTCATGTTGTTATCTAAATTTGATCAGATAAAGTATGTTTACACACTGTTTAATACGGTTAAAAATTAGTTAAAGTTATATTAATTCATTAAAAATTAAGTCCATAATGATGGAATATGAATGGAAACCCTTAAAAAGCTCTATATGAAGTGCCTGACAGAATATAAGATATATAGAAAACCAAGAGAGTACAATTTCTTCTCTATGCCATGACATTTACTGTAGGTGAGTCACACCCCACTTGTGAGGTGTAATTTGACCAAAACGTGATGAAGTCCCGCATCTCGGTATAATTGCAAATGTATCTAAAAACAAGCTCTTAATCATTTACCGGCTGTTGCTCCATCCAAAGAGGGCCCTTCTGAGTCAACAGACAGCACTCTGAAATAAACAAAACCTTTGCCATAGGCTGGCAGTCGTTCTGAGCGTGGATGGCCTTGTGTGAAGGACACGCTCATGGCTCCATCAAAAATCTTTTAACGCTATCACCACTTCAGCTATTTTGTGAGTCACACAGTCACACAGGCTTTTTTTTAAACAAGAAGTCCATTTTAACAGATTTAAATAGACTTTTTAAAATGAAATTTCACAGAAAAAATACTTTTTGCTGTCGTATTGAGGTGTCCAAGTGAATGTAGCGAGCGCTTAATCTCTCTCTATGTATGTAGTTTGATAAACCTAAACCAAAGCAAACTGAAAGGTCTGAAATGCAAGAATGTGCTATCTATAATACATTCTGAGTAATTACAGCTATGGGACAATAATGGAGAGCTATCACCTAAAGCCCCTTTATGTTTGATCGTAATCTGGTACTTATCTGGTAGTTAATCTCAAAATAAAAGTGCTTACTGTTTTAGAACCACATATCAAATCATAAAAGGTAGATGTAGAGATAAGACCATCAAACTACTACAAACCAGTGAGAGGCTGCATATCAGCATGTTAAACATGAGCTGTCAAGGACTGTGGCACAAAAAAATGCCATTACACACCATAACAAGGTCCACAACCTTGAACTTTCCCAAGATTTACCCCAAAAAGATCTGTTAACATGTAATATCCAAGCACATCAAATAATGGTGCATTAATTACTGAAAACACACATTGCTGAAGTGTCACTTTACTCTGATCTATTCTTTAAGCTGTGCTGGAACTAGAGATTCAAGATGTTGAATCGAGGGCTGAATAACAGTAACACATACGGTTTACTGTATGTTTGATTATGGTGGCACTGTTAATTGCACATTTGCTGGTGGGAGTTACAAGTTTTTCTGTAATGTTCTTTAACTGGATAGAATAAAATTTGCATTAAGGTTGTCATTTAAATTTTTCTTTTTATAAAATGTCAACCCATCAGGGTTATTTATTGTATCCATAATTATTAAACACATTTTTATTTAGTGAAATAAAGCTAAAATTACATAAAAATAAATAAATATTTAATTAAAAAAATAATTAAAAATTAAATTAAGATAAAACTTCAACTAGAACTGAAATAAATTAAACCTATGTAAACCTTTTAAGATTATAATTCAATATTACTAAAAACTATAATACTATATAAATAATAGACTAAAATAAACCCATCAAGGAAGAACACTACATTTATTTATTATTAATTTTAACTTTTTTTATTTATGTATTTTGTATCCTTTGGATCAATAATGAAATATATACTGTATATACACTTTTTTAAGCTCTGCAGTTTTCTGTGACATTACGTTCAGACTGTCAGTAGGCGACAAATATTATTTTTGTGCATATCCGATTGAAATCAGATCTGGTTTAGCAAGTGTGAACGGCCAAAAATCACATGAAATGCGATTTATTTACAAATCCCTTGCAAACTTCATTGAAATGTCTATCTCTGATCGAATTTTGTGTTGTTTAGGTGACTCTTCGCGCCAAGTAAAATGTAAACGTCAGGCATGAAACATGCTGAAAGTTGCTGCAGAAATAAGGTTTTGTTGTTGCAAAAAGTGCCAGACAAGCAAAAAAACAGTAGTCCAGCTATTGTCGTTAAAAAGACGTCTATTGCAAACCCCTCTATGTTGCTGTCATTGTCTTTGGCGTATAACTCAATGTCATTCCCATAGAAACCAACGCAGATAGTAAACGGACGAGCAGCATGGACAAGTCGGATCTAAACAGTTGCAAAACACAATGTGAAGAGTCAATGATTTAGATCGGATACCCAAATAATTTGTATTTGGACTGATAGTGGCCAAGGAGTCATTTTAATGTCCCAATAAAGAGGTTATTAAAAAATAACATTTGTTGCCAAGTAGTTCACAAAGCTTTGGGTGGTCAGACTAATTTGTTATGTACACTGTAAAACACTGCTGTGTGAACATGTGTTTAAGAATAGTGATAATGTGAAGGATGTTTACTCCCACATGACAGAAACCAGTGAAGTTCTGTTAGCTCCCAACAAAGACAAAATAAGCTAATTTAAGAATCCCAGTGTAAACAAGCTGTTTGAAAAGCATCTATTTCTCTGAGAAAAAACATGGCGTGAGTTAGAAGTCTCGGTTACGTGTACTTCGATTTCTTTTGTTCCACACTCGACTCATTAATAGTGTAAGATGCTGTTTAAACAGAAGAGCAACCGCTGCTGTAATGTAATGTGCCAAACAGAATGAATTATGAATGTAATCTGAGCTATATTAAAATCCTAGCCAGCATTGTTAATTATACTAAAGTAAAAGATCCATTGAAAGCATTTTTTTTTTATTCTCCTCCAAATAAACACTTATAGAGACATCAGTTACAATGATGCAATGGTAAAGTGCACATTTCAAACAATCATCTTAACATCCATGTAAGCGATGAAATGTCTTTTCATAACCGGTATTGTGCAAAAAAAAAAAAAAAATCAGGCACATCGCGGATTTTTTTCTGTTATGAAATCCATATTCAAGTTCTTCGGTACTAAAATGGTTAATTTCTACATTTTCAACCAAACATAAACTTCATTCCATGCTCGCCCACCTAAACATTATGTAAACGATAAACTGAGCAATGAGATAATGGTGGTCATATGCATTTTTCAAAGGCATTCTACTAGATACACATCCCTTTTCAGACCATTATTAACTTTCTGGATAATACAAGGATCAAAAACAGCAAAAAGGTTTGTGGAGGCTGCACAACTGCATGCAAGAAAAGCCATGGAAAAATGTTTAACCTGCTTATGAACGATACGTCTGCTTTGTTTGCATAGCTGACAACAATGAAAACATAAAATAATCAAATAAAAAATAATTGATGCATTTTTTTGCTGTCAGCCTTATAATACGATAGATATAAAAAGCCTTTGGAACAAAATTAAGATTTACTGTAAAATTAAGTTTAATTTATTCAATTTTACTGTAAAGCATTTCAATGCATTTCTTTGTTCTTTGTTCTGTTGCCAGACTAAATTACAGTATCCTCAAAAGTATTTGGACACTTAAGCCAGACTTAATGTATGAATGTCATTGCATAGGTATAAAAAAAATATCAAATCTAGTGGCACTTATTTTAGAAATGTTTAGAAATACAGCACAAGCACACTTTAAACAAACGATTCACAACTATGTAACTCGCTGCTTCACTATCATATGCATTGGAGAAATCAACTTACTGTTCGTTACTATTTCCCGAAACCCATTGTCGCAAAGTATCGTTCAACCACGTTGGTTTCGCACGTGGTGGAGTAAGGACTTTTAATGAAACTGTTTGAATTCCAATTAACGCTAGATTTGTTAATATAAATTACAGACATGTCATTTGAGGACTATTTCAAATTGTTCTCAGTTATTTTGCTTTATCACCTAACTCAATATTTGACTCGTTCTTACATAGTAGAGCACGTTCGCACATGCGCACTCTTCAAAAACGGCACTTTAATCTTTTGACAAACTAAAAGACGTAAATGGTATGTATTCTAAATAAAAGGCACCGGTTGTACTGAATGTCAGCTTGCTTATTTTGCTCAAGATAAGGATTTATTACCTCCAAATGTCATGCAATATAGAAACGATGCCTCTAACCACAGGTCGAGAGTTGTCAAACCACCCAACTTTGCAATGCTGTTTGCGAATGTCCGTTGGAACGATGGTTTCGGGAAACACCGACTCGTTAAACTATGCAGATAACGACGGAACTTGCGACCATAGTTGGCTTATGATGCTTTCGAGAAACGCACCCCAGAACAGTGAAATCCGTTTTGAGAAAAGGTTTAGAGTTATTTTCTAGCAAATGCCACGTTTTGATATTTATTATCTAATGCAAAGGGATTCAGACATTTTTAAGTGTCACTTGAATATCCACCTTTTGGGACCACTATATATAGACTACATTTTAAATATCTGTTTTCTATTTAAATATATTTTAAAATGTAATTTATTCATTTAAAGCAGCCATCACTCAAGTATTCAGTGTCACATGATCCTTCTAATTTCATTTAATCATTCGAATCCTTCAGAAAGCATTCCTTGTGGAAACCGTAATACGTTTTTCAGGATTCTTCAATGAAAAGAAAGTTTAAAAGAACAGCATTTATATCTTCTGTAACATTATAAACGTCTTTACTGTCACTTTTGACCGATTTGATGCATCCTTGCTGGATAAATATGAACTTCTTTCAAAAAAAAGAAAACTTTAGAATGATACCGTAGACTCCAGTTGAAACTTTCTTCATGGCTACAAATCTCCATCATGTCAAACTATCTACTCAGATCTGTGTCATGTGACTCTTCCTTCAGGATCTACAGCAGGGTGAAATAATTAAGGAAGCCATCCGAAATATTTCTTCACAACTCAAATCTACTGTTGTGTCGAACGTCAAGTTGAAATGCTGTAGCCCCTGGTTGGGGTTATTTCTGCAGTTACTTTATTAAATACTCCTACACCTCACCTTTCAGTCTTGGGCGTTCGATAACCAAAATGTCATTGCTGGTTCTGATATTCCCCATTTTCATAATGGTTTGATCCGTGATCTTCTTCGTCAGCTTGCATGGTCACGCCTTTCTTCTTCTTCCAGCCTTGCCTGCGGCCTGCGGAGTTCTCTGTTGTTCCGTAGGTCTTCTGCTTGGTCGCCAGGACACTGTCGCTGCTGGGTTCGGTCTCATTAGCTAGCTCATCTTCCCCGATGATGCCGCATTTCTCATCACTAGTGCTCTCAGGATCAGCCCAGTCCTGCTTCTCACCAGAGGCAAAGATGGCATAGAAGATCACGCCAGTGTAATGCACCATGGACGCGATCATAAACACGTGCTGCCACTCCAGGCGAGTCTGTTGAGGAAAGAAGTAAAATAAAACTGATGATCTATATCTGATCTAATATAATAATTTACATATTTTAGTTTAGATTAGAGATCAATTATTTTAATATATTAATAACTATTATTAATTTAAATACTTATTTACTTGGGCCCTCTTGGAAGTTTACTGAGGCCCCCTATTGGGCCCCGGCCGATGAGTTGAGCAACACTGCTATAAATATTCATGTCATGTATTAAAATACCCAGGAATATTCACACACTCAAAAATTCCCTTTATAAAGTATAAGGAAAAAGATAAGTTGCGTGGGCTTGTATCTCTTAGGTTAGAAAAATTATATATATGGTTCTCTATGCACAAGGATAACCTGATTTAGTACCTTGTGTTTAGTAAGTGCTCCGACGATGAGGGGGCAAACCATGCCAGACAGGGTGCCTACTCCATTAGAGATGCCCATAAGAATACTGGCATAGCGAGGAGCTATGTCCAGATGGTTTACATTGAATCCTGTGTTGTAAAACAGAAATAGATTTCACTTATTTAGATGTTCTCCTGTGTAATTTCAGAAACTTATATTGCAGGTTGCATCATCATGCACTTTATACTTTGTTATTCTTCTTCTATAACTGAGCAACAAACAAACATTCAAGAAAACAATGATGTTATTTGAAGGAAAGGTTAGAATCAAACAAAGCAAAATGGCAAAGGGATGATGTTGATTGATACGCGACTCATGAGTCACCTGATATCGCAAATCCACTGAAGCCCACTGCCAGGATGAGGAATGAGATAGCCACTGCACGTGTGTGTGAGAACCCGACCACCAGCAGTAACGTAGCCTCCATGCCAAAACCTATGGATGATGCAGAAGTCAGATCAGTGTGTCTTTATATACCTGTTCTCATTCGCGTTTTAATCTAAAAAATGCATTCTGTGTGAATATGGTTCTCCCAAAAATGAAATTCTGTTGTAATTTCACCCTCAATTTGTTCCAAACCTGTTTGAATGTCTTTCTTCTGAACTCTAAAGAAGATATTTTGAAGAATATTGATTACCAAACAGTCGATGGTTGATGGCCCATTGATTTCCATAGTATTTTTTCCCCATATATCTTCAAAATATCTTCTTTTTCATAGTTTTGTTTCCCCATACTATGACTATGGAAGTTAATGGGGTTCACACTTCATTATGATGGTCCCCTTTAGACATTATGTTGACTATACTGTAAGTAACTTTACACTTAAATGTCAACTAACTCTCATTAGAGTACTAGTAAACTGTCTGCTTAATATCTGCTGACACTTTATTTGTATTCTGCCCCAACAGACATTCTACTGACTATTTTCAAGTACAACTTATTCTTCCAACAGTTAACCCCTTATTCTACTAACTCTAATCCTCCCCTTAAAAGTCTAATAATACTCAAGGTGGAACGTAATGTACAGTAAAGAGAATATCTGAAAGGGACGCTCAAAATAAGTGTAATCAAACATTTTCCCACTGTAAGGAACTTTGTAATGGAAAAGTTCCATGGATGCTAAGGGCTCTTTATGGAACCATTCTCAACCAATGGTGTGAGTTTGGGGCGGGGCTACATGGAAAGCTTAGCATACCTCCACAGTTCATGATTTTCCGCACGTTTGTAGTAGAGAGGATTTTCCGACTCCTCAGGAAGTCAGCCAGCTGACCTCCTATGGGCACAATGATCGTCATCACCATGTGCGGCACCGCTGACAAAATGCCCACCTGAAATAGCCCAACATCAATTAGTTGGCCTATTTCTAAGAGGGACCTGTACTGCAAAAGACTGTTAGTTTAAATCATTGATGGTTCTGTACGTATAAATCACATAACCGCTCACTTTGCTGATGGGGAACCCAAAGACCTCTTCAAAGTACGCTGGCTGACTAATAAGCAGGAGGTAGAAGGTCCAGCTTCGGCAGAAGTTTGCCACAATGATGGCGTAGACAGGCATAGATGTAAAAAATTCACGCCAAGGAGTTTTAAATTTCTACAAAGAGAATATTTGGATAAATATATGGGGAGAAACCTCCTTCTCTGTTTAACAATGTAACAGAACTACCTCAGTAGATGTCATTAAATTGGCTCCTTCCCCAATAGAGGTCTCTATATATGTTCTTTCTTCTTCACTGATGGTGGGATGTATCGCTGGACTATTATAAGCCAGGAGGAGCCAAAAGATGTACCATATAATGCCAAACACACCTGGATATGAGCACATAACCACATATCACTGGTTATTTTTACACGGCACACTTGATATTTGAATGTCACATTATCACACTGTCCACTAAATGTTATTTGGATTGATGAGCTATACAGCTGACTGGGAAAATAATCAAAATCATTGTCAGAGTCATCACTTATTTTGGGTGTATAAGTCATTCTTTACCAATACATTTCCTAACTCACCATATATATAGAAGACAGAGGGCCAGCCCACATACTGCACTAATATTCCAGCCAGTGGCATGGCTATCACAGCTCCTGCATAAGATCCTGTCAACCAGTACACACACACACACACACACAGTGTAATTAAGAAAGTTCAATTAAAAGGGAGGGCATTAATCAACCTGTAATATTCGCCTCGCATGACAGTTCAATCATTTGAAGCCATTGCGGGGGTTTCCTTTTAGATGACAGAGGAAAACCGAGTGGTTCAGCTTTGAGAAAGCAGATTTGGTTTCATAAATTTTGGATGCACAGATAATATTTTGGAAATAAAATACCGATAACCAATAATTATTTATACCTGAAAGCCGAAAACCGATATATTGGCTGAAAAATTTCAATCCAAATTATTGGGTATTTGAAGTCTCACTCTTTAAAACCATGTCTCAAGCACACAATTATAATGTTCTCATTATAATTTTATGTAACCTATATGACAGACTTGCGCTGCATGTCGCACTTAACTGTATTTTCCTTTTTTTAAGTGATTTCAAGCCATTCAAAACCATCATGGCAAACAGTGCACATCTGAAGTGACTAAGCTGAAGGAAATAATCTATTATCTATCGTCTTCAATATATCTGCCAGATTTTCTCTGGCCGGTACTGTAAAAAAGCACTGCAACCTGGTTGCCTTCAAATTTTAAGTTGGTTGAAAAGGAAAAAGTGAGTTAATACAATGAAGGAGATTGATTTAATCATCAGAAACTCAAAATAATAAGTTATCTGAACTAAATAAATTATTTAAGTTGATCTGACAAAAGAAAACATGTTGTGATTCTCATATATTTGAGGAAACTTAACGATTATTGTCCGAAAACAGTCAAGTCCTTAGCAGTAACAGATTTGCCAACTCAGTTGCATGTGCAACAACTTCACACCTCCGTGCAACACGTGCCTCTGCCTGACAGACAGGACAGCAGCAGGAAATGGGATTTTAATGAAAAGGTGTCTTAATTCATATTTTATTACTGGGATGCACTTGTAAACCTTCCTGTTTGGCGCAGGAGAGGATTCTCGGGTGAGCTTTTGAACATAGAAGAGGGCACTGCTTCATTTGTGTCATCAGGAGAAAGCCTCTTAAACATATAGAAGCAAAGTTTGAAGCAAAGGTTGTCATGGCACCTGTTTATTGTGGAAGATGGCTGTTTGAATGCATTGTAAGTAGTAATGAGCATTTGAATATAGACCCTCAGCTGGCTCTGATACTGGTCAAACTGGACTGTGGGCTTTACTTCTAATGCAGAAACACATTCCTTTTGAAAAAAAAAAAGCCTGGTCAAAGCTGGTTTAACAGGCTGGTTTTAGAGGGGTTTTGGCCACTACTTTAAATGGTCAGACTGGTCAGGCTAGACCATGATGACCAACCAGCTGAACGCTAGTTTGGCCAAACTGGGATGCCTGCTTATACCAGTTACATCCAGCTTAAACCAGTTAAAACCAGCCAAACAGTTTAGGCTGGTTTTAGCTGGGGTTTAAGCGGCTTGAAGTATTACATCAAAGTACCGCGAGAGCGATTCAAAAGCATACAGAGCCGCAGAGGATTGTGGGATATCAAAGCCATTGAAGGATCTATGCTGCCTTCAAAAATCGTATCTCAAGAGACAGGAAGGGAAGCTAACTTTGGAATTAGACGTGCCTTGATGCCTTCCTGGACCCAGAAGCAACATTTTTTACTTTTCGGATACAGCCATTGAATCATTCACTTAACGATTCAAAACATGATTCATTCAGGAAAATAACGAACTAACTGTGTTGATCAGAGACGTAATGGTTGCTTTGGCTTTGTTTTTTCATTGGTAATGATAAATATATTGATAAAGTAAATAGTTTAAGTGTTTTCTTGTCATTTCTAAAACATCAAATGTCTCCTGACCATTTTTATGAATAAAAAGCCTATTCCACAAACTTACTCACCACAGAATGAAGTAGTAGCCAGACGACTTCTCTCCAACGGAGGAGCCCATTTGCTCCACATCCCATGACAGGCTGGATATGTGACACCCTGTTAACATCATGCACTGTTAGTGTGCTTTATTATTGTTTTTTAAACCAAAATGGCTGATTCTAGTCACATGTAAATTAATACGAAGGTTCACCTAGATAATGACTTCATGAATAATAAACCTTCATCACTCAAAAGCAACTGTATCGTATGGCTTCAAACGACTTATAATATCCAGTAGTGCATGGCACTTTTATGGTAAGCTATTTGTAGAGCTTTTAAAAAAATAAGCATATGGAAAAACTCTATAAATATTGTCTTCTGATCTTGTGTGAAAAGAAAAAAAATGAATTGAGAATGACAGAATTGACATTTTTACTGATCAATAAATAACATTCCATTTACAATGAGTATATAATATACAAAGTTACATTATATGTGAATTCATTATTCAAAAGTTAATATTTTATGATGTGCCATTTGAAGATGAGGTTACTGATGGGGTCACTCACCTCCACCAGACCTTGTAAGATTCGCACAAACAAGACACAGCCGTAGTGAACCCTGGCAGCTGACGGAATAAACATGTTTAGCAATGACGTCAAGAAAATGGCTGCTCCGAACACCCTGAGAAACAATTCAGAGACATTTGGAAATGTTAGTTAATTGAGGTATGGAATTAAAATGAAGCAATGTAAAATTCAATAAAGCCATAAATAATGTAGAATTAAATTTGTTTTGGGAAAACATGCACAGTCAGGATAGGTAATTCCATAATGGGATCTGAATAAGTGAATTTAATAAATATAACAGTTCTGGAATTCTGAAAGACATTAATCATTAGTGAGTTAGTGACACTAAAGAGTATTTTTTTGTAACTTAAACTTGGTGACAGAACCTTTAAAGGCACCATGAAATCCAAATTGACAAGTCAATATTGCAGTATTTATTATTTATGATGTATCCATTCACATCATGTGCCCTCGTAATCTTAAATCAAAATATATTCATACGAATTGGCCAATTCGTAAAATATGTACGATTTAGCAAAAACGTACTAATTCGTATGAGTGAGGTCGTACAAATTGTTACGAATTAGCCACCTCGTAAAATTTGTACAAATTCTCGTGAAATCGGGTTGTATATTTTGTTTTATTCAGGAACATTTTGTATTTTAATAAGACATGACCAAAGGTAAACATTTTTGAACTATTTAGTCTAGTGGTAAAGTTTTTATTTAGCATGCACAGGTTCAAATCCTGATTGATCATATTACTCGTGGACAGTACAACTTGATTGGACTAACCAAATTAAGATTTTGTTTTTAACCTTGAATCGAATGTTCATGCAATTTAATTAACACAGAGCTTTTTTTGCATTCAAAATCCACTTTGCTCAAAATCCCATTAGTTTAAATGGGCATGATGCTTGTGATTTTAATGATTTTAGAGGCCCTGCACACTCTCACGCAGCTACATCACTGAAGAGAGTGATTTTGGTTCATTCATTTATCCTTTATCTCCATTTAATCCATCCATCTGCCTCTTCCCCCTCCCCAAAACACTGTGTAAGTGACACTTGTAATATTCTAGTGGCTGGTGTTTCAGTGAGAGATCTGCTGCTGGATCTTTCATTATTAACTCTGTCAGCCACGTGTCCTTTTTTCCTGTGAGGCTTTTATTACAAGACCGCTATCGTCCCTCTAATCAACACACGGCACAAATTTAACCCACGCAGCCCTGACCACTGTGGTCCCTTGGGTCTTGAAACACCTCTGAACATTGAATGTAATATAAGAGTTATACCATGCGTTTTCCTTCCAAATGTGGCGTGCCGTACATCAAGATGAGGCTCACCTGTTAGCTGCTAGCTTATTGGAGATGAATCCTCCAGGGATTTGAGTGACAATGTAGCCCCAGAAAAAAGAGCCATGTATCAACCCCACTGTCTCTGGATCCCAATTAAACTGAGCTGGCTAAAGGACACAAACATCACAGAAGACCATATTAGCTTGAGAATATATTTTTTAAAAAGAAGAAGAAAAAATACAAACTTGTTGCACATTTTTGTGTATACTATGGAAAATTCAAATTGATTTATCACAAGACATAATAAATTTAACTCGTGAATATGTGTGTGTGAGTCATGACTTCTTCCCAATATCTCTTATAACAGGAAATTACAGGAAATTGTGCCTGCTAACTACCAAACAAATCATCGATGAGAATAAATAATCTGTCCTTTGAACTTGATAGCTGAAGAAGTAAAATGTATTGTCTTAACTGTCTAAACTTTTCATGCCAAGGACCTGATTATAGGACCTCACCTTGTAAAAAAAAAAAATGAAAGCTGTGTATTTTCATGTATTTTTAAGTATTTATATATATGTATATTAAATTTCTACTATATAAATACACCATATATATATATATATATATGGTGTATTTATATAGAATATGTATGTATATTGTTTATATTATACATATTAATTATATTATACAGCCAGATTTTATGAATCAGAATGAAAAAATAAAATATGTTGAGTTAAATAAAAGTCTTAAATTATTACGATAGATTTGATAGGATTAAAACTAAGATGAGGGATGTATGGGAATGCCATTATTTTCATTTGACATTTTCCTGATTTCACCTGCATGACGGGAGTCCCGTTGATGTAGACAGTGTTGTTGTTAACCATTTCCACAATGGCCACACCGAGGTTGCAGCGGATGCCAAACGAGATGCAAAAGCCAAGTCCGCTGAGGATGGCGATGATGTAACGTTTGGGAAGGCCAAAGCAGCCACAGTCCAAAAGGGGTGGGCTCCGATTAGGGGCTGCCACTGGCCGGCCATCTTCTGTCAGCTCAATGTTGTCCTCTTCATTCACATTAGTGCCATCGATCTTCCTACCATGGGATAATAAATGGTTTAAAAATGGCTTGCACTAAAAACAGAAAAATATACATCTCTCACAAATTAAGTTGAGTTCACAGACAATTGAGTTCTGTCATAACAACTCTTCGAGCAGCGAGCTCATTGGCTACTGATACAGTAGGAACCAATCAGCTGTGCCCTATAGAGAATGATCTGATCTCAAACAGAATGAGTTATGTAACTACAATATCAGCTTTCGCAATCTAGAGTTTCATGACGGAACTTTATATTAATGTTCAAGAAATATATACTAGATATCAGGTTTTTAATCTCTTCATGACCTAGATATCAGAAAAAAAGGTACAAAAGCTGTCACTGGGCCTGTACCTTTTCAAAAGGTAAACTTACCTAAAGGGTGCATAATGGTACCTTAATGGTACATATTAGCACCAAAAATGTACCATTAAGGTACCAATGTGCACCCTTACAAAGTACCTTTTGAAAAGGTACAGCCCCAGTGACAGCTTTTGTACCTTTTTTTCTGAGAGTATGCATTTCAAAATAGATAGATACATACACACTGCAGTATATGGACACCAAGAAAGCTATAAAATTTTAGAATTTCTGGCCAAGTTTCAAAGTGAATGTTCTAGGTTTGTGCATGATGATTAGTGTGCTAGACGCCTTGACCTGGACTGCTTTTTGGATTGCAAATTTATCTTTAGCTTTACCCATGATACTGGATGGACAGAGTGAATTTTGTTTTCCAGAGTGTGGAGTAGAAAAGGTCACATTGCGTTTGCTGCGCCTGCACACACCTGTTCCATTACTGAACCTGCATCTTTCCTCTCATCCTCCACCTCACAGGAATTACTTTCATCTGTCTATTTTGAAATGCACACCTGAGTTCTTCCATATAAAGAGGAAGAAGCTCACTAAAAGCTGGATACTGGCAGATTGTGAATGGAGGATCAAGAGGCATCATTTTAAGAGCCATATGTTTGTTAACGCTGTTATTGCACAAAAGCCACTATAAGAGAAGTCCTGGTCTGGTGGACTTTCGAAACGGACCTCACACAATTGTTTTTTTTTCCCTACGGTATACAATGTACACTTATTCAGATCAGAAAACCCTTGTTTTTTTCGTCTTTATTATCACAATTTTTCTTTTGTCAAATCAACTTAAATAATTTTATTATTTTGAGTTTCTGATGATTAAATCAATCTCCTTCATTGTATTAACTCAAATTTTCCATTTCAATCAACTTAACATTTTAAGGCAACCAGGTTACTTAATTTTTTAAGTTAAACCACCAATATTTTTTTTTACAGTGGACACTACTTATCAATTTAATTTTAGTATGAATTCTCTATAGTTCTCTAGAATTGCCATAAGATAATAAAAAAATAAAAAAATAATAAAAAAAACATTAAAGTGATAAAAGCGATAACAGATGTGGAGAGTTAAAAAACCCCCCTACATTATCATCTCTTAAATCATGACGTCATGTTGTATGCTATAACTGCTCAATGTGCGAGGATTGCCATCAACAGACAATAGCAGCTTATATATTAGAAAGATTCAGCCAAGATAACACATTATTCTCATTTCACCACAAAAAAATAAATAAATAAATAAAATAAAATAAATAAAAATAAGATGCCATGTTCAGATACATTCTATCTGAGTATTGCATTCTCTCAAATAATACCTGTGGTGAATGGACATAATTCTAAGTAATTATAATGATTATATTAATAAATGTACTTAATTATATGAATATATTGTTTTTGGAAATGGCAGTGCTCTAGAGGAACTGTTGCACAACTCTACTTTGACTTCTTTATTCAATCATGGTGCATTGTAAATACACAATGTATCTAAATGTCCTACAGAATTAAGCAAGTTTTAAGTAGGAATGAAAATAAATATTGCATGACTTGTTAAATTATTTAATGTGCCCACAGTTTTCTAGATTCCCTGGCAATATTACACAGGAAATTATTGACATTATCTCATATATTAAGCTGTCTAGTATGCATGCAATTTAGGAGACATACATCTCGCTCTTACATGGAATCTTCAGGGGTTTTTTTTATCACTTCAGATGGACTAGATATTAAATATGTATGGATACACCTACACTATATATTATGTTTTTGAATTGCTGGCCATGGCTCAGAGTGAATTTATTAGGTTTGTACATGATGAACTGATTTAAAAGCGTGAATCTTACATTTATAATAAGTTTTTCTTATTTTTTACTTTCTTTGAAAAACAGTTTGGAACATTTTCTTTTAAAACATGGCATTTTGAAAACAAATTATTGAAAAAAAAATATTTTGCTCAATTATACCAAAATCCAAATAACTATATATTACAAACATCCTGCACTTCATTTATATAAAATATATAAATATATATATTTATTTTTTTCAATTATATATATATATATTTTTTTCCATTATATATATATAATATATATATAATCATTATGCTGCAACAGGCTATTTTTTCTCAAAAATGAGCTGCTTGATTAATTTTGAGTAGATTTCTAAATTCTAAATTTCTTCCAATTTCATTCAATATACCACAAGCATGATACAGTATCTTCTCACATCTTCGTTTCCAATTCAACTGCCATCACACTTACTTCTGCAGGTTCCCCAGAGAGTCGCCCACATTGTTCTTCAACTCCTCCTTCCCCGGGTTGAGCTTCTCCTTTAGCCCCGCAAACCCCCCCAGTGGCATCTCTCCTTCCCTTGCACTTCTGTCCCTCAAACACTTGTCTTCTCACTCTTCTGCTCTTGCAGAAAAAAAAAACGAGCAGGATATCCACTAGGTGCTGGTGCGCATCCTCTCCTGAGCTGGACTGAGACGCTCTAGGTGTGCTGGAGGGGAGGAGGAGGAGGAGAGATGCCGAGCCAGGGACGACAAGAAGACACACAGAGAGAAAGAAGAGGAGGGACTTTGCTTTTTGATGGCCTGGGTACAATCCTTCATGAGGTTTGGCCACAGAACATCCAGAAACAAGGCACAAGGAGAGAAACGGGACGAATCCAGGTGTCTTCGGTTCAGTGTATCATTGCGAAAGTTATGCTGACATACATCAATAATGGAAACTCCAACGTTCTCCTCGGTCCCCTCACAGACAGTGACAGAAGATGCCGATCACCTGCCTCTTTTCCAACCCCTCCCCTTCTTGGCTATACAACAGCAGGCCAAAAAGAGTGACTAGCAGAACTCATCAAACATTGATGGCGAAGTCAAGGATCGCAGGCTCGAGGTTGTATGATATGAGCAGGTGTAACAAGACACTGCGTCCTACAGTCCCAGTCTAACCCTTATCCCGAGAAATCGTTCCAGGGGTTCATGGGTCAAACGTATCAACGTCAACAACCAAACACTGACATAAGGTTCAAACTGTGAGTGCCATTGCACTGTAGCTGATGTTCAAATCTCACATTCGCAATTCTATTGCTTTTGTGAGCGAAGCACTGCACCTTTTTTTCCCTGTGAAAGCCTCTTTTATGCAATAATCATCAAAAATGCAGTGTGCTTTAAAAATTCAGATATTGGGGTCTAAAAAATTCATTGGTAGTCTGCATGGTGTTGCTCTAGACTCCCAGGCTCTGTTTCACCGATGCTTGTATGCCATAAATAAAATCTGTCTCGCTGAAGGTCTGCCATTCAGTGCAACACCCCTGAAGTCATGAATAACTGCAGAAACCGGGATTTAGGCTACTGTTTTCTTATATAATAAAAATGAACAGGTGTTCAAAAATTTCAATTGAAGATTCTTTACACACAATGGGAATAAAAATCATCAATGTTAATGTGTTGGTCTGGACATTGGAGGAATGCACTGTCCACAGTGTTGTTTTAACATCTGGAATTTTAATATACAGTTCAGACTTATATAGAAAAAGCATGCCACTTATACAGCACATGCTTATATTTTAACAAAACATCAATTCAAAATCAGTTTTTTTTACCGTACTGACCTGAATACACTGTCACGGAGGTCTTTTCTTTTTTTTGTCACATACTGTAACAACCTGTTGGTTGCGCAATACTGACTTAGATTTGGCAGGCAAAAGAATTTTAAATTTTAATAATATTGCTCCAATGTTTTCCCCATAAATAAATAATGATAAAAGGTTCTGTCTTAGTGCGACATTTCTTTTTCTGAACAATACTTCTAAAGTGTTTGTTATTCTACATTTATATGCATTGTTCAAAGCAAATCTTGTATTTGTTAACATTGTAATTAAAGCACTGTGAACCAACATGAACAATAAACAGCTGTAGCCTATTTTTATTAACTAACATTATCAAAGATTAATAAAGACCATAACAAATGCTTTGTTCATTTTTAGTTCATGTTAGTTAATACATTAACTAATGAGACCTAATTGTAAAATGTTACCAGTTTTTTTAATCTAGAGATTTTTTATTTGTATTTTTTTAATAACATGGCAAAAAGGTTCAATGTCACTGACCCATATATTTTTACTAAAAGTTATTTATTATTTAGTATGTATATATTAATATTTGCATATTGTGCTAGTCTTGTCCGTGCTACTCTTGTCCAAGGCACTTTCTGTTTTTAAATAACAGAGTGACATCTAGTGGTTAACAGTAATGACTGCACGAGGCTGCTGCTGAGAGCTCCAAGAAGCTCGAGTGCAAGAAACATATTTGACAGTGCCAGGGTACCTACTTGTTCTGCAGTGCTACGTAATAGAATGTATAGATTTATATGTAGGGTATCTGAGTCAGAAAATGACTTAATTGATGTTTTGACTCACCCTGTACGAAGTTCTGTTAGATTTTCTTCCAGACTGTGGAACCGTTGGAGAACATGTTTGTGTGTTGGATACTGAACATTGTGGAAGGATTTGTATTTTTGGCAATGAACAAAAGTCTGTTCAGGTCTTTTTTTATTGCAAATGAAAGGTTACAGACATTAACAATGAGAAAAATAAATAAATAAATATTTATTGAATAAGTACTAATGAATAAGTATCTATTGAACAAGTAGTTTCTAATGATTAAGTACAATTTAATAGGTACTAGTACTTAATGAATAACTACTAGTATCTAATATATATTTACAATTGGAATACATACTAGTCAGAACTGAATAGTTGATATCTGAATGACAGATCCCGAAGTCAATGGCAAAAAAATGAATTTGTAGTAACAAAAGAATAGTTACACTATTGAAATAAGTGTATCTAATGAATAAGTACTAGTATCTATTTAATACACACTAGTATCTAATGAATAAGTACTAGTATCTAATGAATAAGTAACTAATAAATAAGCACTGGTATCTAAATAAGGACTAGTATCTAATGAATAAGTACTAAAGGCACTAGTACCTAAAGAATAAGCACTAGCTAATGAATACTTACTAGTACTTAATGAAATAGATGCTAGTATCTAAAAAATAAGTAGCTACTATTAGTATGAAAATTGAGACTAGTAGGTTAAAATGATTAAATGTTAAAATGGCTTGCCATATTATGAATAGTCATAAGTGAATTGTAGATATCTATTATCAAGTTATAGATATCTTGAAATAAATTTTGATTATAGATCTGTAACTTTCATTCTGCTTAGTCAAAATGTAATTACAGATATCTTGAATTAGAGTTTTGACTAAATTATGTTGCAGATATTTGTATGCAAATTTCACCGGCAGCATTTAGGCGGGAACACAGCGTGTTGTTGTTCAAAGCGTCACATCACATAGCACCTGTTAACTTGTAATTAGCACTGATTTGCACCATGTCGGAGCAGCCAGGGGGCGAAGGGGTTTTTAATCATCTTTTTAATGCTGTTAGCTGTTTCAGCCTGAAAAGCTATCATGGCTTTTTACTGTTAAAAATCAAATAAAAACTAAGAACTAATCTGAACTAAGATTTTTTTTCTCTCATCTAAGAAAGTTACACTTCCATGGCAAAATAGCATGTGTGTGAGCATCTTTATTAAAGTGAATTAGTGTGAATTTTTTTCATGCCTAAAACGTACATTAACAATAACCTACGGTAATTTTAAGCATAAACATTGAAATGCATGGCAACCATTGCATGTTGCAAATATTTTTGAGAGACCCCCAGGCTAATGCTAATGAATACAATTTGTGTCATGCTGGAAACATGGAAACATTTTCTGGTGTGAGTTTTTTTTTTCTTTTTTTTCCGCTTAGCCTACAGCCAACGCCATGTCTGCTTCTTTCTTCTTCCATTTACACTGTAATAAAGAAATTAACCCACTTCTTCTTTGATAATGGCGGGGAGGGGAAATTACGTATTTATGGATTTCTAAAATACAGCAACCTCATGCAAAATAATTTTCAATAGTCATAATGACATTTGATATATCTTTAACTTTTATTCTGCCAAGTCAAAACTGAATTACAGATATTTGCAATTGTCATTTCAGATGTGTGACGAGTTGAATGTCGTTTTCAATGACCTCACTGCAGATATCTGTAATTCAGTTTTGCCTATAGTCAAAACTGTATTACAGATATCTCTCTCTCTGTCATTTCGACTAGTCACAATTATGTTACAGATAGCTTAAATGTTAATACCAACTATCCAAAGTGTAATTATGACTAGTCAGAAAGACGTTGATATTCCGGATAGTCAAACTTAGCTTTTAAACGTTAAATGGGCTTGCCGTAACATTTGAGTGCAGAGGTCTCAGTAGTTCAGGAAGCCTCATTTTGCCATCACTACTCTAAACCAAATCGAATAAGGAGCCTAACTTATCCTATTTTATTTTTATTTTTATTTTTTTTAATATGCTAGGCTACTGAGATAAACTTATAGCCTACTTACCCCAACAAATAATCAAAACAACAGACTTATGTTACGTACATTCAGGTAATGCATTAATAAAACAAACTGTTCTGGTCTAAATATAAATACCATGGTGCAGATTATAGAAACTGAATGCGATATGGTCGAATCGCATTGCTGCTATCGAAAAGATGACAGTGTCCATCTGCAGCACAGTTCAGTTCAGGGCCCGCATACCGCCATCGCATCCTGACTGTGATCCTGACCGCATTTTTCTCGGCTTGCATAACATATCGCGTGACTTACTAGGTTAGTAACGTGAGGGAAAGGACAGCACGAGAGGGCGGTGCTGATGATGGTAGGAGGAGATTGTGCGACGTCGTCTTCCGCGTTTCCCGGGATTTCAACCACTGTCCTGATTTATCGTGTCCTCTCCTTGCACGTTTTTACGTTCAGCCCACCCTCCCAATTCATTTAGTTGAAAAGAAAAATAATTGAGTCAATATACAGGCCTCGCCGTCCCCCCGTCCGCCGCCCCCCTCCTTTTTCTCTCTCCCCCCTTTGCAAATAACAACCACCGCCTTCGGTTCTCCACATGCAGCATCGGAGTCCTGGGCCGCGGCGTACCGGCTCCAGCCATGTCGGCGAGGAATACAACGACTGGCGTCGGTGACGGAGCGACGGGGGAAAAGACAGGTAACGCCGCCAGAAACAATATGAGTTAGTCCGCCCTAGATGTTCCGCATGAAGCGGAGAGAGTCGGTTGTAATTGCGCTGTGTGCCGGCCGGGCGGAGGAGACGGGAGATCTCGGTGTTCCCCGCTGATTGGTTTGCACACTCGCGTTCGCAGCGAAACTAGGTCAGTAGTTCAGTAGAGCAAACTCTAGCAAACACTAGCAGGGATGCGTAGGAACTGCTCTCAGATACATATTTGGATCTTTAACGCCGCGTTTAATGTTATATTCGGGTTTTAATTTGACTGACAGGCACGTATTTAAAATATAGCACGTTTTTCTATATATTTTGCGCGGCCTTGGCTGATTGGCTGCCGTCGCGTTCAGTCTGTTCAGTTGTTGCTAATTCTTTAAACGCCTTATTATATATATATTAACTACTGCCGACTTTTTCTTTTATGTTTTGGGGAACTTTGTTTCTTTTATATGGCCAATTATTCTTTATAGGCTATATTTTCCTAAACCCACTCCGTGGATCGAAATAAAAGAATCGTATCTTATCCGGAAAAACACGACAAATCGACGATTTACTGTTTACTTTTGCCTATAGGGGTTGGGAATCTTAAATAATGTTGCTATTCTGTTTGCCATTCTGATACATGTTTAATTATTCCTGTTACCTAACAAATATTTGACAAAAAACACACTACAAATGTAGTTAGGCTATTCTTTTTATATAGTACTTGTGAGGAAGAGTATTTGTAGAAATAAGTAATGGTTTGCACTCAAATGTTCAACACAAAAGATACAAAGTAATCAGAAATTTAAAAAGAAATAAGTGCGTTTTGGCTGTAAATGAAAAACAGTAAACAAACAGAACATTTGGTGACATAACTTACAATTAACTGATTCCTTCATTAATTTTAGAAAATACAATTGATTTACACAATCCCCATGTGTGTCTTTAAACGTTGACATAGCCAATCAGAAAGTAGCCTACAACATTTTTTGGTTTATTTTAAGATCGATATGTTCTCGCTTCTCAACCATAGCCTAGCTTACAAATAGAAAACTATTATACCGGTGTCATAATTTTGATAAAAATACATCATATTATATGTTCATCATCACTTTCAATTATGAGCCCAACGGAATGACAAACAACTTTCTCCTTCTCACTATTTTGAAAGTGAAATGAGTTTTAAAGATCACAAAAACAGTCCAGCACAGATGCCTTTCCTCTAGTGAATTCAGTGTCCTTTTTAATGAGTGAAACTGCATGTTGTGACGTAAATGTGAATCATTAGCATTGTGAGGTCATAGTGCTGCCTGATGTAGTCTGATTTCTTCTTGTAACGTGACGGTTGTGTAATATGTAGGTCAAACACTTCCACAGTGCACGTGCAGGCTTGGGCTGTGATGCCCTCCTCTTCTTCAGGCGTTGCTTTCTCTTTTCAGCCTAACTCAATCAGTGAGTCTTCGCATATCTAGCCTATAAACAATCCGAAACAAATCTGTTTAATGTAATAGGACAATTGTGCTAATAATTCCTGCGAAACGTGTAACCTAAATCTGCTGCCAGTTTGGTTTGTCTGGTCTCGTGACAGACACCCCCCCCCTCCCTTACCCAAAACTGAGAAACGTGACTGGAATGTAGGGTCTTATCTGGAAAGTGTGTCTCTTAGGTAACTGGCCTTTTGAGTTATAGATTCCAGTCATTTCACTGATAGGTGTTTTTTCAGGTCAGTTATTTACTTTCTGGCCCATCTGATAAGTTATAACTTGGCTCACAAATAAATGCACTTGCCTTGGCAAATTGTCTGTGGGAGTTATTCATGGAGGAACAAGACAGCATAACTTCAATACCTTCATCTCTTAATGATTTAATGCGGAGTATACCTCAATGACAATACATGTTCATATTTGAAAGAGAATAAAATGTTATTTAAAAGTGCATTGCAAAAACGATGCAGTGCATTAAAAAAATGCACATAGAATGAGCTGAATTCTGGGTCCTACAATTATAATATTCTTTATATATGTAATATATTATTTATTATAATACCATATATAGTTCAAGTTTAAAAAAAGGGGGTCTTCGGATGCAAAATTCACTTTATGGTGTTTGCATTTTGAGCACTATGATGTCATAATGCTCATGCTCTACCCATGACCAGTAACTGACTGTCCCGTATTAACATATTTCGCCCCTCAGACACCCGACACCCCCATGTCGAATGAGAGAGGGGTGAGGTGAGGTGAGCAGTTGCTTATTATCATTTAAAGTGACATGCACTGAAACAAGTCACTGTGAACAAAGCTGTTTTTGAGGAGGTAAAAGGGTGTTTTACACAACCATGGAGGAATTTTAATCAAAGTATATTACAAACTTTACATGAACATTCGAAAGAATCATACCAACTTGTGGAAAATGGGCATCTGATGACCCCTTTAAAACAAAGTTACACAATATGTATTCGCTGTGGATCACTGCTACATAGGCTGCCTAAGGGAATGAAACTTGATGGCCTTGATGGAATAGTTGAAAAAGTCGTTATTTTGGTTTGTTTTTTCACATAAAGTATTCTCATCGCTTGATAAACTCATAGTTGAGCCACTGTAGTCACATGGAATATTTGAAAATTTTCTTCACTGACTTTCTGGGCCGTCATGTTTCATTCCCTTAGGCAGACTATGTGGTAGTGATCCAGATCTCATATTTAATCAAAAATATCTTCATTTGAGTTCCGAAGACGAACGAAGGTCTTACGGGGTTGGTACAGCATGGGGGTGAGTAATTAATGACTTATTTTTCATTTTTGGGTGAACTAACCCTTTAAACTGACAGTTCTTTTCGTGCTCAAGGACATCTTCATTGCTTTTAAATCCTGGAGATCAGTCAGTCAGGGGCTATTGTTTGGCTGTCAATCTTTCAGATTATCCCATCATGACTCTTTGTGTCTGTTTTATGGCTTGCAAGTTGCACTCGACTTCCAGTCTCATGTTAAAGGGATGGTTTCTGGTTGCCTACATGTCTCAGAAAATCATGCTGTTGATTATGCTATTTGGATGTTAACTGATTGTCTTGCCTAGTTTCACGTTCTTGGTTATTCATGTTTGTATAGTGATTATATATGTTATAGGAGTAATAGCATCAAGCAAGTTTATCCAGTTTATAACAAACCCACATCAAATGATTTCTTGTCCAAATCTTGTTTCTTTCATGACTAGGTGTGACTAGGTGTGTTATAATCGAACTTTCTTAACTAAAACATACAATACAAAGTGGATTTGGCAGATAAAATGATTATAAGCAATAATAATTAATACATTAAAATGAAAAAGTGTGAGACTGACACTCATGTGATCTATTAGAAATATGTACGGTTTGTAAAAAGACCGATACTTTTATATAGCTACATAGTACTTTTTTGAGTTAAAATGGTGCTTTTATAGCTTATGTATGTGGTGGTTATAGCCCTGGATTAATTGCCCAATTATCAAAAGGATTAAGTTTTCTAAATTGGAGGCAAGGCAATTTTGTAATTTGTTAGATAAAATGTCATGTCTAAACTTGAATTCCTTTGAGTGTTTTGAAATTGGGGAAAGTTTCACATTAATATGAAAAAGTCTGGGAATAGACATCAGTGCCTTCTGAGTTTTGCTTATGGCCATATAGAAAATTATTGCCAAGATGCTTCAACTGGCTTGGTTTGTGGTTTTATACAACCCAGACATTAGTAATCGGCATTTTGGCTTTCGTGACAGGAATGCACCCGTGTTTTATTCAACCGTGAGAAGAATTAACATGGGTTTTCATCTGATTCATCCATCATTTGCTGTTCAATTTTAATAAGGCTCTATACCATCTGTCAATTTCACACTTTATCAGTAACCATAGTTTTTATTTTTTAAGATTAAACCTCGCATAACTAATAATTGCAAGGTGTCTGTTTATTTAATATATTTCATGTGTATATATTTATTTAGTTATTTAGTTTTAACTATTTAGTGGAGTAATCTACGTTCAGCCAGTCATTCACAGAATATAAATCCATTCCGGTTGATGGCAGACCCCTCTGCCACAGTGACTTTTTGTGTGTCAATTCTGACTTTTTTTTCTCACAATTGTGTCTGTTGGTCTTGGAGGCTTAACGCAACAGGTGAAGCAGGTGGGAAAACAGACTGCACTGTGAAAGCCTATTCATGAGTAAGTTGCTCACAGGGAGTTTGTGAATGGATTTTGGTGTCAATGGCAATAACAGATGGCAAATACAGCTTCATTATGTCCTTTGGTGGCAGCTAGTGTTGCAGAGTTTGATTAAAAAAAATCCTTTTTTTAGCAAACAATATGATCACCTTATGTGAAGTGAGTTTTTTTCCCGAGTTTATGGTCAGAACAGCGATATATCAGAATTGCGAGATAGAAAGTCCAATTCTGATGTTAAATAATTCGTTTTTGCGCTCAGAATTGCAAATTAATATCTCACAATTCTGACTTTATAACTTGCATAGTCTCGCAATTGTGACTTAAAAGTTATTGCAATACGCTTTTTTCATCTTTAATGGGTATAACACAATGTAATGTCTAAGCTTAGGCCGCGAATCACATATCATTCTTCACTCGCGAAACCTCGAAGATGCCAGACAGCTAGATAACTTAACCATGTTGACATATTTAAAGTTTTGCTGGACACAAATAGTCTATGATAAGCTAACAAATGACAATGTGTCAACAACTGTAGGCCTAGTTATTATTGCACCTTGTGTTTACCTAATTTGTCAAACAATAAACTGAAGTCACTTTAATACTTAACTCAGGTTGATGAAACACAAAATACTACCAAGGTGTGGTTCCAAAAGTGTGCTAAAATCGATTCCCTGACCTACTTTCATGCACATTTTGTCACATTTCTTGCTTAGTGGTTGAAGTGAATTGAGTTTGGACATGTTTCGTACGCATCTCTATGGTCACAGTGTAAACTATAGCCTAATTAATAATTCGCTCACCTGATGACATGATCTTTTTATTTATTTTTTTTTTGTGTGTGTGTGTGATGACAAGTAATGTTCACAGTGACCGTTTTTTTTTTTTTTTTTTTTTTTTCTTTCTTCAAGTAATTTAGTTGGACTATCTAGTACTGACTTGACTCCTGGGGCAATTTTTCAATATGTGGGTGTGTATTGCTTTCAAAGAGTATAATTACACTTACAATGCATTTGTTTTGCTAAAGAAGCAGGTAAGGTTATAATATGTTGAGAGATGTCTTCATTTTGAGGTTCAATACTTACTACTTTGGAATATAATTGTTCCATTCCTACTCATATACATGCATGTGTATGTGTTTCAATGGTCCTTGAATATTGTCACATCAGTTTGAATATTGAGTCAGTGAAATGGCAAATGGCTAGCATCTAAATGCAGGTCAGTGGAGTCCCGATAATATCATGAGCCAGTGAAAGACGGAGCTCTTCGTTGTTGGGTGCGGCCTTTCTATCGTCCTCATAAAACCAAATAATCCCACCGCAGATCTTTACTCCAGCACACAGGATTAAAAATCAGGTTGTTGCCGATCTGTTAACATCTATTTAGGTCACAAGGCTTGTGGAGGACTGTTAAATATAGGAGCCAGGACCACAAGCTGTGTTGGGCCTGGCTCGTGCCATTATCGCCCAAACCTGGTGGCACTGAAAACACACACACCACAGTACGCACGTGTACACATGCCCGTGGACGAGTGTGTCTGTTGGTCTTAGAGGCTTAAAGGAACAGGTGAAGCAGGCGGGAAAAACAGATTGCACTGTTAAAGCCTGTTCATGAATAAGTTCTGCTCACAGGGAGTTTGTGAATGGATTTTGGTGGTCAATGGCAATAGCAGATGGCAAATACAGCTTCATTATGTCCTTTAGTGGCAGGAACTGTGGCAGAGTTTGATTAAAAAAAGTCACACTGCAGTTATTTGAACAGATGCAATGATTGCAAATTGACCTGATGTGAGCCGCTCTCATGTGAAGTGAGTTTTTTTTTTTTTTTTATTATTCATTGTAGCTTTACTTCATCATGGATTAGGCTAGTTGTAAAAAATATTGTTGGTTTAACTTAATTAAGTAACCTGGTTGCCTTAAAATTTTTAAGTTGATTGAACTGGAAAAAGTGAGTTAATACAATGAAGGAGATTGATTTAATCATCAGAAACTCAAAATAATAAGTTGTCTGAACTAAATAAATTATTTAAGTTGATTTGACAAAAGAAAAAATGTTGTGATAACAAATCTTAAAAAATATTTTTTTTACCGTAGTTATTAAAAAATATTATTGTTTTAACTTAAAAAAGAAAGTAACCTGGTTGCCTTAATTTTAAGTTGGTTAAACTGGAAAAAGTGAGTTAATACAATGAAGGAAATTAATTTAATCATCAGAAACTCAAAATTATAAGTTATCTCAACTATATAAATTATTTAAGTTGATTTGACAAAAGAAAAAATGTGGTAACAAATCCACCATTTTTTTACATTGTATATATTTTAATATAATATATTTTAATATAAATATATTATAATTATTGAATTTTATAATGTAGTATATTTCTGTTTACATTTCTTTACTTAACTTTTAGTTTGCTGATTTTAATATGCTTTCCATTCTTGTGAAATGTTGTCAACCTCTCTTCTTCGATTCCCCAGTTTTGTTATTTGATTTGTATAGAGATAATGTGGCAAAAATGTTCAGAATTGTACATATAAAAAAAGTAAAAAGAAGCTGGTGCATTTGCATTCACAATGCATTTCAACTCTGCAAAATCATGTCGTGAACCAAGCCAGCTAGAGTTTATGTGGAGTACTTACCCTTTAACTTTGAATATATTTGTTTATTGCACTCTTCTGCATTTTAATAATCACACTAGGCCAGTATGCCATGGATTTTTTTTCTTTCGATAAATAGAAACCAAAACTAAAATGGTTCCATTCCATCAGATTTGTTTGCTTTCATTTGAAAGAGTAACTAAATTGTGCTGAGTAAAAAAAAATAATTTATTTTTTTGCCAGAAGCTAAATCTGTTTGAACTCAACGGCTATATGGTGTTTGACTGGTGTTTTGTCCTCAGACTGGACATTATGTTAATAAACCTAGGTACGTTGCCATAAAGGCTTCTGGTTTTGAACCCTTGTTTGTACAGGAAGCCAAAGAACGTATATTAACTGATGTTTCATTGTCTAAATAGGCCGAAAGATGAGCATAAAGGAAAGAGTGATGCAAGTTGCGGTGGTGAAGTAGGTTGTCTGTGTTGTGCTTATGGTCGGCCTGCCTCAATACAGCAGCAAGTAGTTGTCTCCGAACTTCCACTATGTTTCTAAGCACCACGTGTAAACTGGGTTTCTGGGTTTTAAGATGTTCCTTTTCTTGTGACTGCTTTCACAAGATGAAAAAATGTCCTTTTTATTATTTAGGTCGCCACACAGACAAAAAGTATCATTCTGAATTCACATAAAAATCCTTTGACTATTTGTGTGCCGATTACAGATGGTCTGATTCTTTGGATGTCTGTTATGAAATCTGTTCCACGGTGCCCTGGTTCCAATATGTAGCACGTAGTTGAACATTGCAGTTACTTTAAAATGTTTTGGCACGTTTCTTTTTGTCACTTTACTAAAATAAATCCCTCCCACTAATAGCAGGAGATG
Organism: Cyprinella venusta; assembly: GCA_038021265.1. Lineage (NCBI taxonomy): Eukaryota > Metazoa > Chordata > Actinopteri > Cypriniformes > Leuciscidae > Cyprinella > Cyprinella venusta. The sequence continues at coordinate 9,669,044 of CM075871.1, forward strand.
CATTAGAGGAACCCCAGGGCCTCTCCGTCTCTCTGTCTGGTTTGATGACCCCCACCTCAGTCATCGGCATGGCCTCAGGCATGGAGCTGCCCAGGAAACGGAAAGGCAGCATGGAGATCCCGTAAGTACATTTTAAAATATTTTTTATTTATCTCTAGTAGAGGCTGCTGGTTTGACAAATATATGACAGCAACTGTGCATATCATGATATTGTTATTTTTGCAGTAAAATCTAATTAAAGATTATATGTTTTATATATTAACAATGTAAGTAAAAGTATGGTATTGCCTTTTTTAAATAATAAAACATTAAGTTAAAAATAATGATTTAAAGTTTTATTTACACAATTTTTCAAAAGTTGTTTTATTTAGAAATAAAATTAATACTTTTATCCAGCAAGGAGCACAGATTTTTTTGTTTTTTTGAGCACAGTTTGTCAAATGTGACAATTTCTATTCCAAATAAATGCTGTGCTTTTGAACTTTCTATTCATCAAGGATTCCTGAAAAAAAAAACTAATAAAATCAGCATATTAGAATGATTTCTGAAGGGTCATGTGACCCTGAAGACTAATAATGATGCTGAGGATTTTCCTTTTGCCATCACTGGAATGAATTACATTTTGATATATGAAAAAGTTATTTGAATTTATAATAGTATTTCACAATATTACTGTTTTACTGTATTTTTTGATAAAATAAATGCAGCTTTGTTGAGTATAAGAGACATCTGTCTTTGAATGGTAGTGGAATTTATTCCTAAACAACAAGCAGTGCAAAAACATCTTCATATTGTATAACTTTATAACATGAAAAACAAACAGGTAGTTCTGTCTCTTAATTCTGATTGGTTACTTGTACATACTTGCATATCTGTTTATATATATTTGGCAAATTGAGAAGTTGTACTAAATCTTTTGGATTTTGCCTGACAATATATTGACTTACCTCTGCCTCTTTGATTTTTGCATTATTCTGTACTTTAATGTTTTTTTTTTTTTTTTTGTAAAAAACTGTTCTTCCCACATACGTAAATGACTATTTATGCCATACCCCCAAGACTCTTGTGTCTAGATAGAGTATATGTGGTTGTGAGAGATTAGGCTTCTTTAGCTGATTTGTATGACTAATATCCTCTTGTTTGGCCTGGTAACCCCTGTCCTGCTTTTCTGAATGAGTCGAGATGTGTTTGGAAGGGAAGTGCGTGGTCTGTGTTTAATGTCCTCTTAGAATCACGGCAGCATTTCATGAGTCACCTTACTCATCCCACCACTTTGTTTCCAGAGAAACAAAATCTGCATCAAATCTAGACGAGGACATGGAGGATGATCAGGAAAGGTATTATGCCCATTATTAATACTAAGTATGACTCGCCTTGATCCACAATTTTATTCTTTATTTTGTAACGTGTGTATGCCTTTTCTTATATTGTTTTATAGATCAGAAGGTGACGACCAGCACTTAAAAATTAAGTGCATCAGGTACTAAATATTTATGGGGATTATTTATTTATTCTCCTTTACCCCGTTTATTTTTCTCCCTTTATTTATTTATTTATTTGTTCCCCCTTTTTTTGCATTTTCAACTCCCAATGAAACTCAAAGACTAAAGTAGTTTACTGTTTAGGGACGTTATATTTCAGCAATGTTGAGTCCGTAGTACTTACGACGTAATGTCTTCTTGTAGGGAACCTCACAGTCAGATCGAGAAACGACGGCGGGATAAGATGAATAACTTGATTGACGAGTTGGCAGCAATGATTCCCACCTGTAACCCCATGTCCCGCAAGCTTGACAAACTCACTGTGTTACGAATGGCTGTCCAGCACCTCAAATCACTCAAAGGTACCTAGACGACTGTCTTTAAAATGAGCTTTTTGTGTAGACTAGCATGCACAAAGATTATTATTGAGCTTGAATTTTTTTTTTCTTCATTTTTTTTCCCCTCATTGTTATAATTAAATTGTAACAAACATTGTCAGTGATGAATGTTATTGTGGTGTAATGTAGTGCTTTTATTTTCAGGAGCGACCAACTCCTTTGCAGAAGCCAATTACAAACCTGCATTCCTCCCAGATGATGAGCTCAAGCACCTTGTTCTAAGGGTAAATCCTACAATTTATAGAGCTATGCATAATATAGAAGAAATATCACAGGAAATTATTGATGATGTGGTTGGAAGGTCCTCCAAAAATAGCTTTTGGACATTTTTTTACTGTTTGCAGTTGTTAATGACAACATGAAATCTAAACGATCTCCTCCTCTCTCTTGTCCAGGCTGCGGATGGATTTCTCTTTGTGGTTGGCTGTGATCGTGGAAAAATTGTCTTCGTCTCAGAATCTGTTTCAAAAATCCTGAACTACAGTCGGGTAGGAGAATTTGACTCTAAAAAGACCAACCTTTTTCCTACTAATTTTGAAGAAAAGTAACTAAAGACTGCTCAAAAAAATCACGAAATGTCACCAGATGACGTCATTCACCAACTCTCTGCACAGTTTACATCGGTTTTCTCTCAGCGCTCACATACTGTAATTTTTATAGAATATATGGCCACCAAATCCAGCCAATACAGCTGTTGTCATTTACATATTTTCTTCTTTTCTTTCTTTCTTTATGTTTTCCACAAAGTGCTATAGTAATAAGGTTCAGCACAGTAGGCAAAAATAAAGGATACATGCGCAATTAATAAGTAAATAAATAAAAACATGAATATGATGCTCAAAAGGAGAAGGCAGAAGCGACACACATTTAAGATAAGATGTTTTGTACATAACAAAGGATGCCTTGAATGTCATGAAAATGATAATAATTAATGTTTGACCAAAACTGCAGTTACTGCCTTTTTGCTTTGTTGGGCAGTATAGTGTGTTTAGGGTTTCACAATATTGTCAATTATTCTTTTTGTTTATCTCATATTAATGTCCAAATTGCCCATTGATGATTTATTTTTACATGTATACACAATAGTTTTGATTTCAGTCTCGCTCACATCAGAAAGGAAGATGGTTTGAGGGTTCCTTTCTATAGCTGAATCCACCATTATGTTATTACTGCTTGCTGGGATTTTGGCTGCTGATTCAGGACCTACATTTATTTACATGATTTTATTTCTATCAGACAATGGAACGAGTATGATAACAGTCCAAAGATTCGCTAGATTTGTTGCTAAGTCGCTGTTTTGAAGAAAATAGTTGCCAGATCTGAAGAGATCTGAAAAGTCGCTAAATTGGAATTCAATCAAAATGTATATAAAAATAATTCCAATCCTTTAAGCATAAGATTTTTGATTAAAGGGTTTTATGAGGTCACAAGTAACATAAATCAGTCTAGTATGTCCAAACATTTTACTGGTAGTATACAGTAATATTTGAAGTATTTTGAGGACCGTTTAAAAAAATGCATTAATGATAACAGTTAAGCTGATGATATTGTGAACTGTTAGCAGAATATATTAGTCAGGTCATCATGGCTCATTTGAATATTCTTCTCCCTAGACGGAGTTAATTGGACAGAGCCTGTTTGATTATGTTCATCCGAAGGACATTGGAAAAGTGAAGGAACAGCTGTCTGCCTCTGAACTCTACCCACGGGAGCGCCTCATAGATGCCAAAAGTAAGCAAATTTAGGCGAATAAATGTTGTTATCTGTGTCAAGTTTGTGCATGCTTCCTAAATGCTTTTCTTAAGTGCTTGAACAGTTTTATGTCTTTCCGTGCACACTGTGTTCAACCTGCTTAGTAAACAAAAGTAAACACTAACATTCAAAAGCCTCACCAAGGCTGATTTAATTTTTTTTATCATAAATGCAGTAAAACCATAATATTGTGAAATATTATTGCAATTTAAAATAGTTATTTTCATTTTTTAAAATGTAATTTATTCCTGTGATTGCAAAGCTAAATTTTTAGCATTATCAGCATTCAGTGTCATATGATGCGTCAGAAATCATTCTAATATTCTGATTTGTTTCTCAAGAAACATTTATTATCATCAGTGTTCAAAACAATCACTGCTTAACATTCTTTAAGGATACTATGATTGAAATGGAAGTCTTTTACAACTTTATAAATGTCTTTACTGTCACTTTTGATAAATTAAATGTGTCCTTGCTGAATAAAAATCATACTGAACCCAAACTTTTGAATGGCAGTTGAATGTATTGAGTGTTTAAAGTGTTAGTTTATTATTCGCCCATAGTTCATTATTACATTCCCACATTTCAAATCTGGATCCTGGTAAAAAAACACAATTAAAAGTAGTCCATTTGACTCATGCGCTGCATTTGAAGCCCTGCGAAGCCAACAAAAATGCTTTTTGTAAAGATTGTTTGTAAGGATTTGGAACAACATGAGGGTGAGTAAATGATAACAGAACATTTTTGGGGGAAGCATTCCTTTAACCTATCCAACTCTCTCTCTTGTGTGTGTGTGTGTGTGTGTGTAGCGGGGTTGCAGGTGCAGGCTGATCTCCCTGTCGGAGCGGCTCGGCTTTGCTCTGGAGCCCGGCGCTCATTCTTCTGCCGAATGAAGTACAACAAAGTTAGCATTAAAGAGGAGAAGGACTTTCAGGCTGGTGCCTCAAAAAAGAAAGGTCAGTAGAATTACAATTTTACAGTCATAAAGTTGTTAAAGGTAGTTTTCTTATTCCAGAGATAACATTAAGTGAATCAGAAGAGCCTTGTTCATGAAGCTAATCGACTGTGTTGAAACGCATTACTGAAGTCTTTTGTGATTGCTCTGTAAAAAAACAAAAACAAAAGTAGAAATTAAAATGAAGTTTCAATTTCCTTGACTTCAGACCGCATATGAGCGGAAAACATCTTCATGTCTCTGTTCTTGCTGAGAACCAGTTATCCAAGTGGTCATTTTGTGACGTGTTGATGACGTGGCCTGCATATTTACTCCATTACACACGTCATCTTTTCTTCTTTCTTCTCGCCACATGCAGTAGTGTGAGCACAGCTTGTGGGATTTTATTCCGACAGCTGTATCCCTACAAACTTGGATAGTTGGATAGTGACTTCACTTTGGAAAGTGTTGTGCTGTGATGTCTGGACTTGGATAGCATTGATGTTTCTGTTCTTGGTGAGCATAGTCTTTTCCAAACTGGCCCGAGCAGTTAGATGACTAGTCATTCAGACAGCCCCATAAAGCTATGCATTGATTTATTTTTATGCATTATCAACTGTTTTTTTTTCAACTATACAATTTGTTCAACATGTTAAGCAAAAGCTTGTATTTAAGCTTTTTGTGCCACTTTTGGCACAATGCTAAAAAAAAAATGTCAGGTGTTTTTCACCACACGTTTTTAGATTAAATAGAGCAAATCGAAAAGAGAAGGAAACGTGCACCTTGTGTCTCTCTTAACAACATATGGTGGAACATTTGGCTCACAGCTCACCTGTAAATTGATTCGCTGCCCCATCAGAGTCCCAGCGGTACTGCACCGTGCACTGCACGGGATACATGCGCGTCTGGCCCACGCGCCAGCTGGGCACGGAGGGGGAGGCAGAGGGGGACAAAGAGAGCTCCCACTTCAGTTGCCTGGTAGCAGTGGGCCGTGTGCACCCCCACACCCTCCCGCAGGCCAACGGAGAGATCAAGGTCAAGCCCTCTGAATTTGTCACCCGCTACGCCATGGATGGCAAATTCACCTTCGTGGATCAACGGTTAGTTTACCTTTGTTTTAGATTGAACTAAATGTGATTTTATTTTTTTTTTACTTATAATCATGGTAATTTACTCAAAAATAGCCCAGCATTATGTAATTACCTTCATTTATTCAACTGTAAGTTGGCTTTATGTGGACACTACATTCTCACTAGAGGGCGGCATGTGTTTTCTTTTATAAACTATTAGTTTGGCACTTGTTAAACTATATTTAGTTAACGTTGGGGAGTAACTAGATTGTGAAAAATGTTTTTTTTTGGATTATTGGAGTATGATTTACAAGAAAATAGTCTTTCTACTACAAAATGTCATGCTCAGTTCAACATTACTTTTGTAATTACTTGTGAAATTTACTGGCAGAGAAAATTTGAGGAAATCAAACCATTTTTCGTAATAGTATTAGTACTTAACAGTATTTTCCATCTATGTTAATTATTTAAAATATAATAAAAATGTCAATATAATAAGTATTTAATACAAATACTTTTATATGATAAGAATAATTATGAAAAAAATCATTCTAGTTTTTCAGCTTTTTAATCTGCTTAAGTTTAATAATCCTTCAATGATAATTGAAGCTGATAATTTAAGCTGAACTGTATAATTTTCTGGTGTGCCAAATATAATGAATGCTTTGAAAACCAGCTTTTATTTATGTTTTTTTTTTTTAAACGCTCTCATCATATGCAATGGCTTGGAAATCCCAATAGTCCTGCCCCTAACTCACAGTACTGCTGTCATATCAGGATACCCGAGATGACAAATGACAAATTTTGATAGAGCCACAGTGTTTACACTTTCTCTGGGAAATACTTAGTTGCCTCTGCATGTTGTGATAGGAGAAAGTATTTAACATTGACACACATCACCTTTATGTTTTATGTACAGTGAAGAAATGTGATTTAAGAAACTGCTGTCCATTTGTATTATGCACACAGAGCCACCATTATTCTGGGTTACCTACCCCAGGAGCTGCTAGGCACATCCTGCTATGAATACTTCCACCTGGACGACCTGCCTCATTTGGCGGATAGACACAGAAAAGGTACAGTGCGTCCAGATTCTTACTATTAGGAACATTGGAGCTGTGAACAGAGTTTCTTGAAAGTATTTTCCAAGAAACTGGGCAGATTGCCTAGAACAGAGATGGACAAGAGTAGCCAAATCCTCATCATCCATCATTAATCATTAGTCTTACCTCTAAAGAACATTAGAACAGCTTTCAATGGCAGATACGCGAGGCCAGTGCCTCAGAGAGATCCTCGTAGGTTTATATTGGATTACATGCATGCATGTGCATGTTGCATATAATACCTTTTCTGATTTTTATGTGAAAAATGGTCATTGTTTACTTGCTCTTTGACCACTCGTCCAAATAATGAAAGTGAATGAGGGCCTGTCAAGCTCCTCAAAATATAAAATATGTGTTTACAAACCTGGATCCCCATTTACTTTCCTTATATGCAAATAAGTGATCCATACATTCAACATTATTTTTGTGTTCTATCGGAAATAAAAAGTCATATCGAATAGGAATTTTTGAGTAAATGACATAAAATTGTATTTTTGGGTGCACTATCCCTTTAATATGTAATTTTTGTTGATTCCTTTTTTACAGTGCTGAGGAGTAAAGAGAAGGTTGAGACAAACTGCTATAAGTTCAAAACGAAATATGGCTCTTTCGTTACCTTACAAAGTCTGTGGTTTAGTTTTATAAATCCCTGGACCAAAGAAATAGAATACATAGTGTCAACCAACACAGTTATATCGTAAGTACCTTTTTTTTTAAAGCTCATTTTTGCTATTACTCGGTATCAATGTCAAGATTCAACCTGTTGAAGCCAAATTCTGAGATTGATGAGATAACAGATTATTATCGACTCTTTTCCACCTGACTCAGCGGTAAAAGTAATCCAGGTGGATCAGGGGATAAAGCCGAACAGCCTAGCAGTTCCAAGGCCTCGGACGGTGAGTATTAAGATCTACCAATGTTGTAAATATGGTTACCTATAATTTACATATTGGATTGCAAGATCATACACAAGGGAAAAGAAGGAGTTAAACGCATGATTCATTGTGCAGCTATATAAATGGAAGACTAGCCTTCTGGTTAAAAGACCCAGTCACATTTTTAGATAGATGCATCACTTTTTGTTTTTTTGTCTTTTTAACTTATATGCCCTTTGCCTGACATTAGAAGACATTACCAAGACAGCTTCTAAGTCCACTTGCTAAGGACATTAAAAAACATTTTTTTTTTCCCTCCAGTGTTTAACAAGCCTCTGTTATCATTAACTTTAAACATATCTGACTCTGGTCTGATAGTATTTTTTTTGTTTTGTAGATGATGCCAAGAAGTCTCAACAATTTCCAATCATCCCAGGGATCTCCAGTGCATCAGGGATGATTTACGCTGGATGCATAGGGACCCAAATCGCTAATGAGATAATGGACTATAATAGGTAAACCACAGCTAGTTATTGTTACTGCAATGGTCAAACACGACCAGCGCGACAGATTGCCATGACGGGAAGAGGTAAACCTGTGCGTGTCGGTGACCTTTTTTAGAGCAATATTCCCCAGATCGAGGCAAAAGGGGTTACAATATGCAGTGGAGGGATATATTCAAATTATAAAAATATGTGATGAAGGAGACATGACTAGTCATGCTGAATGCGATTTTTGGTGTTTGAAAACGAACTATACATAAGATACGGAAAGATGCAGATAACCATACATTATTTAAAGGAGCTGTATGTAAGAAATTTATTTCAAATAATCATAAAATTGGCCTGTTATGTCACTAGACATTAAGAAATCATATTCATTTCAAATACTTGTATCACTGACAACAGTAGTACGGCTAGGATATTGTAATACTCTACATATTACATATCCTTAAAGAAAAGGCCTTTGAATTCCGATGTCATGCTGTTTTCTTAAGGATGAACTCCTCACCATCCAGCGGCAATACAAGTCCGTTCAGTGTGCTGCAGGACAAGTCTCCACTGGCTCTTGCGCTGGCCAGCAACAACGTGAGTCTGCCGAACAATTTTGTCTGTGTTTAGAATGAGTATACTGGTTCTGTGCTTTATTGCATTCTAACACAACTTTACTTTTAATGCTCTCAGGTGCCAAATGGGGAAGCAACAGACGTAGAGATGCCTGGCAAATCAAGCTCTGAGGATGAGGCGCGGGGTGGGCCCTTCACAGCGGGGGAAAATCTCATGGGTAGATAAAACAGCACTATATTGTATTTAGTCAATGTGGTACTTAAGATACTATAGCTTGTCAAAAACATGTCTGGGTTTTTCATGGATGGGGAGGATTGTATTTGTGAATTTTTTTTTTCTTTATGTAGTTATAGTAGTTGTAGTAGCCTTATACTATAGTAGTAGTCTTTATGTAGTTATTTCTTTAGTCTTTGTTTAGTTCTTTATTCTCATAATACAGTTATTTGAATTGCATTTATGCGTTTGCCAGATGCTTTTATCCAAAGCAATTTATATTCAGCATGATAGACATTGAATAAGTTTTTGATTTCTCTAGGAAATGACTCATGACCTTGGCCAGGCAAGCTATGAGAATCATGCTTATTAATATTATTTGGTATCATATATATATATATATAAATGATAATTGGGTCAAATTTTGAATCTATGCTGTTTATCTACAATGTCATTAAAAACTAAAATCAATACTTTTGTTTTACAGTTGTTCTTATATTAAATGTAGATTTTTTTTGTCCCTTTTGTTTTTAGAAATATGTGTGGAAATATTTTTGAAATTATATTGTGCTTAAGATACTGTGCAATACTTTGCTTTAACCAAATGAAATATGGCAAAATATGGCACTCACTTTTTCCCATTCTCTTCCTCCAGAGGCAAGCTCTCAGTTGGATCTTGAGGGGGTTCCTGGGTTGGCCGCTCTAAGCACTGATGAGGCAGCCATGGCAGTCATTATGAGCTTACTGGAGACCGATGCCAACCTGGGTGAGGCCGTGGACTTTGACGAGGCGCACTGGTCTCTGTGAACACACAGCTCTAAATTTTTTTTTTCTTTTAAAGACCCGTCTTATCTGGAGCTTTTTAAAATGAACCATCCATTAATTTTCACTAGGCAGCCAGCCTTCGACAATTCTTTGACTTATGTTTTTAATTTATTAGTGTTTTTAAATGCGTATGGACAAGCTGCGTGGCAGGTTATCTGATGGCTGGCCTTGGTGAAGGAGAACCGAAAAGGATGGGGGGTCTCTTGGAGTACCTTAACCTGAGTTCCTTAAGCAACATGACCAGGTTTTATATGGTCTGGTGTGCATTTCTTCATCTCAGCTCTGAGGTTACTCTTCCCCCTTGGCATGGATCAGAAAGGAGAGACGTTATTGGCCTGTATTGCCAGGTTGAGGAACACATACCTCAGCCAAGCCATAAGGCAACTAAAATGGTCCACTGTGATCCAGTGGCGTGAGTTGTTTCCTTAGTCAATCAACACTTGAACTGTACATGAATGCTTTGAGGCAAAGCTGGACTGATTTTTTTTTTAATTAAATATATGTGTATATATATATATATAAAAAACATCATAGGATTCCTTTGGCAAGGGAAGCCTGGTAGTTTTTATTCCCTTTTAGAGCAGAAATTGTCTTGAATTCAGTGTTTCATGACGAACAAGAGTGGAACAATGGGGAGGAGTATTGGTAAGCACTTGTGGTCCTTTGTAAAACAGAACTACTTGAAAATACTGTGTGGAAAAATTGGAAATTTGAGGCTCACCGTTAGGCCTGACATTTTTTTTCCCTCTCTAGTCTACAAATCTGTGTGTGAATGTGTGCTTTTCTGTCAGACCTTAGTCTGACCTGCCAGGGCTACGCTACTCTTGAAATAGGGCCGTCACTACATTCACAGGGCCTGGGACAACTTTTTTTTTTTTTTTTTTTTTTTTTACTGATGGCCCCAGTGAGTATGCTGTATTATAGATATAGAGGATCTGGGAAAGTGTTCCCAGTTTTCTCCCCTTCAGGTGTATAATTAGATCTTCTGTTCTGAAGGAATGCCTGGATGGAGATCAGCAACCGGTAAAATAGTGATTGGAAATTGGAAGTAATCCGCAAATAAGGGCAGGGTCTCTCAGGGAACAATTCATGGAAACCCAGTCTCAAAATCCTTTGTCGGATCAGCCAAGTGCCACTTTTTAGACACTTGTGTTAAGGTGTGTTAAAAGTTTCTGGCTTCATTCTTTCATTAGGTCTTGTTCAGTTATGTGCAAAGAGGTATAAAATGCTTGTGAGAAGCATTCGGTAGGTGATTGTTTTTTTAAACTTTGTATTTTAGAATTATATCCCATAATGTAATTATGGGAATAAATTTATTTCTACTAAACTATACTAACAGTCACTTTGTATAGTGTAAAACTCAACCATAAGAGTAATGGGGAGAGGTGGTTGCAACTAGTTCTTGCTTCAAGCCAAGATTTATTATAAATCCAAACATGAAGTCATGATAATGGTAACCTACTTTTTAAAAGTATAATTAACCCTAAAATGAGCATCTATAATCAATTACTCACCCTCATGTTTTTTCCAAACATGTGCGACTTTCTTTTATGAAACAAATTAGAAGAATGTTGTTGGCCCTTTTTTTTCAAGTAATGAAAGTTAGTTGTGACCAGGGGCTGTCAAGCTTAAACGAGGACTAAAAAGAATCTCAGAAGTATTGTCCATAAGATCTGTATGCTAATTTAAATACAACTTCCACCTCTGTAGATCTCATTTGTGACATTTTCTTGGTTTCAGTGTTGAGTTTTTACCTTACTTTAAGGCTGGAATACACTACAACTTTTGCCCTGATTTACAGTCTGGAGGTGTCACTGCTGGTTGAGAGATTTCAAAGAAAATTGCATAGTGTATGATGGGCACAGATATCTTACTATGATTCCATGCAGTCTGAGGATATGAGGCTTGTTTGACATTTTGAGCCATTTTTAGAGCACATTCTTTTAATTTTCATACTCCTAGCAATGAGGCACGTTTCTATGGAAGCTTGTTTCCGCCACTGAATATAAAAATAAAATAAATAATTGTGACTTTATCTCACAATTCTGACTTTATTTCTCAGAATTGCGAGATAAAAAGTCAGAATTGCGTGATATAAAGTCGCAATTGCGAGTTATAAAGTCAGAATTGCAAGATATAAAGTCAGAATTGTAAGATATAAAGTCACAATTGCGTGAAATAAAGTCACAATTGCGTGAAAGTCAGAATTGTGAGATATGAAGTCAGAATTGCATGATATAGTCAGAATTGCGAGATATAAAGTCAGAATTGCGTGATATAAAGTCACAATTGCGTGTTATAAAGTCAGAATTGTGAGATATAAAGTCAGAATTGCAATTCTTAGAAAAAAAAGACAGAAGTGTGACTACTTCACAATTCTGACTTTATAACACATAATTGCGAGTTTATATGTCAAAATTCTGACATCTTTTCTCAGAATTGTGAGATTTAAACTCGCAATTGTGACTGATCAGGCCATTTCTAAGGGGAAAAAAATGACAAACTTTTTCCCCCCTCAGAATAGTTTAAAACTCACAATTCTGACTTTATATCACGCAATTCTGACTTTATATCTCGCAATTCTGACTTTACATCTCGCAATTCTGAGAAATAATGTCAGAATTGCGAGAAGTTAACTCGCAATTTTGAGAAAAAAGTCAGAATTGTGAGATAAAAGTTGCAATTACCTTTCATATTTTTCATTCTATGGCAGAAACAAGCTTCCATACGTTTCTGTGTGATTTTGTTGTGTTCGGAATGACTTTAAAGTCTGGTAGAGTGCGATCACCAGTCGTTCAGCGTATGACGTTGTTTGTTCTGTAACCATTTACAAAGTCGGCAAGTGTGCGACGCCTAGTAATTTAAAATCTGTTCAGATTTAAAGTTGTGTGCTATATCAGCCGTATGGAAAGAAAAATGAAAGCGCACGTTTAGAACAAGAAGGTCAAGGAAATGTCATTTTTGACTGAACTCTTACTCTAACCTAAGGCAAGAGATGTAACAACATGTATTTACAGTTTGTAAATGGTATTACAGTAGTCTTTGAATAGATCTATCAAAAGACAATGTCCACTGCAGATTTCAGCCTCAAACATGACACCTCGTTTTGGTCAAATGATCTTCATAGGCTGTTAAAATGATTGAATAATGCCCTTTTCTTATAACAATTCTCTGTTTTTTTTATTATAATTGAGTTCATATTTGCATATGCACATCCTCGGGATACTGATCCCCTCTCTCTTTCTCTGTTTCGCACTCTCTTGTTACAAATATTTTCCAAAACAGTTTCTCTCGGGTAATCGGGATGGTGAGAAAAGGGCGCAGTGGATGCGACACATGCCTTTGGTGTGAGAGCCCCAGGTTCGAATCCACTGTGAGACACCAATGTGTCCCTGAGCAAGCCACTTAACCCCTAGTTGCTCCAGAGGCGTGCGACCTCTGACATATATAGCAATTGTAAGTCACTTTGGTAAAAGCATCAGCTAAATGAATAAATGTAAATGTAATCGTTCAAGCTCAGTGAATTGGCATTTCGGCCTGGCTTTGCACGTTTTCTTCCAAAGTTTTGCTTCCCTTGTTTCTGGTGACCTTTAAATCAGGCGGTCAGCGTACTGAACTGCTTTACGGTGACGGTGCATATGTGCCACAGGAATCTCTTGACCTGGTGATGGAAATGGATGATTTTGACCAAATGTACCAAAGCAATTTAACCGCATATAGACCTATTTCAAGTACCGTTAACGCTCCGCTGCCCTGTGCTGTCAGATGTCTTGTGATTCTGTGACTATGGTGTGAGCTGCTTTTAAAAATGACTTCATATCATTGTCTGCTCTGCCACATGCTGCCAAGAGCTTACTTGAAGAGAGGAACTCATCCAGAGGAAATGAAATCCTGCTAGATGATGTGAACATAATGGGTTTTTATTGTGTCTTGCCGCGATCCATTGCTCACCCAATGATTGGTTTCGTAGGCGTATCGTATTGCCCCGACTTACAAAAGTGTAATTTCTATAAACCAGACTGAAATTTCATGGGATCAACTGTAAGTGTTTGGTGGTTAGATGTGTTGGCCAATCACAATTCTTGTCCAGGTTTTGATGGGGCAGTTTCAGCCTTAGGCACAGGAGCAGCTGCTTTGTTCGTCCCGATGTACGAGCGTTGAGCTGTGCCATAACTGCAGGCTGATCCTAAAATGGGTAAAATGAAAATTGTGAATTTTTTTTTTTTTACCATCCACTCTCCCACATAGCGTCACTGGTTTTTAATGTGACTTTGTTGTTTGGAGTGTCTTTCTGCTGTTGCACTTGGCAGAAATCAAGTACTGTACGTGAGTTTAAACCACAGACCTTTTCTTCTGTCGCTTTTGTTTTAATTTCAGATATCTCTCTCTCTCTCTCTACGTAGCTTGTAGAATTTCTTGATTTTATGTTCCAGTACATTCATGCATGCCTTTTGTGTACCCTTTGCTTTTCTTCTTTTGTTGTTCTGTTTGCCGTCTAATGGTTTTGGATAAAGGTTTTTGCCTTATAAGACATGTATGTTGTTCTGTTTCTCTTTTATTGTCGAGTGTGTGATGAAATGGGTTTGGATACTCTGAAGACTGTTCATCATTTCCGTGAATATCTCAGTCGAGGAGCAGCCGTTGGGTCGAGCCACCAGATCTGCATGCGTGCGCCTCATCGTCGCTCTGTCTGAGCCTTTGAAAAAGGCTGTCGTGGAAACGGGGGGCCTCGTCCGGGGAGGCTTTTTTTTGTCTTTTGCTTATTTCCTTCTCCTCTGTTTATCAAGATGCCATCGCTGCTGCTGTCAACAAGTCTGGTTAGTAGCAGAGAATCTGTCTCTCCAGATTGACATGTAAAAGATTCTTAAATAAACAACATTAGTTTCCTGTACATCTGTCTTGGTCTTTCATTTGTTGAAAATACCTTGCTAATGCAAAATTTAAACACTTGCTTGTATGTTTAAACACTACTGTTTTGTTAGTAAGATGCAATTGATGCTATTATTCATGGAGGGATGCATTCAATTGTCAAAAGTGACTGTAAAAACTTTTTTTAATCTTTCTGTTCATCAAAAAATCTTGAAAAACAATGTATCAGTTTCTGCAAAAAAAAATTAAATAACAATCGTTTTCAGCATTTAGAATAATAAATGTTCACATCAAATGTACAGAAGCGTATTGCATTCACTTGAAAAAAAAATCGACTATTTTTCTGAATTAACGAGTTGATTATCTCAAAATTTTAATAATTTTTAATGGAAAAAAATTTGCTCTGTTTTTCTGATTTAAGTTAATTATCTCAGAATTACGAGAGAATTTTTCATGGAAAAAAAAGTTTTTGCTTTGTTTTTCTAAATTTCTGAGTTTGAGATAGTCATTAATTCAGAAAATAGAGCAAAAACTATTTTCCATGAAAAATTATCTCGTAATTCTGAGATAATTAACTTGCTAATTCAGGAAAAATGGCAAAAACTTTTTTCCATGAAAAAATATCTCATAATTCTGAGATAATTAACTCGTTAATTCAGAAAAAGAGAGCAAAAACTTTTTTCCATGAAAAATTATCTCGTAATTCTGAGATAATTAACTTGTTAATTCAGAAAAACAGAGCAAAAACTTTTTTCCAAGAAAGATTCTCGTAATTCTGAGATAATTAACTCGTCAATTCAGATAAACAGAGCAAAAACTTTATCCATGAAAAATTCTCATAATTCTGAGATAATTAACTCGTTAATTCAGAAAAACAGCAAAAACTTTTTTCCATTAAAATTATCTCATAATTCTGAGATAATTAACTTGTTAATTCAGAAAAAACAGCAAAAACTTTTTTCCATTAAAAATTATCTCATAATTCTAAGATAATTTACTTGTTAATTCAGAAAAACAGAGTAGATTTTGATTCCTCAAGTAAATGCAATACGCTCCCCTTTCGCAAATCAGCATTTTAGATTTATTGGATATTAAGGATCATGTGACAGTGAAGACTGGAGTAATTATGCTGAAAATTCAGCTTAGAGATCCACAGAGAAATTCCACTGTATATTATGGTAGAAACAAATATAAATTTTCTCCTCCTAGATTTATTTACTTATTTAGGGCTGAACATAATTGAAATGTAATCATTCAAAATGTTATTAATTTTAAACGAATATTGACACATTTACATAATAGTTTGTGTATTATTGTATAGGGAATAAACTGGATCAGAACTTGACTAATGATTTTCCTCCAATTTCTGTGAATTACATTTCAGCAAATTATTCTTCCTTTCATTCCAATTTCCAGATGGAAAATCAAAAGCACATTCAAATTGCACCTTCACACTTAAGCTGTTGAGCGTATTGTGAGAACAATACTGACTCAAATGATGAAGTTTTGCCCAACAAAATGGCCCTTACTCTTAATTAGGTCACCAGAACAAGTCTGCTCACAAGCAACTAACACTTGATGCTTCAAATGAAAAAATGGAGCTGCAAATAAATGATGTTTTCTGCATAATCCTCAACTGCTGCTGGAGAAGCTAGTGGATTTCAAGTGTCACTGTGTGTCTTTGAGGTCATTAACGTGTGTCACTCACCTGCCTGTTGCTCTCCTGCGGGGAGATTACTTTAGTTTAATTTCACAGATGCAGAAGGGTCTTGGTAAGAATGATTAAGTAAGAGAGAAGTAAGCTGGGCTTTGCTACGTATATATGCGCCTCTGCCCTTGTTGATTTTGTTGCACTGATAAAGATGGGACAGACTGCAACCTTACCCTGCAGAAAAGGTGGTACCTACGTCACCGAGCTTTATGAATGGTTCAGGTAAGTTTGCAAATTATTAACTAGGTGACTACTATGACAGCAGCTGGTCTGTTGGGGAAAATAGGATACATGCATGTCATCTGAGATGCTTTTATACAAGACAACCCCGACCCCATTCTGGGTTTTTATTATTGGAGAGTAATTACACAGCTGTAGAATGGGTCATGCCATCCTGAAGATTTTTATTATATAGGCCATAAAATGCCAACCATGACTGTAAAACCCAATAAACTCTATCTCAGCATAAGTAGGTCATCTGCTTGTTTAGTTCTGAGTACTTTTTTATTTTATTTTGACCTTTTACTGTAGCCAGTCTTTTTCCTGGAACATTTCAGTTCATGGTTGCTTTTTTAATCGTTCATAATGTTGCTTTGTTCTAGGAATCAGGTTGACAGAACACATAGCGCCTTAAAATCATCATGTGTCAGTGCTATTCATTACTTTACATAATACATATAATAGTTTTTTTTACTGCAACTACTAGTGAACTTATAGATATACTACTGATGATTTAAATATATACTTGTTACACATTTTTTTAATTAATGAAAGTACACTTTGAACTATATTAGTAGTTTTATACTGATACTTGTATAGGCAAGAATTGTATAGGTCTACTTGAAAGTTTTCTTTAAGTGAACTTAACTTGTCGTTTAAGATTTATATATTATTTTTTCTGCACTTTAAGTATACTATATGTTCCTATTTTTGTATTAATATACCTTTAATTGGATTATACCTTTAACCCGCTGGGGTCTAAGGTGTATTTGGGGTCTTTGAGATGTTTTGACATGCACCGACATTTGTGCTTTTTTCATTTGCTTATAAACATATGGCACAGGTGAAATTACACTATATTCAGCATAAACAGGGCTACCAGAATATGTGAGCAACATGTATGTGCATGTTTGTATTTTTGAGAGAATATTGTTTATGAGTGGTTATTGAAAAAAAAAAATTTCTGAAATAAGGCCACAAAACACACACTAAATTTGTGTCCACAAGATCACAATGGTTGATGTGGCCAAGCGTTTTTTCTTCAAAATGATCAAATCAACTTAATTTATGTAGTTCAGATAATATATATATATTATCTGAACTACATAAATAAAGTTGATTTGATTTGTTGATTTGATAGTTGATTTGTTGATTTGACTTAATTTATGTAGTTCAGATAATATATATATATATATATATATATATATATTATCTGAACTACATAAATAAAGTTGATTTGACAAAAGAAAAAATGTTGTGATTACAAATATTATATTGTTGTGATTACCAATCATAATTTTTTTTTTTTTTACAGTGCTGTTATACGTTTAGCTTTCTAAATACCTCTTCAGAAAAAAAAAACTAAATATGTTTGTCTATATTATATTTTGTCTGGCAGGAAATTCCTGAATGAGTGTCCCAGTGGACTGATCACCCTCCATGAGTTCCGACGTCACTTCTGCAATGGAACCGTGGGAAAAGAGTCAGCGGAGTATGCAGAGCAGATATTCCGCACACTAGATAACAATGGGGTATTACACAGCTCAAAACCAAATAAGCTTTGAGGCCTGACACATCTGATGTTTTAAGCCTGGAGTTTTAAATGGAATCATCTTTCACACTGCTTTTACAAAACATGCATGCTCACTCGTAAAAGGAGGCGGTGTAACAAAGAGACATGCATGACAATATAGGGCAGGGTACTGACTCTTGTTCGTTTTACAGAGCATAATATTTTTAAAAATGAATAAGATGGTTCATATTTGTCATAAAAGTGGTCCCAAAAATATTAGAACACATGTTAAAAAACAAAACAAAAAACAAGCATGTTATGAGCACAATTGTGTTCTGCAGGCTACTTTTATGCTTAAATATATCATTTTAAGAGAATTTAATACAAGATTAGTTTCAAATCCTGACACAAATGCTTTCCCCCCCGCTATTTGTCTAAAAAGTGTGATTATGATTGCCACCTAACAGGATGGAGTTGTGGACTTCAGAGAATATGTGACAGCCATCAGCATGTTGATCGAGGGCACAACGGTGGAGAAACTGCGCTGGTCCTTCAAACTCTACGACAAAGACAAAGATGGATCCATCACACGGTCAGAAATGCTTGAAATCATGCAAGTAAGTGATTATAGTTAAACTCCATTGCTTGCTATTCTAATTTGATTCAACCATCAAATCAAATTCGAAGTGGTGTTTGTTTACTCGATTCTGGATTTGTCCACTAGAGGGCAATATATAATCACAATTAAATGCTGTTCTCAGGCTGTGTACAAGATGAGCGTCGCAGCATCACTGACCAAACCTAACCCGCTCACTGCTGAAGAGTGCACCAATAGGATATTTGTACGGCTGGACAAAGATAACAATGGTACAT
Source organism: Cyprinella venusta (assembly GCA_038021265.1). NCBI lineage: Eukaryota > Metazoa > Chordata > Actinopteri > Cypriniformes > Leuciscidae > Cyprinella > Cyprinella venusta. Next base: position 9,687,947 of record CM075871.1, read on the forward strand.
TGCTATCTAAAGTACCCCAAGTCATTTCGACCACTCCACAATTCCTGTATCAGAGAAAATAACAGTTTACAGAAGGTTATGTCATTCTCTGTCTTTCTGTTTCTTTAGCCATAATCAGCCAAGATGAATTCATTGAAGGTGCGCTGAATGACGAATGGATCCGAGAGATGTTGGAGTGTGATCCAAGCATAGTGAAGATGGAGAGGCCTCTCAAAGGCCACGCTGTATAAAACTGTGGGTCTATTAATATTAAGTTGGATCACTCCTTCATAGGCTTCTAAGGGATTGAATCACACACGTCTCTCACGTGACCAACGTGACGTACACACTACTCACGTCAGAGGCCCACACAGAAGGAAATGAATAGTTGAATAAAGTTGTTTATTTATTTAATTTTATTTTTTTGAGCACAAAAAATTATTTGAGTCGCTTGATAAACTTAAGATTGAGCCACCTTGTCATTTGTACTATTTTAACAATGTCTTTAATAACTTTTCTGGACAGACAAGTTTCAATCCCATGTGAACTGTCCCTTTCAGGAGGTCGTGTTGGTGCAGCACTGACTGTGATAGGACTGTTTTGGGAATGAGAAGTTCATGCATTATTCAGTCTATTTAGTTTGAATTGATGTAGACCTAAATGAACACAATCAATGACACTCTCAAATTAGTTCTAATTCTAATATTAGATGTATATTACAAGTTTATTTATGTAATTGATTTCCAATAATGAAATAAGGGCATAACAAACTCCAAATAATTTTTTTTAATCCAATCAATGTAGGCTATCTTTTTTCAATGTGAATTTACAAATTCATTTTATTACTGGTAAGTAGGCTGAGACAAAACGCCAGGACAATAAAGAGATCTGAACAGAAATATATTCTTTATTCTCTACTTTGCTGTGACACTCAGTCATGTTGATTACAGTATATTAGTGAGACAAAAAAAAAAGATTTTACGCAGAGTGAAAATAAACCCTAAGCCCTAACCCTCAGCAGTTATGACGAACACTCCAAAAGTGGTTAAAAGTTGTTGTTTATTGGCATGTTTCACCATATTTGTGTTGACATTGTCACAATATAGCCTCACAAGTATTGCCAACGCAAACATACGTTAAACGTTAGCTACTTATGCTACTATGGCGAAGGCTCATTTTGAATATTAATTAGGAAGCGGTGACGCAATATGATAGCCTTCTTGTGGCGAAAAACTGTGAAGATAAAACTAAGAAAGCTATGTCAGTAACTGAAATATACTCTAAAATGTTCAATTAAAAATTAGGAAAATATCTATATTTTTATAGATAATGAAGTTTGTAAGTCTATATACGCTATGTATTATTATTTTGATTTAATTTTTTATTTTTTTTTATTTTTATTATTATTATTATTATTAACTTTATTCTGCTGTTTATTTATTTTTCACTGTATAATATTTGTTTACGAACTGTGCTTGTATGTTTGTAACTTGCATTCTAATAAAAAAATATTTAAAAATAAAAAAACTGTATACTGAATATTAATTAGGTTGCTCGGTGACCATCCAATGGTGAAGAAATGGCTTATGAATATTAAGCAACAAGCCTTCGCCGTAGTAGGACGTTCCCTGCCAATGACGTCCCACATTCCCACTTCCATTGTCGACATGGCGCTGGCGAGGTGGGAACACCAACTACGGAAAGAGCAAATCTCGTAAAAACATTACAAAAAAGCAAGGAAAAGATTACTTTTTCATACTTTAGACGGCAGTCCAAAATTTGGTAAGCATTCACAACATACTTTTTGTCAAAATAACTTACAAGTATTTGTTCTGTGAATTTACTTGGGTTTTCTAAACTTGCTTGAGTAGCAAACTTGCTTGTAATTGTGTCAAAATCTCTTTTTGTCGTTAAAAGTACATGACATACATTTTCAAAAGTTAGTTTTGTGCGTAGTTATTCTATTAAATTATCATGTCTTCACACGTAGTAATATTTCCATAGCCTAAGGGATTGATTACAAACAGCGTTTATGTACATGTGCATGAGGTTAATTCAGAAAACTGGATAGCTAAAGTGATGTTTAGAGGTATTGTACAATACTTAACACAAACCACAAGGTATATTTTAAACTATTTAAGAAATAGTAAGAAACAAGGTATGGTTTGAAGAGCAGAAAGCACAGTTGTGTTTGTGAAGAAGTGATTCACACATTCCACGTAGCCACAGAAGAACAAGAGCTGCTGTTACATGAGTTTCCTTTACTTCATCCTCACCTGTGATCTGGACTGAAAAAACAAACAAACATACAGAACATGTCAATTTTTAGCTATGCAGTCTACAGAAACATATTTCTCTTTTAAAATGAACTTTTGTGAATGGGGAAAGTTGTCAGACTGAGAAAGATAAAGGGGATATATATCAGTATGGTTTTGAGTCAAGTCAATAACAAACGTGTGTTGTGTGGTTTTTACTCGTGTAGTAGGCTAGTTATCTGCTGTGTTAAAGATGATATATTTTAATTAAAAGTTTAAACTGCATTCTCTACAATTAGTTATTTGTACCCAAACAGTGTATAGAATTTAAATTTTTTACATTCAGTTTTGTGATTTTTGTGGTTTGTTCTAGGTTTGGAATTTACTAGAAAGCCTATAACAGACTATAATGTTTAATGACCAGTTCAATTGCGATAACTAACCCATATGTTGTGACATATTCTGCAACAGGGGCATGTTGTCACAAATGTTTTTTTTGTGTGTGAAATTTAGCTGTATCCTTTCAATAATAGCTACAGAGTTTTTTGTAGCTATTGAAATTGACTTTCAGGAATAAATTGACATGCACTCTATACTATGGAGAACTTATAATTTAACATCAATGGAACCTTTTCAATAGTGGAATAGGGTTCTTTAGATTATTATAGCACATTTATAAAACTATGAGTATTTTTTTTTAAGAACTGTTGACTATAAGGTTCTTTGGGGAACTCATAATTCTTCTATGGCATCACTGAAAAAAAAAAACCCTTTTGAAACCTTTATTTTTATGAATGTGGATGAATTGTCACTGCAGTGACTAACTTTAAACCTTGTCCTTGTAGGCTAAATGCTCTGATAGTCATTTTCTCATCATTTGCATGCAGGCGATGTTCTTTGTAGTTTGATTCTTGTGTTTGCAGCCCAAAGGAAGCCTGAAGCTTTCAACCGACCATTCTTTTTTGTTGTGAAACTAAATTCTGTTGCCATCTAAAGGGCTAAATCACATGTGTATGTATGAGGCTTTGATATTTGCATTTTGCAGACACATCTGTGCATTTATCTAAGCAGAGATGCTTTTGATATTTTTACTGTTACCTATAGATAGCATATGGAACGCCTTCACTACAGACAGACATCCCGTATCTGTTCCATGCGGTTATGTGAAGTATGATGCATCATATTCTACGACAACGCCTTGGCTTGGTTTTCATATCAGTGTTAGATGGGTGTCCCTTTAGATGTGTTGAGTGTGTGAGTCCAGTCAGCGGTGGTGTTTTTTTGGCAGCTTATGTATAAAACTCTGCTTAGTGACGCCCCAATATAGCCACAAATATGTGGATTTAAAAAAAACAAAAAATTATGTTCCATTCTGTTTCTATTTCTGATATATCTAAGAAAAGGAGCCTGTTGTAACCAGGGGCTGTCCTCCTCCCACGTGCAAGGGCTGGACTGAAGCCTTGTGCACATCTGTGTTGCTCTAGTTCTTGCACGGGACCCAAACATCTTTTATAACTCTCAGCTTGGCTCAAATGCAGCAATGATTTAACGTTTATCATTAACATATCTATTTTCTGCCAATGTTGGAGATTTATTTTATTTCTATTATGGCTTGATATTGAATATTTAATTGTGCATCCTAATTTCACCTATTTTTGCATTTAGATCTACCACTAAAATTAATCTCTAAAAACAATATAACACGTGACTGAACGTTAAATGTAATCATTATGAAATCGCTAAATGAATATAATATTGATTTTTGTTTGTTTGTAGAGTTTCTAATTAATTTACCCAGAAATAGTATAGAATTTGTACGCATTTTCTTGATCCAGATATTATATCAGCATTTACTAGAAAGCTTGGCATGCATATTTATTTATCAGATGAGCATGTGCTTATGGGTCCATTAAAAATGTCTTTCCCATGACTCTCCAGCATGCTTGCTTTAGCTTGACTCGAGGCAAGTTTGCTGGCTTACACGGCTCGCCTGCCATAAATGCTTTTATTTCTGTTGAGATGAATGACCCGAAGGCTGCTGTTTTTCTCCAGCATGTGCCAGCAGAGGTTTTTCTGTCAGTCAGTCAGAGCGGTTCAGAGAGGGATAGTAGCTAATGCGGCTCAAACAGAGTGTGTGGGGTGGATAAAGTTCATACACACAATGCCCCTTAGGTGCCCGACTGATGGATTTGAAAGGCCATTAGATTTCTTTCCCCCTTATTCTCACTCTCATGCTCATATTCCAAACTTTTTATTCTATGCCATTTTGAGCCTATTTCAAGAAAAACTGAACTAATATTTTCTTTCCAAAAACATTTGACTGCTTCCAATTGCTCTTATTATCTTGTGCTCTGTGAGTCTACAAAGGACAGATTTCATTATAGTTTCGTCCCACTTAATGTCATTAATGGCATGATTTTTCCTAAGATTTGTTCCAAGCATTGTTGAAACGCATACTTCAAGAAGTAAACAAAGTACTTTGTTCTTTGTCTGTGGTTTTAAACTAGTGTTTTGCACATGCAGCAATAGTCTTTTTGTTTGATCTGAACATATAATATTTCAGTTTGACTTCATATGATTCTGAGGGGAAATATGAGGTTCATAAGGAGCATGTTATCACTTTTTGCAGGCTGGAAGCAACCGGCTTCCCGCCATGAGAGGAAATTCCAGTGACACAAAAATCTGCAATGCAAAGCAACCTGTGCTGCGTCGTGGTTGTTAGCTCACAACAATCTTGGTTGTAATGATGTATGCTCTATAGCAGAATTATTATAATTATAACTGAAACTATAACAAAAACCATAAGAAAAAGTTGCTGCCTGAAATTAAATAAAATGTATTGATGCACTAAAATAACATCCACACAAAAAAATCTATATATAGATTTTTAAAAACACAGAATTACTAAAACTTGAAAATGAAAAGGGGAAATATATATATAAAAAAACGAATTAAAAATATTAATAAAAACAAATTCAAAATATGAATACAAAAAGTAAAAAAGAAAACCCAAAACCACTCAAATTAAGATGAAAAGGGAATATATATATATATATATATATATATATATATATATATATATATATGTATATATGTGTGTGTGTGTGTGTATATTTAATTAAATAAAATATATTTATTTAAAAAATATATATTTATTTATATTTGTAAAAATATGTATATATATATATATAATTAAATAAAATATATATATTTTAAAAAATATTACATATATGTTATATATATAAATATTAATACAAACTATAAAAGTATCTCAACGACACTAAAATAACACTAAATATTGATATTAATGTAGATAGAATTGTTTAGAAACGTCCTGGAAAAAGCACCAAATCTCGCTGTGTGAACATGTGATGTTTGGATAGCACAGCTTTTCTAGACATAACAAGAGTCTCCACACAAGTTTTTGATTTGTTATTTACATAAACGGTTAAGTTAACCGATTGAAACTCCATAGTTTAGACTTTAGTCTTAAATCAGACGATTATTTTAACAGCTTTTTTAATGACGCATTAGTTTACTCCTTGATTTCATAGCATCTTTGAAAACTTTGACTTTGTTTGATCCACTTTTCTTCTTTTGACAGAATGGCTATATTCACACATTCAGTGTGTTTGGAATTGTAGAGCTTATTTACTAACAAGTGAGGCTCTCAAATCCGGCTGTACAGATCGGCGGATGGGTTACCTCTGTCCCCTTTTCAACTTCCAGTGGCCTTGTAATGTCTGTAACCATAGCGACAGGATACATTATTTTTTTTTTAGTTTTGCAACTATGCATACGAAAAAACCTCCCACTTAAGGCCCTTTCACTTTCACAAATTTAGCTGTCTTTATTGTTATAGTTCTTGGTTTGAATGGGCATTTATAGCACACTTTTGCATAGTTTTTGATCTGTGTTTAATATTAACCTTTGGTCTGTTATGTTTGTGCATTACAGCAGAGAGCTTTAACAATACTGGTGGATGGGATATCAGAACATGACAGGGTGTCTCTTCACCTCCTTGTTTTGAGGATTAACTGAGAGAGAATGCCGCCGCTGTATTCTCGGGCCATGAGCCAAAAGGGTCTAACAGTGTGTCCCTGCTAGTCCCCCAACAAAGTACCCAGTGTCCCCTGCAGCAGCACAAGCACTGTGCCAATAATTGAAATAAATGGCTCGGTTATTCTTTAAAATCTGTGGCTAATGGTTGGAGCTCGTCTGCGTTACCCAGGGAACAGCAGAGAGCTGAGAACCAGCCAACCTTTCACCCAAAGGATGTGTTTTGCTCTCTGGAACCACCATAGGGAGACCCGTTTCAGATAAATACGCATTTAGATACAAACATAATTGGGAAGGTTGAGAAAAATTTCGATTAGCGCATGTGTTATTTCACATTGAAACCATTAAAACCTCATGCAAAATAGTTTCTGTGTTCATATCAATGTTAAAGCTATTGCAAATCAAATGTAAGTATTTTATAAAAAAAAAATGTTTTTTTTTTTTTTTAGAAATGTTGCTTTGGAAAATAACTATGATGAATGAATGAACCATGAATGACTAAATCTAACTAATCTAAAAATAAAATAAAAGCTAAATAGAACTGTTTAAAAAATAATACAGTAATACATAAATAGTATTATAATCAATCACTAAAACCAAAATTAAAGCTAGATAGAAATAAAAGACAAGATAAAAATGACAAAAGCCCAAAATAACGAGGCTAAAACTTATACTAAAATTACTAAAACTAATTTTTTTTTAAATATGAATTACTACTACAATATAAATAATGCTAAATTAACAACACTAGTTCACGTTTATCTGTTTATTCAGCCTCTGTATACAGAATGTTATTCTCTAGATTTGGTTAAATTCACCAATAACTGAAATTTGTGTGTGTGTAATACTTTCCTGAGAGTTTAAAAACATAACTCATATCTCAAACCAGCAGCATGGCATCGCTTTCTTTTCTTATTCAGTGCCTAAGCCATCATAAGGTTTCTATTAATGCATTTAGAGATGACTTAAATGCATTTTATGCTGTCGTGTCAACTGTAAAAATTGTTTTGCTACATTCCCTTTATGCAGGATTAACAGTGTTGAACAAGATGATGTCTGATGCCAGTGACATGTTGGCAGCCGCCTTGGAGCAAATGGATGGTATCATAGCAGGTAAAGCTTTTTAATGTTTGTATTAAACATGCAAAATTTGAAATGAAACATCTATTCCAAATGCAACCGTCCCTCCACATTTAAATCTGACAAAATAATTCACTTCACATTGGTGAATATCTTCATTCTTTCCGGAATGGAAATATTCTGCAGTGGTACAAAGAAAATATCAGACTCATTTCATGAAACCTTTACAGGGTAAGATTAAACTGATGATAGTGGGCTGACCAAATGATTTGGCATGGCATATGAAGTAATTCATCACTGGTATATTATAAGTATGACATTTAAAGTTGGAGTCTCTGGCTAATCACATGATTTCCTGAGGTTTCAGCAATTAAAGCTTTTAATCTGACCTGGTTCTGATTTCAAGACCTGAATGGTTATTCACCCGCAGGGTGTTTTATTATGAGGTCTTGCTATCTTTTACCCCACAGTACATGATAATTGTGTCTTCTATAGTGATTTCTCATTGTGCTAAGGTTATTGGTTATACTTTGTTGTTGGCATTCAGGCTCCAAGGCTCTGGACTTCTCCAATGGCATCTTTGATTGTCAGTCCCCAACATCGCCCTTCATGGGCAGCTTGCGAGCCCTGAACTTACTGGAGGACCTGAGGGGTGTTCTGGAGCTCATGGACACTGAGGAGAGAGAGGGCTTGCGTTGTCAGATCCCAGACTCTACCGCAGACAGTCTGTTGGAGTGGCTGCATGGTCACCTGGTGCGTACGCCACATTCCAGAACTCTGGAATTCACCGTGTCTGCTGTGCGAACATGAGCTAACATACTATGTGTTGCCATGTTGTAGGGAAGCGCATGGTTATTTATACTTCCTATATTTATAGTAGTCAAAAAGCCTGTAGTCTATTTTCAAAAATAGATGGTTTGTGCCTATTGGAAGTATTTTCTGTTTCATGCTCGTATTGCTTGGTCTGGCCTGACTATGTTCATTTTGACGTAATTGTAGTGTTGGAACTTATTAATTGAGCTACTATGGTATCATGTGCAGTAGTTCTAATCATAATTGGGACTCTACTGTTAAGTTTTGTCATTGCCTTAAGGTATTAGTTATGGCAATTCAAATAAACATTATTGTTGTGTGTCTTGAGGCAGATTGAACCACTGCCAAGTGAAAGTCAACAAATAATACCATATTTAGTTAGTTTATATGGAGTATTATTTTCGTTCACCCAATGTTAACATTTTCTTGGCACAATAAATGGTGCATGAAAACCTTGAATATCAAGTGACCCTGTTTTTCTTAGTATCACTGACTTTGAGAAGTAACTTAAAGTTAACTCTGATTGTTTCCAAGACATCTCGCGTTGGATTTCATAAGTATTTTATAATATAACCTTTTTCTATTTTTTTTTTTCTGACAGTCAAATGGACACATTTCAATCACCGGTGATGTTTACCAGGACAGACTTAATCGTCTTGAAAGTGATAAAGAATCCCTTGTGCTTCAGGTAACTTTATATTGACATACTGCACATTTAAAAGTTTGGGGTCGATAAGATTTTTACAAATGTTTTTGAAAAGCTCACCAAGACTGCATTTATTTGATCAAAAATATATTCATATTGTAAAGTATTAGTGTTTTGAATTTTTACAAATGTTTTTGAAAGGCTCACCAAGAATGCATTTATTTGATCAAAAATACATTCATATTGTAAAGTATTATTACAATTTTAAATAAGTGTTTTGAATTTTAATATATTTTAAAATGTAATTTATTGCCGTGAAAGGCAAAGCTGCTTTTTCATTCTAATATGGTGATTTTGTGCCCAACAAACATTTTTCATTATTATTATTTGTTAAAAACAGTTGTTTTAAAATTTGTTTTGAGGAAACCATTTTTTCAGGATTCTTTAATGACCACAAAATTCAAAAGCATTTATTTGAAATAGACATCTTTTGTAACATTATACATGTCTACTGTCACTTTTGATCAATTTAATGCATCCTTGTTGAATGCAATTATTAATTTCTTAATAAAATATACTCTTATTGATCCCACATTTTGAACGATTGTGGCGATAAGGCACAGACAGATAAGGCCTAAGTTAAATGCTGGTTATTCTTTGAAGGTGAGTGTTTTGACTGATCAAGTGGACGCACAGGGAGAAAAAATAAGGGACCTAGACCTGTGCCTTGATGAACACCGTGAGAAACTAAATGCCACCGAAGAAATGTTACAACAGGTAGGTTTAAAGATATTCCTTGTTTATTGGTGATATGCTCTGGTGGTTTGTTGCATGTGCATTTTGCATAGTGAAGTAGGGCTGGATGCTAAAACCATAACAATAATTATCGCAATATAAATGTCCTCGATAAAACGATACACGGACAATATGGTATTTTTTGTGATTAAGCTATTGCATTTGTGCATTTATACTGAATGTATTTAGGCTACTGTTTTTCATACAAATAACATAGAAACCATATAGTTACCTTGGTAGTGAGGTGCAATAAGCGTGGTTTTACCTGTGGTTATCATGATTTAAATGTATGCTACTTTGGAAGACAAATGGTTAATAATAAAACTCAAACAGTCAGAATATTGAAATTTTACTAAAATGAGGCATTTCTAAAAGACCAACATGTAATATTATTAATATTGCAGCCTGCATTGAAAACTTTGCTGAAGAATAGTGATAATTATCGCTATCGACTGATATGAAAAAGTTTATTATGATAATTGTTTGGCCATATCACCCAGCCCTTATGGTGAAGCTTATTTTTATTCATTTACTTCTGTTCAGTTACAAGTAAAAAGCCCATAAAAATGATTTTCTACGACTCAATTAGTATGTTTAATTTTAAACTCTTGTTCCTAGGAACTCTTATGCCGATCAGCCCTTGAGACTCAGAAGCTGGAGCTGATGGCCGAGGTTTCCAACTTGAAACTGAAGTTAACTGCCATGGAGAAACAAAGACTTGATTTTGATGATCGATTCGGAGATAGTGAGGTAAGAAACATGCATGCATGCATGAGAGAAATAATTGTGTAATGATGTCTTTCTTTGAAAATGTCAGTGGCTGTGCTTTAATTGTAATTCTAGTCATTGGCTAATTTGTCATTCCGCCGTTGGTGCACAGAGCCCTTTTGTTTTGACCGCTTTAACATATTTCAGTTTGCTGGAAAGATGACATGAATGTTTGTTTAGAATCGTGATTTAGCAGTATAGCCGACCTTTTGTTTCTGTACAAGCCTGTAGCAGAAAGACTCGCATTCAACAATGCACTCTGTTAGTGCTCGGACATCTACCAATCACGTCATGTTCCGGGACAGAGGTCTGTTCCAGTACACTGGAATGTTGGGCTTTTAACTGTTCTCTGTTTAGTTTGCTTTCTGGGCAAAATGGCAAATGCAAAAACACCCTTTACCAGAGACCATTTCCTCTCCAAAATTGTTTTGGGTAGCCACTTTTCTCTCTAGAAAGTAGTCATTACCATGAAGGACGTATGGGAGTGGGAATCCTCCTCAGCAAGAGGGTTGTTGGGAATCGGGATCCATTGGAATGGTTTTCCACATTGGTGGTTTCAGATAAACCTGTCCCTAAACGGCAACCTTAACAAACTATAGCTGGCTGCTTTACATGTCATTCACAAATAGACTTCATGTCAAAGTGGTGTTTCTTGGTCCAAAATGAGAAACTCGACCATACTTTTTGTTTCATTAAAAGTCAAGCTGCTTGACGGACTTTAGGAAGGGCTATTATCAAGAATGTTTGAGTCGGACAACATACAACAATGGAGAAAAACAAGGGGTTTTGAAGGTTTAGCATTTAGCATAGTTTCTGCACCTGTGTGTGTTTAAGAGCAGTTTTGTCTCCTTGTTGACATGCTTCAGTCCAATTTTTTTGTGATTCCTACAATATTCTTGAACAGATATACATTATTTATTTTTGCGCACTAAATTGGCAAGTGTGTTTGGTCTAGGATAAACACATTTTTCAAAGATATAAATTATTTCTGCCTTTTCCTGTGTTATTTTGCTGCCACATAATTACCGCAAGACTCCAGTTTGTTTGCCGAAATGTCCTTTTTATTCTGAAAAGATGTTTACTATTGAAATATATGAAATATATTAAATGTATTCCGGATCACTGCTTAAGGTGGATGCATCTTTTTTTTTGTTTTTTCTTTTCTTTTTCTGGAGCATTCACTGAATGTTTACAACTGGAGGCTGTTCTGTTGTTTATTGAATCATAAATCCATGGCTGAATGCAAGACATCCTGACAAAGAGCTTGAAAAGGCCTGAGTGTTGAATGGAAGCTTGTCGCTAGATTCTTTTTTGCTCGTAAAGCATTTCTAAAGATTGAATACCTAGTCTGTTTGCTTAACAAACCATTTCAAACATGAGAGAAGGCTCATCTTTGAAGCTTCATGAATGTGAATATGGCTTTGATAAATCTGTATGCATTAAGAAAGGCGTTATTGATATTATTATTATTAGATTCCCTGCATTAGCTTTCCTCATTATTGAAATTTTGTAGATAGTTATTTTATTTTGATGGTAATCAACAGCTAATTTCATTAAATTCATATTAATAATGAAGATTGTTTGCTTTTTAAATACTTTCTTTTCAGGGTTTGATTTTGGAGATTAATGAGCTGAGATATCGCATTTCTGAGATGGAAAGTGAACGGTTACAGTATGAAAAGAAATTGAAATCTACTAAGGTGAGTTTCATCACTAGTTAAATCAGTACTTGATGTTTTTCTTTTTAAGCTTGCTTAGGGTTTTCTCTACTGCTCTTGTCTCTCTTGCATAACCTGTCACTATTCTTGTTATCTTTAAGTGTCTTTTCCTTTTCCTCCTTGGCTAACCTCTCCGCCACTAGTCGCTAATGGCAAAACTCTCTAGCCTGAAACTCAAAATGGGCCAGATGCAGTATGAGAAACAGAGGAAGGAACAAAAAATCCAGGAACTTCAGGTCGGCATACCTCAGGGTGGTGGTTACTGCTTGTGGTTGTGACCCAAAGACCTTTCATTTAGTTATTGTTGCACTGTAACTTTGCTTTCGGGCACTTTTATTGAAGCCTTCAGTTTTAGGTTTTTACTCATATACAGTGGCCATTCTTAATATTTTATCAACAATACAATGACATTCAGTTTTTTTTTAGAGTCCAAATACATTTTAGGGCCACTGTTGAGTGTATTCTCTCATATCATAACAGAATTAAACTTCTAATCGTCTTGAGAGCTCTATAGTAGCTCCATAGCCCTCCATTATACACCATTTAAAGGGTACAGACAAAGTTCTCATCATGATTTGAAAACTGCTCTTTAAATCTGCCCTCTTCTCCAAGCAGTGGCACCAGTATAAGATCTCAGCATGTTTAATTAACCACAAGTATGCTTTAGTGTGAGGCTCTACGTGATGTTTAAGCTGAGAGGGCTAAATTTCAGACTGCTTTATAATGCAGGAGAAGCTATTTCTGTGGCTGCTTCCTACTGTAGCATACTGTTAAGCCACATGCTTCAAAAAGCTCAGTGTGAGGTTTGCATAAATGTGCTACTCTATTTTTTTTTATAGTTTTGTGTGTGTGTTATAAACGTCTCTCCCACCTTGGCAATGCTTTGAACTCTTGAATGAAGTTCTTGAATTTGATCCTGATTAGTTGCAGACTGATTTGAATCAACAACTTGCTATTTTGTGACGCGAGATAATCCAATAACCTTGCATCCTTGGCCAGTTAACACATTTTAACAGTAAAATTTAAGAGTAAAAGATAGGGCTGTCAAACGATTTATCGCGATTAATCGCATCCAAAATAAAAGTTTTTCTTTACATAATATATGTGTGTTTAGTGTGTATAATTATTTTGTATAAACTCGGCTTAAAACCCACTTATATACTTTGGCCTTCAACCCAAACTGAGACTTGATCTTAAATTCTTAGTATTGTTTAATGGTTTTATTTGTTTTAGTTTTATTTTGTTGATTCTTCCCCCCCCCCCCCCCCATTTTTAGTTTATTCTATGACATTGTGACTGCTTTTGGTTGGTTTTTGCTTTTATGTACAGCACTTTGTTTCAGCTGCTGCTGATGTGAAAGCACTTTATAAATAAAGTGATGATGATGATGATGATGATGTATATATAAATACACACATATGCATGTATATATTTAAGAAAAATGTGTTATTCATATATTAAATATTTATAATTATGTATAATATTAATTTTGTATAAATATATATAAAGTATATACTTGCAAATATTTCTTAAATATATACATGCATGTTTGTGTTTTTATATATACAAAATAATTATACACACTACACACTCATATATTATATAAACACAAACTTTTATTTTGGTTGTGATTAATCGCGATTAATCGTTTCACAGCCCTAGTAAAAGAGTACATTTTATATAAAATGTTTTAATTTCAGAAATTTTGTTTGCTTTTATGTCAGTAATATGTCATATATTCTAAAAAATATGATTTATTTATAATAACAAATATTATTATTATTATAAACATCAGTTTTAATATTAATAATGATAATAATATTTGTTTATATTACAAATATTATTATATCTGCCTCGGATCTCCCAAAAATTATACATCAGACAGAACTTTTATTTTGCATGTGCCGTGTACTGAACTCTCTTATAGTAATTTCTAACTGCATGGTTTTGTGTTAGGGGGCTTTTAACCTGTTAACTTTGTTGGTGGTCCAGGCTTTGGGTTCAGCATTGTGAGGTCTGTGTGTTTTAATGATCAGGAGGAGCTGGTTACGTTGAGAAGGCAGCTTGATGGGAGAGATGGTGATCTGAGGAGGCTGCAGGATGAGACGGGGTCCAGATCCCCAACGCCTGCAGGCCTAGACGGCACAGAGAGAGGTGGGTCATGTAACATAATCACAGCGTTGCCTGTCCCAGCATGCCCTTCAGTTTTGTCTTATCATTATGCTAGATCTGTGATGCTGTACTGACTCATTTAAAACAAAAACTGGAGTAGATCAACTTAATCAGTTGTTATTACATTCATGAATTTGTTTTACTTTCTTTACTTTTATTTAGTTTTACTATTTATACATTTTTGTCTTTGTTTAGAATTTTTACTTTTTATATTGCTTGACAGTTTTTTTTTAATGTATTTTTCTATGTAACTTGTTATGCATAGCACTTTATTGGTCCAATAACAGAATACATTTGATATCATTACTCTGTCTTAAACAGTTTTCCATACTGAGGAAACATTAAAAAAGAGGCTCAAAGAGAAACGTAAGGGGACTCCATGTCTACCTTCTACACATACACCCTTTTTCATTTTTTTAATCTTTGTACTATTTGTGTCCTCTTAGTCCTCTACTTCCTGTGCCTGCATGTTTGGGCATGGTATTCATGAAGCTTGCTTTTCTATGACACAAAGCAGTGCAAATTACAGACTTACTGGAAGTTAATGGATTTAAAAATAGCAGTTATTAGGTATAGGAGAGGTCCTGAAATTAACACTCGCCAAGCACCAAATGCGAGTTAAAATTGGAGTTGGCGCGTATACAACAAAAAGTCAAAGAGAAGATCATGAGCAGTGCTCATGTCTGAATAACCCTTTTAACTTTAGTAAGCATTAATATCATATATAGTTTAATTTATACGGTGAAAACTAGTTTTATTTTACATTTTGATTACAATTCTGTCTTAAAATTGTGAATTTTCACTGGTATCTAAAATTTTGGTGTCATTACTGCCAAAAATAGGTCAAAATATTTATGGCCGGTTAATTCTCCGGTCATTGGCAGGTGTGGCAAAAGTAATAAATAACCTTCCTTTCTTATGTTGTAGCCTTGACAAGAGTCAGATTGTGGTCGCCATCTGGCATGTCACATTTACATGATTGTCTGTTTGTTTCTTGCCTGTTACCCTCCTACTGTAACACCTCCTGTTCCCCAAAGCTAGTTTCTTCACCTCACTTCCTCTCTTCCCTCCATTATCAGCAGTTGACCGTAACCCTTGTTCACACTCCTCATGACCTCACAGGCTGGACGTCCACCCTTATCTGTGGCTGTATACTCTCATGTTTAATCGCAACAAGCTCCTCCTCGCTTCTGTTATGTACATTTCTCATATTTATCACAGAAGGTCACTGTTGTATTTCAGCTCAGTGTGTCTGTCTACAGTTTATGTGACGCTAAATGTCAGGCCTGAGGCCTAATGTTTCCTTGCCCTTTAGTGCTATGAAATGGTCTTTAGTTTAATAAGCCTGTGCTTTGCAGATATGGAAGTACAGAGGATGAAGAAAGCAATGGAGTCACTGATGGCGGCAAATGAGGAGAAGGTAGTTTTGGGTCAGAAGTTTCCCACTGCTTTTGAAAATCTTAACATTTAATGCTGATAATGATGCTTTGTGTAGGATCGCAAGATTGAAGAGTTGCGACAGTCACTCATGCGTTACAAGAAAGTGCAAGAGATGGTCATGTCAGCTCAGGGGAGAAAAGGTGATTTATTTGACTAACGCTTAATAAAAACAGTTCCAAAGGGATGTGAATGGAGTGCATTTATCACTTTTTGTTATTTTAGTATTATTTATATACTATCTATTAATGGTTTGAATTAGCTTTTATTTTTATATATTGATTTTTTTTTAATTTATTTTAATTCTAAATATAGTTTAAGTTTAGGAATTTTGTTGTGTACTTTTTTATTTTATTAGGTTTTGTTTTTAAACATGTATATTTAGCTTTTTTTATTATAGTTTTAGTGCAAGTAATTTAGTATAAATTTATTACAGTCAGTTGACAAAGCAACATTTAAAAAAATTTTTTTTTTACAGTGCAAGTTAAAGTTCATAAAAAAATCATAATATGAGAAAATTCTTATATTATGACGTTATATTATACTATTATATTATATTATTACATTATATTGACATTATTTAATACTGTATTATGAATGTGACCTTGAGATGTTTTCTGGATTATACTACATTATATAAATTATAATATAGTATAAGTAAAATTATTATATTATATTATTATATAGTACTATACTATAAGTTGCATTGCACTTTATCATATAATACTGTATTATGAATGTGACCTTGATATGTTTTCTAGAAATTCACCCAATTAGTTAAATCTCATAATATGCTGTTGTTAAGTGACAGGCTATATTTGCTCTTATGTTGCTGAGTGGCGTGTTCCCTAGCTAATGATCTGATCTCCCACTTCTCCTGTCTTTTTCATCAGATAAGGTCAAAGACGGAGACAGTGATGAGAGCAATAGCGACAGCTCCCTTTCCATGTCCACTGCCCTCTCTGTTTCCATGGACACAGAGAAGTCTGTGCTCGCTTGCACAGAGGAAGTTGCTGTGAGGGGTCAAAATGAGGTACAGTTTTTTCTTCAGAGTTCAGACCAACAAAATTCATATATTATTTCCCTTGAGGTTATACAATTCACTTTTGGTGGTTAATCTGCATATAATATTTTTTTTTCCGTGCCTAATATGAAATCACTGCACTGCAAGGTCCTGCAACCTATAATGTTCTTAATTTAGAGCAACACAGGCTGATTGACAGTTCAGCAAAGTTGTGTTAATGGTGTTTTTTAGGATAAAAGCACAACTGAACACTTGTAATGTAGCATGTTAACCTGTGGCCCATACTGTCACTGATGGTGTGAGTATCAGATAGACTATGTCTTCAAATATTACTATTCAGAAGTGATGGGTCATTGGAGAAATGAAATTTGACAGTCCTATAATCAGTGTTATTTTAGTGTTGTCTATACGTATATACTATTGTATTATTTAATAATATTAAATTAACTATTTTTTCATATTTTTAATTTTTTTTTATTTCAGTCAGTTCAAACTTTCATAAATTTTTTATCTTGTGTTTATATTTGAATGTATTTCAGCTTTTTTTTCAATTAATGAAAATTGTTTTAATAGTTTTATTGAACAATAACCACTCCCTTTAATACAAAAAGATATGCATTATTTAAATAGTAAATTATTTATATATTATGAAAGGTATAGTACTGATGTAAAAATCTAAAAAAAAATATTAGTGATGTATTTACTACATTACAGTAATGACAAACACTATGGAGACTCATAATCAGAATATGTACAGTAATATAATAGGATAAAATGTACTTTGTCATAAAAATAGTCAAAATGCAAACCAGAAGAATCCTTAATAAAAAGGCTTAATCAAAATGATTGAATTTAATTATATCATATACCATATTGTATTGTTATGCTTGAAAGATGGAGCTCTGTGGGTCTGCATTTTGAAAAAATGCTGTTATAGAGAATTTACTGTTGTGAATTTTCCTTTGCATATTGTCTTCATATGTAGGCGGCTACATTTGTCAGTACATTCCAAGTGCCATCGTTCACAGTATCATCCCCAGACAAAGCAGACAGCGATTCAGTTCTGGAACACGTGCAGTCATCAAGGTACAATCTCAGATCAGTACTTTAAAACACACATTGTGTCAGCTGAGGTTTTGTTTTCATGCAGGCTCATCATCTGACAAACTCTGGACAAACAAACATTCGTTCATATCAAAGCAGTGGCTCTAGGTTTACATCCCAAAGCATCCCATCTATGTTACAGCATACTAGCTAAGCATCCCATTCTCCATGTTGCACCTCCGAAGCTTTTCCTTTCCGATAGCATCCTCCTTCCGTCCTTTGAAATGCCTTTTGTCTATTATTCTATATCAGAGTTCATGATTATCACCTTCTTCATGCTATCTCATCATTCTATGGTGTTTTATTAGTGTCACTTTCTCACTTTTAGCACATCACTGTATGTCTGTCTATACACCTCTGTGCTTACCCATCATGCTTTGCCACCACCTCTGCATCCCAATGCTTGTGTGTTTGTCCTTTTGTAGTGATAAAGAGTGTCAGGAGCCGACACAATCACAGGAGACCCCATTACATGAGAGTCCCGAGTGAGTATGCATGTCTGGTGGAGTTCGGCTACAACAATGGCACGTTTTGAAATGCCATTTTGGGTAACCTGAAAAGCCAGGTTTATTGTGAAACAAAGTGTATGTCTAACACCTGGCTTAACAATGGTGGTTTGATACCTAGAAGATTCCACCTATGAACATCTGTATGTTGGAAATAGTGATGGTGACAATGTCTTCTCATGTTTTAGAACATCAGACGACACAAAATCAGCAAGCCAGGACAACCTCGATGGAAAAGCAAGTGAAAAGGTGAGTTTCAGACTTAGCTTGAGAAAACAAATTATATATATATATATATATATATATATATATATATATATATATATAAAGCATTATTAGTTTTGTGAGCAATTTCTATTGTAAGGGGTATACTTCATTTCAGTAATCACACTGGGAACTTCTATAACAAAGTAAAATCTCACAAGCCTAGAGAAGTCATTCAACTCATTTGATATTTAGAAAAAAAAATATTGATTAATACCTTGTTTATAATTACTCATCATTACATATACATTGAAGCAGCAGTGGATTCCAATCCACCCCCTTCACTCTTTTGCTATTTTTAATTATAATGATTATTAGCAGTAGATCAGAGACCAGACCAGTTATTCTATTCTATTCTATTCTATTCTATTCTATTCTATTCTATTCTATTCTTAAATTATATTATAATATTAACAGAATCCTTTTTTTATATTACATACAGTACATGTAGTTTTTTTTGAGGTTTCTGAAATATTTTCTTCCTGTTCTGTTAGAGCAAATCTTTTAATGAGTTCAACAAGATTACAACTCTACCACCCAAATCCTCATGCTCTTCTTCCACTGCTGAGGATGACAGCTTCGGCACCAGGAAGATGAGGTCTTCCTTTGGACGGGGATTCTTCAAGATCAAGGGAGGGAAGAGGACTGCTAGTGCCCCTAATTTAGGTGAGACCATCTTACTTCTAGATAAATATGCCCTTGGTCTTCTAAAGTTTCACTGTGATCAAAAAAGCACAAATAACTTTGGAAAAAACTGTTCTGTTTGGACATACAGACTTTTGGCTTTTAGATTAAAAAGTTCATGACCCAAACAAATGCCTGGAACTGTATGTGGATCTGTTTTAGAAGTAGTGTACATGCACTCAGTTATTGGCTAGACCTGCTGTTTGGCCTCTCCGGAGAAAGACAAAGCAGAACTTGGGTGTGTTTTTATTTCTTTCTTCCCCTTCAAGGAAAAATCCTTCAATGCAATGTTTTTCTTTCTTCTCCAAACATAATAATCTATTGGCTCTCTGACCATTTTGTACCATATCAAACATAATCACTGCTTCTGCTATTAAATAGGTCATATTATGTCCTTTTATAAGGTCTTGATTGTGCTTTTGGGGTCTACTAGTTTTTCATGTTTAATGTTTATTGTGACGTGTACTTCCCAGAAGAAACAGTTCAGAAACAGTTCTTGCTGATATAGAGAATAACGCTTTGGAGTGGACTTTTTACTTTGTAACTTTGCAGACCTTTTCCATGCTCAAACAGCAACATTACACAAAAAAAGCATAACAAGTTAGGTCCCTTTTAAGCAAATTTACAACATACTTGAGACTCAAGGGTGCTTGAGGAATTACATTGTTCAGTTGCTATATAAACACAGAGATCCGACAAGTATTTTATTGATTTTGAAAATGATTGTGATCTCTAACATACCACATAGATTGCAGTTTCATTCAAGCTTG
This sequence comes from Cyprinella venusta, assembly GCA_038021265.1. Taxonomy (NCBI): domain Eukaryota; kingdom Metazoa; phylum Chordata; class Actinopteri; order Cypriniformes; family Leuciscidae; genus Cyprinella; species Cyprinella venusta. The sequence goes on from CM075871.1 coordinate 9,708,021, forward strand.
ATTTTAAAGTCTGTCTTTCTGAAAAAAAGCAATTTAGGGGCCAAAGTTGTTTGATTTTCTTTTCTTTACTTCATAACAGGAGATGATATTAAATGAGGTAAGGATAATTAGGGTTTTTAAGTCCTCTTGTCAAAATAATAGTCGAATTAGACATGTTTAAACATTGAGCTCTTGTGGTAACTAGTGTGATGAAGAATATGGAGGTTCTGTCGTCATCGCATGTTATTTTGTGACCACATTACCCAGCACTCAAATATGCTGACCACATTCTCACAGCTCTATATATCTGCCCTTCACATCTCTAAACTACAGTAAGAATGAACATTTAGGCTGCATTTAGTGCCATTCAACTACAGAGATGTTATTACTTCCATTGTGTTAACTTGAATGTCAGCATGTGAATTTGTTCCATGGTTCCACTCCTAAAATAAACCCAATCCAGTTGTTCTTCAGTCCAGACGAGAAGTCATCTGCAATCTTGCCCCATGATGCTGATTCCAGTAGTTTAAGGAATACGCTGTAATTTTTGGGCTTTATTTCTTTTGAACTTCCTGTTATTCATGACATTTTTTACTGCTCTGGTCTCTGACTGAACAACTGCCTTGTTTTTTCTTCCTTCCCATAATCCTCAGTTTAACTATGGCATTGTGGGTAATGTGTTGTGCTGTGGTGACAACAGGTCTTGTGTATGTGTTTGCACAGCTGAGACTGAGAGGGACGGCACTGACCATCTGGATCTGGCAGGGATGCCGCAGAGGTCAGCTGACAGTGACAGCACACACACTCTCCCCATTTCCCCGGAGGGCAAGAAAAAGTCTAAAGGAATCAAAGCACTATTTGGAAAGTGAGTCTGAAATGGAGATGCAGTATTGTATGTTTTGGACATCCAGCATATTTCTTATCCCAGAAGTATTAAAAATATTGTTTTGTTAATTTGAGGAAAAGCAATAAAGTAAAGAATTGAAATTAAAAAAAAGACTTTAAACAAAAATGAGACGTGTTGCCTTGGTAACTAAATGAAAATAAGTTTAAGCTAAATATAAATATTAAATAAAAAAACTAATAGAAATGATATGCACATAAAAAAATGAATAAAATCTAAACTAAAATTAAAAATAAAACTGAAAATATAAAAACAAAAGCTAATACAAAATATGAATACATACTATTATAATTTATAAATATTAATCTAGTTTCTTTAAAATGTATTAAACAACACCCTAAATGTTGCAATATATATTTAAATTTTTATATATGTGTGTGTGTGTGTGTGTATATATGTATGTGTGTATATATATATATATATATATATGTGTGTGTGTATATATTTGTATGTGTGTGTCTGTGTGTATATGTGTGTGTTTTATTTTTTTTTATATTATTTTAGATAAATGTGGAAAAACTTTTCTGTCAAACTCATTTATAGCATGTAGTATCTGTAATCTGCTTAGTTACCCCACCTCAGTTTGAGATGAATATGATAAAAACGACTTTCTCCTCTTTTTAGACTCAAAAGAAGTCAATCAACCACGTTCAACCTGGATGATAACCTATCAGAGAGTGAGTTTAAACGAGGTGGAGTCAGAGCCACAGCTGGGCCCAGGTTGGGCTGGTCACGTGACCTGCAGAACACCAACAGGTCCGTTTTCACAGCGACACATGATAGAGCACCTTCTCAAATTGTAAAGATCTGCTGTTGGTAAAGACACCTTGTTGACAGGCTCATATGCATTGTTCTGCCAGTTGTTGATTTATTGGTTCATTTCCTCATTAAAAACTATTTTGTTGTCAAAGTGACAGTTTAGTAGTACGTGCCGTGTAAGATGTGCTTGTTTGTGTTTTCCAGCGAGTTAGATGCTCCGTTTGCACGCTGGTCCCGGGAGCAGGTGTGTGATTGGATGCAGGAGCAGGGACTGGGGTTGTATGTGAGTTTGGCCAGGCAGTGGATCTCCTCCGGCCAGACGCTCCTGCAGGCGTCCCCGCAGGATCTGGAAAGAGTGAGTTCTTATTACTCTGAATCAGGATGAGAGCAATACAGTGGAGTCACAACATTTAAACACGGTAATAATCAGTTTTCCTTGTGAAGTTCATGTTTAAGGACTGTTCTGCCCTCTCTATGCAGGAGATGGGAATAAAACACCCTCTCCACAGGAAGAAACTCCAGCTGGCCCTGCAGGCACTGGGCTCAGAGGAAGATGACAACAAGGGCAAACTAGACTACCACTGGGTGACAAGTAATGAATTGATTTTTATTTATCCACAGTATCATAGATTGGTTAGTTAAATGATGGTTAACACTCAGATTGAATCATTTTCTTGATTGATTCATAATTGATTGAACGGTTTTTGAGTTGCTACCTCTTTCCTTCTGTTCTAGGGTGGCTTGATGATATCGGCCTCCCGCAGTACAAGACTCAGTTTGACGAGGGACGTGTGGATGGACGGATGCTTCACTATATGACTGTGGTTAGTCTTTTTCTCAGTCATTTCCCAAGGTTTTAATCATTGAATAAAAGGTTAAACTAGCTTGTAATATACACTACCATTCAAAATTTTGGGGTCAGTAGGATTTTTAATGTTTTTGAAAGTAGTCTCGTATGCTCAGTAATGATGAATGATTTGATCAAAAATACAGCAAAATGTAACGAAAGTAATGTAATTCATTCCTGTGATGGCATTACTCCAGTCTTCAGTGTTACATGATCTTTAAGAAATCGTTCAAATATGCTGATTTGGTCCTCAATAAGATGTTTCCTATTATCATCAAGGTTGAATACAGTTGTGCTGCTTAATATTTTTGTGGAAAATGAAGAATATAAAGTTCAAAAGAACAGCAATTATTTGAAATTGAATTAAAATTAATTTTTTTGTAACATTATAATGTGAATAAATGCATTTATTCATAAATAAATGTAATTTTACTACCCTAAACTTTTGAATGGTATTGTAATAAGACACAAGTTGTTTGGTTCATTTAGAAGCATCTGCTTGCCAACAAGAGGTAGCAATTTAGTAATGTTATTTTTCTCCTGCTAAACAGGATGACCTGTTATCTTTGAAAGTAGGCAGTGTTTTACATCACCTCAGTATTAAGAGAGCCATCCAGGTGCTCCGGCTCAACAACTATGACCCCAACTGTCTACGGCGACGACCTTCAGATGAGGTAGGAAGAGAGACTAAACTCTAATTTGTGCTATCGTTATTTTTGTACTTGTACTCGCAGTCCTTATGCTCACCGTCATTTCAGAACAACATAAGTCCTGCTGAGGTCTCTCAATGGACCAACCACCGTGTGATGGAGTGGCTGCGGTCTGTTGACCTGGCTGAATATGCGCCCAATCTGAGGGGCAGTGGAGTACATGGAGGACTGATGGTGAGAAAAGTCTATGTACTAGTTTAGATTATTGGTTGAAATGGTTAAAACTGCACTGCCTGTAAGAGTTGATCTGTGAACATTGTACCCCTTAAAGGGATAGTTCACCCAAAAAAGAAAATTCTGTCATCTACTCACCCTCAAGCTGTTCCAAACCTAAACGAGTTTCTTTCTTCTGCTGAACACAAACGAGGATATTTTGAAGAATTCTGGTTGACGGTAGCCTTTGACATTCATAGTATTTTTTTTCCTACTATGGAAATCAATGGCGACCGTCAACTGTTTGATTAAAGGAGTAGTTCACTTTTAAAAAAAAATTGCTGATAATTTACTCACCCCCATGTCATCCAAGATATCCATGTCATTCTTTCTTCAGTCGAAAAGAAATTAAGTTTTTTGATGAAAACAATCCAGGATTTTTCTCCATATGGACAAAATAAATCTTTTTTTTTTTTGTCATTTGGTTTATTCAACGAACGAAATGAACGAGTTGACTCGGGGAAAGATTCGTTCATTTTGATGAACGAGTTCGAATAGAGTCACGAACGCGCATGTAAATATGTGCCGCTTGCTTTCTTTTCAATAACAAAATAAACAACAAAAAAGACTGCAGTGAGTGTAAGTATATCAGGCCCCAGGTTGCTCAAGTGGAAATGAAGTTTAAATCTGCAAAATGACCAACTGTGCTTATCAAACCACATTTAGAGAAATCTTTTGCTTTAGTTGCTTTCAACCCAGCCTCTTTGAGTAATAGAAAGTGCAAGTTTGCTCCTTTTTTTCTGTTTCAGGTGCTGGAACCTCGCTTTAATGTGGAGACGATGGCTCTGCTGCTAAATATTCCCCCCAATAAGACACTGCTGCGGAGGCATCTGGCCACTCACTTTAACCTGCTGGTGGGTTCTGAGGCCCAGCAACTCAAACAGGAGTCTTTAGAGAACCCAGACTACATCTTACTCACTGCCACAGCTAAAGTCAAGGTATGATGCAGAACATCTCCAGGCCATTTACTAGAGAACTGGCATGCGACTCATTCAATTTTGGAGTATAAATATATGTTTGTGTCTGATTCAATTTTAGCCACACAAGCTGGCGTTTGGAGGGTTTGGTAGGAAGAAGAAGCAAGAGGACAATGAAGAGTACGTCTGTCCCATGGATGTGGAGATGCCCAAAGGACGCAGCTTCCAGAAGGGTTACAGAGGCATGGAGCTCCAGATCTATGATGATGACCTGGATCGATTCGACCAGGTAGTGATAAAAGCTTGTTGGTGCATGATGCCTTTGTGGTTAGGTTGAAATTCGGGAATTTCTCATTGTCAACAAGAAATACTGCAAAGCACATGGGAGACTCACTGGTTAATGTGTAATTTTAATATAAATATATAGATAATAAAGTGTTCTTTCAATGTCTTTGAAGGAAGCCTCGAATGATCACCAAGGCTACATTTATTTGATCAAAACAGTAATATTTGAAATATTATTACAATTAAATTACAATTACATGTATTCCTGTAATGCAAAGCTGAATTTTCAGCAGCATTACTCTTTAGTGTCACGTGATCCTTCAGAAATCATTCAAAAAATTCAGAAAAATTTCTTATTATCAATGTTGAAAACTGTTTTGTTGCTTAATATATTTGTGGTATGATGATAATGTAAGATTTTTTTTTTTAAAGAACGGGAAAAAGGAATTCATACTTTTATTCAGCAAGGATTCATTCACATTCATTTGAGCAAAAGTGACTGTAAAAACATTTAAAATAATTACTGAAGATTTCTATTTTAAATGAATGCTGTTGTTTTGAACTCTTCATTAAAGAATCCTGAAAAAAATGCATCACGTTTTTCACAAAAGTATTAGGCAGCAAAAATATAGATATGTAACACTGATAATAAAAACCATTATTAATAATTGAGAATAAATAGTAATCATTGAGCATAATAGAATGGTTTGTGAAGGATCATGTGACACTGAAAACTGAAAAATCAGCTTTCCCATCACAGGAATAAATTTTATTTCAATATATTACAATAGAAAACAGTTATTTCAAATGACAATAATATTTCACAATATTACTGTTTTACTGTATTTTTAATTTTAATCAAATAAATGCAGCATTGGTGAGCATAAGATTCCAAACTTTTGACCGGTATTGAATGCTGAGTTGATAAATCGATAGTCAAGAACCTTAATAGAATAATTAATGACAATTAATCGCTAACGTCGTTATGGCTTTGTTCTACTTTGCATTGTTTTTGATCCAGATGGATGACTCTGAGGGGACAGTAAGGCAGATCGGCGCTTTCTCTGAGGGCATCAATAACTTAACGGTAACAAACAGCTTGCTGCTTTATATGTGTATGTAGATGTATGTGTATGTTGTGTGTAAGTTGTTGAGCCTAAACTGTGTCATGTGTTTTGTATTCAGAGTATGCTGAAGGAGGATGAATTCTTCAAGGAGATCTCCACGCCATTTCCCAATGCCAGCTCAAAGGACGATGACTCCAACGTGTGAGGGCACTGCAGGGACTGTCTCACCCCTAGTGCTGCTGCTTTAATCGGAAGTGACTGTGCCAATTCCTCTGCCAACCCAACACACTCGCACCTCCATCTGAATGCCAAATATATCAATCACAGCCACGTCAACTCATCAAAACACCATTTTAAAGTATTTCAATTGCCTTTCAAGAACATTTTGTTGAAATAATATGTCTCCCGAAGGTAGATGGAAGAATGTCTGCCCTGTTCTTTTTTTTTAATCGGATTGTTAGTGGTCATTTTTGTTTTTGTGGATCGATATGATAAAAAGCAGTCCTACTGTAGTTTGCTGGTCTGAAATAAAATCTGTGACACGTTTGTGCCAGTTATGGTGGCAGAAAAGCACAATGACACTTTCAGTCAAAATCAAAGAGATGTTTTATTAAATTGTTGATAGATTGAAGTTGTACATTGGCAATAATGAAACTAGCATGTCTCATCAATATTTCAAATGACAGTTCTAGGTCCAGTCTTAAACATAAATGTTGGAAGTTTGTTATTATTATTTTTTTTTTGACCTGTACAATTTATAAAGCCAGTTCATGCATCAATACTGCATATGTTTCACACATTTGCATGCAAAACTCTGTACAATATATTTTTCATCCTGTTTGCATGTTATTTAAGTCTCATTTGGATCAAATATTTGTTAATGAAAGTTCATTGTGAATTATTTTTTACATTGCTGCAGTACTTTAAGGATAGCAATAATGTTCTCGTTTATGGAAATGCTATCATGTAGCATAAATGAATTTTTAATGCAATACTGGCATGTGCACAAAATTGTAAGCAGCTGACAAATATATTTAAAATATACTGCCACTCATAACAATTTCAAAGTTACATGTTTGTACTTCATTGACTTTTGCTCATTTTCAAAGGTGAATAAAACACTGAAAGCATGCAGGCTTTGTTTGTTATATTCGGGTGTCAATTAGGAAATTCTGTAACCAATGGCATGTGACTTGGCAGAGCAGAATTTCTTAAAATGATGTATGATGCACTTTGAATGCACATTCTTGCATACATTTACAAGCTAACTATTTTCAAAATAAATACTTTAGTTCCCATTGAGTTTTTTTTCTATAATACAAACGAGGCTTTTTTGCGTTGTAATTTTAAATTACTTAGCCCTTTACAATAGTTTAGCTGCCATTATTATTTTTTTAATAGCAAATACAGTTATTATTACATTTTTTAAGCTATTTCGAGTAAGAAACTGTATATGTTGATAAACAGCGCCATCTGTTGGTCAGTCTGAATATAGTCGCTTGCTAGCATTTTATAATGAGTCCGTGTTCTTTCCCTTTGATCATAAATCATAATTGATATAGCTTGCTTCAACCATGCTTTCAATGTCAGGTTATTCTGCTTTCAGTTTTTGGAAATAAACTGATGAAATGAATCGGTCCTTGTACATCATGTCAACAACGTTTTTCCTGTGAGCTTCCTTTGTCTTATTAAATAACGTGATATACAAATGGGAATCTGCCTTAGTTGTCTCCGTGAGAATTATTAAATAAAAATCCGCCTCGACCTGCGCAGAAAAATGTGAAAAAGAGCTAAAATAAAAACGGTCTAACCCTTCTTGACCAATCACAGACAACTTGTCCTAAGCCCCGCCCATTTGTTGTTTTGGTGTACATTTTCATTCTACTCACAAAAGAGGAAAACTACACAAGCTCGCGTTCATCTGTGCACGCGCATCATTGCAACAACCATGCGCAGAGGGTATGTTGAACACTTTATATTTTGCATATAAACTTTGCGTCTTTAAAGAGGATTTAAAAAGCAGAATAGTTTTACAAAAGATCACTCAGTGTATTTTTAATACCTTATTTTGAATACCTTGTTTTGGGGACCTCAGAAGTTGCATTTATATTTGTATGTTCATTTGTTTACTGTTATTTGCAGTAATCGGTCATTTATTCGAATATTCTCTTTGGTTTAAACTTTTGCGATTTGATATTTCATTATTAAATTATTAATTTAAAGCAGGCATGAAATATACAATATGTGTATATACAGGATATGTAGTACTACATACATATCCTGTATACACATATAATCGCACACACTTCATTCTTATGTTTGTGTGTTGCAGGTATGATTGTGGATGGATCCTTGTGCTGTTGGCACTGTTTAATTTCAGTGATGCAGCAAGGTAAAATATTTTCCAATTTGACCTGTAACTTATACATGAATGCAATGCACACCACCTATAAACTGTTTATACAAGTTTTATACAATTCACTTTTTGTTCTCTACACTCAGTCAAACTGTCAACCAGGAGCTTTCGAATATTTTCAATGAGCTCTGGAAGCTGGATGTGAATCGCCTGAAGCCTGGAACTGATTACAATATCACACTACAGGTGTCAGTATTTTTTAATGTCCCACAATATTAAGTATAGTGACCATGTATAGTAATCATGTATTACGTTACAACATCTGACCTTTCTTTTAGGGCAAAGCTGGTTACATAGCACAGGGAAGCACAAGTGCGGTAGACCATGCCTCATCCCCACTGTTTTCCAGTGTCGATGAGACCAAATTGGAAGGCATTCCCACTTATGCACGTATGTTTCTTTTGTAAAAAATCCAACACTTAAAGAAAAAAGATTCTAACAACTTTTAATCATATTTGTCAGTTTGCAAAAAAGAAGGTTTTATCCATTGCAGCTGTGCTAAAACATGTACTGTAACAGAGACACACCAAGAGTTGCATGTTAAGGCAAGCAGTTAATCTTAAAGTTGATTGGTGGAATGTTCATTTGCATTCAGTCCCTTCTTTTGGTGGAGTTCGGGTTAGGGCATATTTTCCCTGGGAAACCACTAATATATTGGTTGATTGATGCAATGCATTACTGGAAAAATGTGAATCTGAAATGTTATTTTAAAACCTCATGCATATAAACTGAAATCATTTCACATATTTTGAATTAATGAGGTTGAATAGAATAGCAAAATATATATATGATATACACATTTTCACATTTACAACACAAGACGGAACATACCAGTTTCGTAAGGCACAATAAAAAAGCATATATATATATATATATATATATAAGAATAAAAAACATTTCAACCTTGAGGATCATACGTTTTCTGTCTTTCTGCTTTAATTTAGATGTATTTGAGACTTTAAAGGTTAGTTCACCCAAAAATGAAGCCATCTTATGTGTATATGACTTCACAATCAGAGTTATATTAAAAAAATACCCTTTTATAGTTTATAATGGGAGTGAGTTTGACCCTAGATTTTGAAGCCCAAAAAAAGCTGATCATCCATAATAAGAGTAATTCATACGCCGCCTCCGGGGGGGGTTATACATTTTCATTTAGGGGTGAACTAACCCTTTTAAAATTCTCACAAAATCACAAAGAAATAAAGTGAAGAGGGTTTACATTTCTTCCATTTACATGTGTATGAATATGATACCTAACCACCAAAGTGACCAGAAATGAAATTGTTTTCACCAACCAAAACTGGTCGGTGATTTTTCTCGTCTCTCAACAGGTTTCATGAAGCTCTTGGACAACTATGAGAGGTCCACTGGTGTGGCAGAGAGGGTGACCGCTGAGGAGGTGACCGAAAATAACTCCTTTCTGGATGCTGTCTTAGATACTGCAGTCATGAAGGTACAGTGAGACTCAAATTTTACCAAATAAAAAATCTCCTCCTCTTGTTTCTCAAGGCAATAACAAAAAAAATTAAAGTATTTAAAGTACTACATGTAAAGACAAGTTCACTTTTTTTCTCGTTGCTAACCAAAATATTGTGGTTGTTCCCTGCCACACCCTGTTCTGAACAGCTGCTTATTATGCCAAGAAAAGAGTGTGGAAGGGCGTATGATGATTCTGGGGTCATTAGTTCAGTTTTATATGAATGGTGTTTTACTCCCTCAGCGTGCCCACCGGTACCTGATCGGTAAGGGGAAATCACGCTCCGATCTGAGACAGTTTAAGAGTCAGTTGTACTACATGTGGTTCCGCCTTTATCATAGAGACAGAAATGGAGGGTAAGCAACATACACCAGTATAACATTAAAATTGTTATAAAATGCTATAAAATTATTAAATGCATCACTGTCGTTCTTCCAAAAAGAGAGGACTCCAGTGGATTTGAGCATGTGTTTGTTGGGGAAACCAAATTTGGCAGAGAAATCATGGGTCTTCACAACTGGGTCCAGTTTTACATGCAAGAGAAGCAGAATCTTCTGGATTACAAGGGCTACAAATCCAAGGACAATAATGTGGTACTTCTTTCATCAATAAATACGAAGATAACACAACAAATTGATTGTTCTGTGTGCAGGCTTTGCTGAATATGTGTTTGTTTCTCTTCCACGCAGCCCGATGACGACGATCATGTCTTGAATGTGCAGTTCAGCTGGCATGGTTTGGTCAAGCCAGTGGCCAGCGCCTTTGTTGGTGTGAGTCCTGAGTTCGAGATGGCAATCTTTACCATCCTGTTCCTCACGTCCACTGAGAAGACCACCACAGCTGTGGTCAATCTGGATGAGTACCAGCTGGAGATGGTGGTGCACAGACATGGCCGCTCTATCGGGACCGCTTATCCCAAGCTGCTTAGCAGCAACAACAGACACGTGTAAATCCCACATACTGTGTATTGACAATAGCTTTTCAGGTTTTTCACATTTTTAAAGAATTAGTTTTTAAAGGCACATTGTAATTTTAAATGCATAGATATTTGTTTTATATGGGAGAAGTCTTTCAATTTAGATGCTTTTTTACTAATATGGAAATGAACAACAGTATATTCATTTAGAGAGTTTTCTCTTTGCCTATTTTGACCATGACTGCTGTTATATACATAGTTGGTTACAGAAAATAGCTTTCGCATTAAAAAATTTCTTGATCCACTTGTGATTGTTTATTTGCAGAACTCATTGTATTTTCATTCGAATGTCTCTACGATAAACGTTACAATGGGGAATTAAAGATAATCGCAACTTCTGTGTCATGTCAACTTTAAAAAAATGCTATAAACAACTTATAATCATTGTATAATTGTTACACATTGTTACACATTTTAAAAATTCATTTGTCACACCACAGCGTGATTTAAGTTAACTGCAAACAATAAATGCAAATCAAAATAAACAATGTGATTAAAAATATGTGATTAAAAATACGGTGACTCCATCTATGTACTCCAAATATCCACAATGGGTAAAAAAGGTTTAAATTAAGCCTTATAAAAAGTCTTATTTTTTTCACATAAATTGTTCAATTCAATCCAAAACAAATATTCAAATTAAAAGCTGAATTTAAAAAGATACTATGAATGTATTTGTATTAGGTCTGTCATGAACCAGATGAGCATGTGCTCCAGAAGAGCATTTTGTGCCTCAGTAGATTTTGGTTTAATAAAACCGTCTAATATAATTTTAATACAGCTTTTAAGTATGGTATCAAACTTAAAATCTTAATTTGTCTATTGTTTTATACAAATGGTCACATGTACGTGATAAAAAAATAATAAATAAACTGTGGACATGTGTCGGAATATATGTGTTCGCATTGCGTTGCTCCCCGGTCTGGTTTTCATGTTACACCTCGCACTTTCACGTGTAGCGCAAACTTCCGTTCAGAGTTTTTTTGCACTTTGCAGAGTGTCTCCTACATGTATTATGATTTCCTAACTTAAATTATATTTCTCAAGTTCATTGCTATCTCAGCTAATAGCAGAAATGCTACAGGAGGAGTTTGGGGAGATGACTCCCCAGCAGCTCGCTGCTCCCGTACACACTGTGGAGGTGAGTGCTATTTGAGCAAACGTTAGGATATTTGTTAGATATGAATGTGAGGCATTGCAAGGTAATTCATCTGTTCCCTTCTATACTGCAGGAAAAGTGGAAGCTGCTTCCAGCCTTTTTGAAGGTAAAATCATGTTGTCAGCTCAACTATGACAACTATCATTACAAATTAGAAGAAAGATATATCATCTGACAGCATCTGGCAGGTCAAGCAATGACAGCACTGAGACAAGCTGTGATATTTTAAATAATAAATAGTTTAAAACTATATTATAAATAATTTACCACATCTACTTTGATAATTATTATTCAAGAAATTTGAATGCCATCACTTAAATTGAGACTACATATTTGGCCTTAATTTGTTACACGACATGCTTTCTTTAAGTGATAAAATAATCGATAAATAATAACTAAATTGATTGAAAAATAGCTGATTTAAAAAAATAAATCATACAATCTTGATGTTGAAAAGAAAAATGTATTATTTGCCAAATATCTATATGCACACTCTTATACATATCATACATTCTTAATATCCAGCAAGATTTATGTTGAATGATGATATTATGTTTACAGCCAAATCATTATGTAATATTCCTTTTTATTTTTTTTTAGGTTAAAGGCTTAGTAAAGCAGCACATTGATTCCTTCAATTACTTCATCAATGTGGAGGTTTGTTGACTTATTTAAGGATGTACCAGTGTTCTGCACATATTTTGTAAATGCAATACATTTATTATCAGTTTATTATCCATTTCCTTTTCACTGGTTTCCATTGTATCAGGTTGTTTTATGGTTACTTTTTGTACCAGCAAAATAATTGGATATCAACAAAAAGCTTAAGTAGCCTAAACAAATGTCTACTTATCTCTCCAGATAAAAAAGATCATGAAGGCAAACGAGAAGATCACGAGTGATGCCGACCCAATGTGGTATCTAAAGTGAGGATATTGTTCAATTAGACTTTTTTTTACACATTTGACATTATTTTAGCATTTTTAACACATTATTTTACTATTATTCTTATACTACTACAGTATTTATTATTTTAAAATTGTGTTTTTATTGTTTGTTTTTTCTATAGCTTATATTTTTTATATTTTATTGTTGTTAATTGTTGTTATTCGATGAAATCACAATTATTTGAGAGATTAAATGCAATAATTGTGAAATTTAAATTTCAATCAATTTTGCCAAACAATGTTTACATATAAACACTGTTGTAAAGTACACAGCACAAATATATCCAAATGTCTTCCTTCAATTTTAATAATTTTAGACCTTAAACTTATTTTTTTTTTGCCAATTTTTTTGTACATTTAAATTTTCACTTAATGATTTATTGTAATACCAGCTTTTGAAATAAATGACCGAAATGTGACTAGAATTACCGAAAATTACCTAATTTTTTAACAGTTTTATTAACAATAACAATGCTGCCTGTTATATCTCATCTGTCCCTAGATATCTCAATATTTACGTTGGCATGCCTGACGTAGAAGAAAGTTTTAATGTAACCAGACCAGTGGCACCACATGAGGTAACGTCTTTGACCTAATGACTATTATTCAAAGCAAACTTAAAAGTTTGTTGAAATAAGTTAAAAAAGAGAACTATCTCTAGTCAGCATTATTTGCTCCTGATGATTTTGCTTTTTGACCACTAGTGTCGTCTGAGAGACATGACATACTCAGCCCCCATCACTGTGGATATAGAGTACACCCGAGGCAGCCAGAGAATCATTCGCAATGCTCTCCCAATCGGAAGGTAATTATACACTTACTGAAAGATTTGCATAGACCTCTTAATATGCGTTTCCATTTTAATTTCAAATGAGCTTCTCCTGTTTGTAATAGGATGCCAATTATGCTGCGAAGCTCCAACTGCGTCTTGACAGGAAAGACCCAATTGGAGTTCTCTAAGCTCAATGAATGTCCCCTAGATCCAGGTCGATTATCATTTACATCCCAATGATATTTAATTGTTTGCATGCCATAGTATAATGCAATCCTATCTGAAGCTCATAAGTATGATACAGGGTTTGTCTGTGTGCAGGTGGTTATTTTATTGTGAAAGGGCAGGAAAAGGTCATTCTCATTCAGGAACAGTTGTCCAAGAACCGCATCATTGTGGAGCAAGATCGCAAAGGTGCTGTGGGAGCCTCTGTCACCAGGTACTGGAATCTGCTCTTCTGTTTAAGTTATAATAATAATCTTGATTTAAATAACACCTTTAATTGATATATTTGCTCAATACGTTGGAATGTTAAGTAGAATTAATGTTAATTTCATCTCTAAATATATCCAGGTGTGTGCTCATATATCTTTCTTTTTTCTGGTTTGTAGCTCTACACATGAGAAAAAGAGCAGAACCAACATGATTGTGAAACAGGGACGCTTTTACCTAAAGCACAACACCCTCTCTGAAGACGCACCTATCGCTATCATCTTTAAGGTGAAAAATTAGTTCCAGACATTGGTTTAGAATAAAGCATGATGGTTTTGTATCTTTGTCTTGCACATTGCAGTCCATTATTTAGGCGTGAGGCCGCATTCTGTGTCCAACCAGCAGATGGTGTGCTTTGACAAAGAATACACATTTAAACGTTTTGTTAAAATATACGGATAAAATATCAGTTCAGGTCAAATATTTGTTTGTTGTTTTTTTTGTGTGTGAATTTATCCTTTCATTCTGTAAGGATGCATTAAATTGATTAAAAGTGACAGTAAACACATTTAAAATGTTACAAAATGTTTCTATATCAAATAGAATGAAATAGAAATTTTCAAATATTTTTTTTCATCAAACAATCCTATAAATCTCAAAAATATGAAGCAGCCACAACTTACTTTCTTTGTTTTGTGAGCACCAAATCAGCTCCTGAACAATTCAATTGTTTTTCAGACAATGAGGACAATCTAGAACAGTGGTTCTCTAGAATGGTTTCTGAAGGATAATATGACACTGAAGACTGGGGGGAAAATGCTGAAAATTCAGCTTTGCCATCACAGGAATAAATTGCACTTAAAATATATTAAATACATTTTTTTTAATTGTAATATTTCACAATATCACAGTTTTTTTAAATCAAATTAAGCAAATTAAATTTAAGCAAAGTAAACCAAACTTTTGTAAGGTAATAAATCCTCTTGTGAAAGGATGTCACTTAATGAATTTGCTTCAGATAGCTTAATCTGCGAATCTTTTCTTAAAATAGAATGGTGTCTTGAATCTTGTCGCTTGCTTTTAGCAAAGATGAAGCTCTTTGTGAAACGTCCTTGAGCTCAGGAAAGGCGAAAATAAACTAAACGCAATATTATTATTATATAGTAACCAGTCAGCCTCCAGGACTGCAGAAATCCATTTTATAATGTCTTTTTAAGATGTTGGAGAGAACTAACTCTAGATATACTTTGTTACTTGCCTTTTGAATTAATAAGTATTTTATTGCTGATACATTGGACATCAAAAAATGACTAAACCAAGTCTTTCCTGAAACATTTGATATTTGAACTGTTTGGTCTTCCGCTATATGCATTTCAATGACATTTCTTGTTCACTGACACTCCTGACAATCGAAATTGATATTTAATTACAGCTCAAATCAGAGAACCGTCTCGTACCATGACGGCTGTTCCACCTAATTCCCTCACCCCAGGCTCTCTCTAAACATATGGGTCTGATTGGTTAGGGACAGGGCGCGGAGTAAATGGGCTGTAGAGCTTGTTTGCTTTGCACTTGTCTGTCCACAGCACATTCCACCAGGATTTCCTTGCAACACAGCAGCCGTGCCAAACGGTGAAGACCTTTAAGTACTGTGATCCATCCAGTCCTGTTCCCACAGTCCCCTATTTGCATAAATAAATGTCATCGAGGCCTATGGCACCATATTCACCTTTACAGCAGAGCAGAGTCCGACATTCTCAAATGTTTTTCTCTTTGCTTTAAATATACAAGTGTATATTGTGTGTTTCTTCTATGACCTTGAATAAGTCCCTTATTCTCTATTAATCCTTTTGTCGTCCACAAGGCCATGGGAGTGGAGAGTGACCAGGAGATAGTTCAGATGATTGGGACAGAGGAACATGTCATGGCTGCATTTGCTCCCAGTTTGGAGGAGTGCCAAAAGGCCCAAATATTCACCCAAACTCAGGTACCTCCGACAAGATCTCGAAAAGAATGGTTTGCATAATACATAAACAGCAGTGCTAACATACATGTTATAAGAATTACTATTAAAGGCATTTCATTAGATCACTGAATATTGTTTATAACGTGAAAGCTTTTAACAACAAAGTGTCCAACTTTAGTGAGATATTTTTGGAGGTGTATTATCAAATGCAGAGGCAGAGTTTGCTGAATCTCAGATGTATTATTCATCACAATACCCAACAATGGGTCGGTAAGGACCATATCTGCTTCCTAGCAACCTGTGTCTGAGCGGATGTGAATCCCTGTTTATGTGGTTGTGACAATGTGTGGGCCTCATCAGAGGTCCACTAATAAGCCTATATGTGTGCAGACCTCAATTAGATTAGATGTGTCAGTAGGACTGAGAATCAGTCAAGAGTTTTTGTTAGTTTTATGACCACTAGGGACAGTCTTATTACATTTTAACACGAATTGGGTCATCTTAAAGTAATATCGGACTAGAGTGCATACGTGTGTGTGTGTGTGTGTATATATATATATATTGTGAGAGATTTGTGACATTGTATCAGCTAATGCATTTGTCATTAAAGAGACTGGAAACATTTTAAAGGAGTAGTTTACTTTTTTAAAAAAAAACTTGCTGATAATTTACTCACCCCCATATCATCCAAGATATCCATGTCATTCTTTCTTCAGTCGAAAAGAAATTAAGGTTTTTGATGAAAACATTCCAGGATTTTTCTCCATATAATGCACTTCATCTTTTTTCGTGTCATTTGATTCATTCAACGAACGAAATGAACGAGTTGACTCGGAAAAAGATTCGTTCATTTTGATAAACGAGTTCGAACAGGAGAGTCACGAACATGCATCACAGAACAGAGCAAAGCGGCCATTTGAGCTTATAAAACTTAAACTTTGTTATTTTTTTTATAAATGAGCGATCGTTTTGCTTGATAAGACCCTTATTCATCGACTGAAATCGTTTAAAGCCCTTTGAACAGTTTGCACTGAAACTGTTTTTTGAACCTTGAACCATTTGCTTACCAGTAAAGTGCATTATATGGAGAAAAATCCTGTAATGTTTTCATCAAAAACCTTAATTTCTTTTCAACTTCGACATGGACATCTTGGATGACATGGGGGTGAGTAAATTATCAGCAAAAGTTTTTTTAAAAAGTGAACTACTCCTTTAAGTCATTTTAGCTTAGCTTTAAGGAACATTACTTCAATTGCACATCATTCCATGCCTCAAAGTGGGTGGTCTAATGGAGAAGCCTAATCTGTGTGACCTTTGACCTCTGGAGCAGAACAAGTTGCTGGCTCAGGTGTGTGTGTGTGTGCGTGCAAGTATCTGCAGAGAATGGAGGGTTCCAGTTCTCTGATACCTCTTTAGAGAGCCAGTGAACCCTGCACCGGCTCGGTCACTCCAGATTAAACGGCCTGATTTGATGCATTTAATCTTATTAATTGAGGCTCTGAAATATTATGTTTTCATTGTTTATAAATTAATTCATCATAACATACTTTGAAATGCAAATCTGCAATGCCATCAAGTCTAATACAAGAGAATGGTAATATATTTTTTAAACTAAATTGTAAATGTTGCATCTTAATTACTTGTCTTTTTGCTTTTTTGTGTACTTTCAGGCACTAAGATACATTGGTAATAAAGTTAGGCGTCAGCGCATGTGGGGCGGCCCCAAGAAAACCAAGATGGAGGAGGCCAGAGAGCTGTTAGCTTCTACCATCCTTACCCACGTACCTGTACGTCATATTACAATGATCTTGAACATAAAGTTCTTGGTCTCCCCACATCCTTCTGATAATCTTCCCCATGCCTTCAGTCTTCTTTTAACTGTTTTCATTCTGTGATATGCAGTTCAAATCAGAGTATAAATAGTTTGTTAGCTGTTTTTTGGATCTGTCATGTTGTGTTTGTGTCTCGCAGGTTAAGGAGTTTAACTTTCGAGCTAAGTGTATTTACCTCGCTGTGATGGTACGTCGAGTTATTCTCGCTCAAGGGGACAACAAGGTGGACGATCGAGATTACTATGGAAACAAACGTCTGGAGTTGGCTGGCCAGGTATCTGCTTCTTTATTAACAGGTCTTCTATAACTTCTGCACATAATCATTCAGCAAAAGGTCCTCACTTGTACAGCAGCCTTTGTTTGTTTTCCTTCAGAAAAGATACATTATTTTGATAGTGATAGTAAAGACGTTATTCCTTTTGCTGTTGTGAAAAAAAAATATATATATATATTTATAATAAATGCTGTTCTTTTGAACTATAAATCAAAAACTCCCGAAGCAGCACAACTGTTTTCATTAGATAATATTAAAAAAAGTTTGTTTAAACTTCCAAACCACCAAATCAGCATATTAAAATGATTTCTGAAGGATCATGTGACACTGAAGACTGGAGTAATGATGCTGAAAATTTAGCTTTGGCATCACAGGAATAAGTTACATTTTTAATTTATATTAAAACAGATAATAGTATTCTAAATTGTAAAAATATTTCACAATATTACTGTTGTTACTGTATTTTTAAATAAAAAAAAAAATCAGCCTTGAGCATAAGAGACTTCTTTCAAAATCAAAATTTGGAACAGTATACTAGTGTATGCTGATTAAATTCTCTCAAATGTTTAAAATCATCGAAATGTTTTTGTGTTCAAAGGCAAAGGGTTCAGAAATGGCATTTGGTTGGTCCATTGATTGAGTTCTGCTTTTCATATGGGAGAAATAGGTGTCATGTCCTGATTCCTTTTTAAAAAAATGGTTCACGGCCCTGCTCAAACTTAAGCTGCCCTTGTCATGATTGATGTTTCCAACCGCTCGGTATTTACGCAGATGAACGCAAGGCTCATGAAATATTCACTTTAGAATGAAGAAAGTACAATGACGTGTTGCGCCACTCTTTATCCATCCATCCATCCATCGCTCTCCTTTATTCCATCTCTGTCTGCCTTTTCCATTCACACCCCCTATAATTCTATTAAGAATGACTGACAGCCCCTCCAAGCTCAGGCCGTTAATTATGATAATGCTTGTTTATTTATCTGTTTTTATCCCGTGTGGCACAGACCGTATTGGGGAGCTGAACTAAAGATTAGAGAGCATAACGTTTGTTCAGTATCTCTTTTGAGATTGGCGCTCCTGTACGGATGATTTCATATTACAACCTGCACACGGGCGCCGTCTCGCTTCTGCGAGCAAACATTTTCTGGACTCTTGTCAAACATCACTGATCTCTCTTTCTCAGTCGTTACTCTCATTAGACGCACTGTTGGCCTCTCATGAAACTGATCAGAAGCCAAAACCAGCAGATACAGGCTTGGCTAGCGCCCAATCCCTCACCTTCCCTTTTGTTTCTTCTCAGCTTGTCATTATAATACCATCATTATTTTCCCAATGCTTTGTTTCATCTGCGCCCCCATTCTTCTGCCTTCCTCTCCATTCCCAGCCACCCCGCTTTTGTTGTGGGTGAGATATGTGGCAGCAACGCCCGACTGCAGCCCAGCCAAACTCAGGGATTTCTCCTCTTTATTATAATTTAGCCCGGCTATGACAAAAGAATAGCCGCCTTGACTGGGGCGATTGAGCTAATCCACCAGCCCGACTGTGATAATGTAATTACCGCTGTCTTAAGTCCTTTAATTTCCCCCCACCAGCTCCGAGGTGGGGTGTGTTTATGTGTGTACGTGCTTGCTTACATTAGTGTGTGAGCAATTCGGAGTTAGTGAGTGACAGGAACCCTTTCAGCAAGGCTTTACGCGCACATGCCCGCTTTACAACACCTCCAATCTCTTTTCTCCTCATTTACGATTCCTTGACATTCAACTAATTGGCCTGGCTGGGCCATGGAAGCTTAATTTCTTTATTAATTTTCGATGAGGATGTTTATTTTCACGTATGCAAATATGGTACACAAAAAAGGTCTGAAAGGCCGGGTCAAATGTATCAGAGCGTAAAAACACCTGTTTATTAAATCTAGGATAAGATGACGGAGAGAGGGAGGTTTAGAGCCAAATAAAGTTCATTTCAAAGGCTGATCATTTCAATACAGATATACTGTAGTGTTGTGTTGCAAGATAACACACTGGTGCAGTTTTTTCTCCTTTCAGGGAATCAATTTGTAACGCTTTGTTTCTGCATTCCTTAAGCTCCTGTCCCTGCTGTTTGAAGATCTGTTCAAGAAGTTTAACTCAGAGCTGAAGAAGATCGCCGACCAGATCATCCCCAAGCAGAGAGCAGCTCAGTTTGACGTGGTGAAGCACATGAGACAGGACCAGATCACCAACGGCATGGTTAACGCTATCTCCACTGTGAGTCCAGACAATCAGCAGTCCATCAGTCACCAATGCACAGGGCAAGACACATCAGGACCTTAAACAGTGTTGCAAGAGTTTCTATGTTTGTTTCACTATCCATACCACTGTTTGGATTTTTAAAAAATTGTCTGTAAAACATTTAAATCATTTTCAAACATTTAATCAAGATAATGAGATGCAAATTCAGTCTGGTATGTCTAAACTTTTGACTGGTTGTGTATTTAATTAAAAGTCAGCAAAATGATACTTAAAGTAGTTGACTTTTAAAAAACTTTTGCTGATAATTTACACCCATGTCATCCAAGATGTCCACATCTTTCTTTCTTCAGACGAAAAGAAATTAAGGTTTTTGTTTAAAACATTCCAGGATTTTCTCCATATAATGGACTTCATTGGGAACCAAAAGGTTCAAGGTCCAAATGAGAGTTTCAGTGCAGCTTCAAAGGGCTTTAAACGACACCAGACGATGAGTAAGGCTCTTATCTAGGACCCTTCGAGTCATGACTCGAAAAAAGATTTGTTCATTTTAGTTTGAACAGGAGAGTCCCGAACGCTCATCACAGAACAGAGCAAGGCGAGCATTTGAGCTTATAAAACTTAAACTTTTTAATTTATTTTTTAAATGAGCGATCGTTTCACTAGATAAGACCCTTATTCATCATTTTGAAATATTTAAAGCCCTTTGAAGCTGCACTGAAACTCTCATTTGGACCTTGAACCGTTTGGTCCCCATTGAAGTCCATTATATGGAGAAAATCCTTGAATGTTTATCAAAAACCTTAATTTCTTTTCGACTGAAGAAAGAAAGACATGGACCGCTTGGATGACATGGATGGGGGTGAGTAAATTATGAAGTACTCCTTTAAGTGTTATTTATATCCTGTTATAGTGTGTTTTATGATCTATTTTGAAGTATTTTAAGGCTTGTCATTATATGTGCTTTTGTAATTTTTATTAGATTTGGCTTTTTAAAAAATATGTCTATATAGCTTTAATTTTTTTTTATTTAATCGTGTGTAATGTGTCTTCCAGGGGAACTGGTCTCTAAAGAGGTTTAAGATGGACAGGCAGGGTGTGACTCAGGTTCTCTCCCGCCTCTCCTACATCTCAGCCTTGGGTATGATGACCAGGATCTCCTCTCAGTTTGAGAAAACCAGGAAGGTTAGCGGTCCCCGCTCCCTTCAGCCCTCCCAGTGGGGCATGCTGTGCCCTTCAGACACACCTGAAGGAGAGGTCAGTGTTCCTCATTTACAAAACACCACCATCTTGTCAGCATTGTAAATTTGAAGAGTTCCCACACTGAAACTGCATTTATTTTTGCTTAATTCTTTTCAATCAATTCATACAATCAGATCAATTGTGTTGGTTGACCTCTAATTTATTGCCTTTATAAAAGTCATTTCTATTCTCACGGCTGTCTAGGCTTGCGGTCTGGTGAAGAATCTGGCTCTGATGACCCACATCACCACTGACATGGAGGACGGCCCCATCGTCAAGCTGGCATTTAACCTGGGAGTGGAGGACATCAACCTTCTTTGCGGAGAGGAGTTGTCCTACCCCACGGTCTTCCTCGTCTTCCTCAATGGTATCTGCTCACACAGGCAGAACAAAAGCAAAACAGCACGTTCTTCTCCCCTTTTTTTTCAAGCACACAGACAGACAACTGGCATTTGAATAATATTCAAATGAACCTCTGCCATTCCACGGCTACAAAAGAGTGTGCCATTGATTACCTTTTAATGTCATGTCACAGAAAGCTCACCCTATTAATTAATTCATGTATATGTTTTTCACAGCGCTGATAAGTTACAAATTATAAAGGCCTCGGCTGTGGCTAATTAATTAGCAAACACAGCAGGTGTCAATGCATAAATAAATACAATCCCTCCCACGTTAATCCACAAACATACTTGCTCACAAATTGACTCACAACATTGAGGCTGTGTATGCATCTGGGTGGCACCATAGTGGGTCTCTCATATTGCTCGAACAAGCCAAAACTTTTCCTTTGAACGTGCGTTAATACTGCTGTCACATATGCAGACCTTAATTAGTAAACCATATTTTTTGTTTATTTTTTAACGTGTGAATGCACCCAGGTTCCTAATCAGGCTGAAATTGTATAGTTTTATATTAATAAAAATTATAATGTTGGGTCCTTTTTCTAGGTAACATTCTTGGAGTGATCAGAGACCATCAGAAGTTGGTCTACACCTTCAGGCTAATGCGAAGAGCTGGTTTTATAAACGAGTTTGTGTCTATCTCAACTAACTTGACTGACCGCTGTGTGTATATTTCTTCTGATGGGGGCCGTTTGTGCAGGTACCAGAAAAAAGAAATTGTGCAAAGAATTTTATTTTTTTTCCTCATCTGTTTGTTTTAAAACCAGTACCATTGCTCAAAGACATGTTGTGTTGCATTCTGTGTGCTCTGGCAGACCCTACATCATTGTGAAGAATGGACAGCCAGCTGTGAAGAACAAACACATTGAGGAATTGTCTCAGGGCTACAGGTGCGTTTGAAGCCGATCAATATTTGAAAGTTACATCTGAATGGGGAATCCAGTATGCAGATTTTAGACTGTCTTTATGCATGCCTTTTCATTGTGTTCCTTCCACCCATTTTGTCCTGTAGAACATTTGAGGACTTTCTACATGAGAGTCTGGTGGAGTATCTGGATGTAAATGAGGAGAATGACTGTAACATTGCTTTATATGAGCACATGATTGGCAGGTGAGTACTCATAAGCCCAATAATTCAATATATTTAAGCCTTAACATAAATAAATATTTAACTGTATTTTCCTTTTTTTGAATTCCAATCATATTTCAAGCAATTCAAAACCCGAAAGGAAATAATCCATCATTTATCGGCTTTATCTGCCCATTTTTTTTATTGGGGCGATAATGATAAGTTCAAAAAAGAACATATATCGGATGATACTGATTTGGCGGCCAATATATCGTTCATCCCTAGAAAAAAAGGTATTCAGGTTCAATCTTCTGAATATTCCATATGTGCTATATGTTTTATTCAGGGAAACGACCCATTTGGAGATCGAGCCGTTCACGTTGCTGGGGGTCTGCGCTGGTTTGATTCCTTATCCTCATCATAACCAATCCCCCAGAAACACCTACCAGTGTGCCATGGGCAAGCAGGCTATGGGTAAGACAACTACAGTATCCATATCCATGCATCCTGGAAGACTAGTTGCATTTACAAACGCAGACATCCACACACACTCCTATTCAGTCACGGACAACACTCACTTTCACACTGACATTCAAAACCTTTGACGCACACACCACATTCTGTATGTATGTGGACATCAAACATCGCCTGCTTGCGTAGTCATGCTTTGTGTGTGTGTATGTGTGTGTAGAGGCCTTTCCCTGCCAGTGTCTCTGAGTGTCATTAGGCATTCATTGTGTCCTGAGCTCAGTGTGCGGAGCAGGGTTAGTGTGCTCAGCTGCGCAATAGGGAGAGAGCACACACACGCCGCTGCCCTGGTTACCAAAACTACTTAAACCTCTCCTGGCCACCACCCCCATTACAAAACCACTGAGACTGCTACTATATTTGGCCCAATATCCTCAGCCTTGTCTTCTTTTTTTTCTGGACGGACAGCCCCATACATGTGCAAATCCAGTTGTGTGGCCCCGGCCCTATTATCACACACTGTGTGCTTGTACCCTGATTGTGGAGTAATAGCATCTGACAAATGTCAAGGCCTCAAGGGACGGCGGCTATTATAACCAACCCCCCCTCCACCCCAGAGATTTTAACATTGCAGACACCAGCCTTTACATCAACACTCCTCAGACAGTCAGTTAAATGTGATTAGATGTGCATTAGTTGTTTCATATTGTTTGAATTTGATATTTTAATGGAGCAACAAACCCTTTAAGTTTAGAAAACCCTTAAGAAAGTAGTAATTGTAACAGCTTTTCTGGTAATATTTTACAGTAAGTTTCTATGCATTAACGTTTGTCAATGCAGTACCCAGGACTAATAAATATTGCAAACATATTTTCATGATTGTGATTTTTGAGGTTGATTGAGGTTGTAATTTTAAAAATGTATTTGTATAATTCAAATTGACGTTAGTTAATGCACTATGATATATCATAAATTAACTATTAACAATAGCGTATTATTAATTAACATTAACTTAGACATAAAAAAATGTATTGTTCTTTGTTAGTTCATGGTAAGGCATTGTGTTAAAGGGATAGTTAACCTAAATGTGAAACATTGTTTATTATTTATTCACCCTTATCCACCCTTGTTCTAAACCTGTATGATTTTCTTTCTTTTGTGGGAACATCATATTTTGAGGAATGACGCAGTTTTTTTGTTTTTCCATTTAATGAAAGTCAGGTAATTTTTTTTGTTTGATTTCCAATATGTGTAATATTTATAATGGACTTTACTGGTAACCAAACGGTTCAAGGTCCAAAAGACAGTTTCAGTGCAAACTGCAAACTGTTGAAAGGGCTTTAAACGATTCCAGACAATGAATAAGGGTCTTAAACGAAACAGTCGGTCATTTAAAAAAATAAATAAATAAAAGTTTAAGTTTTGTTATCTCAAATGCTCACCTTGCCCCATTCTGTGATGATTTACATTCGTGACTCTCCTGTTCAAACTCGTTTATCAAAATGAACAAATCTTTATTCGAGTCATTTGCTTCAGAAATGAACGAATTGACTGGGAAAAAATTTCGTTCATTTTGATGAACGAGTTAGAACAGGAGAGTCACGAACCTGCATTACAAAACAGAGCAAGGCGGCCATTTGAGCTTATAAAACTTAGACATCTTGGATGACATGGGAGTGAGTAAATTATCAGCAAAAGTTTTTTTTAAAAGTGAACTACTCCTTTAATGTTTTTATTGTTCTAAAATCTTGCTACTGTAACTGTATGTCGAATAGATCAATGTTAAAAAAACAGCATAATACACAATATAGTGTATCATATATGACATTTATTTGTCAATAAAAGGTGTCAGAAAGCCCAAAATAAATTATATTATGTAAAATATATTAGAATATTATCTCATTTATATATTGAGGCAGCATTAACTTATTATTTTCCTCATTTACATTTTTCTTTTTGAGTTTTTGCTCAACCTAATTTCTTCTGTTTCTGATCAGGAACTATTGGTTATAACCAAAGGAACCGTATAGACACCCTGATGTACCTGCTGGCATACCCACAGAAGCCCATGGTGAAGACGAAGACCATCGAGCTGATTGACTTCGAGAAGCTTCCCGCGGGCCAGAACGCCACTGTGGCTGTAATGAGCTACAGTGGGTATGATATAGAAGATGCCCTGGTGCTTAATAAGGCATCTCTTGACAGAGGTCAGAACTAAACATTTAATGTTGCTTGCTTAAAAAAAAAACACACAAAAAAACACTGAGTTTTCTTTAAACAGTCAGAACTGTTAGCTTTCTGAAGTGACTATATTACATTTCCATATAAAATTGAAAAACAAATCTGAGACGTACCTGTAAGTGGTGTTAGTGAAAAAAAGGCATTTGCTTTGTTCATGGTTTATTCTCGGTTCATTCTTCTGTCTCGTATTAGGCTTTGGTAGATGTTTGGTGTACAAGAATGCTAAGTGCACCTTGAGACGGTACACCAACCAGACCTTTGACAAGGTGATGGGTCCGATGCTGGATGCCGAAACACGCAAGCCCATTTGGAGACACAGCATCCTGGATGCCGATGGCATATGCATGCCTGGTGAGACTCTTAGAACGTTAAAAAAAACTCTTTACATTTAAAGTTATAGTTAGTTAAACTATATTTCAGCCAATTAATCTAAGGATATGTATTGAAGCTTTGTATGTCACATCTCGGCCAGGTGAGAAGGTCGAGAACAAGCAGGTGCTGGTGAATAAGTCCATGCCCACTGTCACCCAAACTCCACTGGAGGGCAGCGCCCAGCCAGGCCAACCCCAATACAGAGACGTGCCAATCTCGTAAGAAACTAATTAAAACAAAATTAGAATCTCACTCTGCAATATTCCTAAACGCCTCAAAAGTTGGGGTTTTTTTCTCCCACACCAACCAAAATACTTACTTTCTTCATTCTATAGGTACAAAGGAACGACAGACTCCTACATTGAGAAGGTGATGATCTCCTCCAACGCCGAGGACGCCTTCTTGGTCAAGATCCTGCTCAGGCAGACACGTAGACCAGAGATCGGAGACAAGTTCAGCAGCCGACATGGGCAGAAAGGTACTACAGGATCCAGACTGGCAGATTCTCCTCTGCTATTGTAGATACTAGCGGATAAACACAATTTCAGCATTGTTCCGAATTAATCCGAAATGAAGACAATGAACCCAGGTGGGAAGAGATGTTACTAAATTAGTTTTTTGATGTCAGTTTTATTTTCAGTGTCCAAGCTTTATCGTCCCAGCTGGCCCTCCCATCCTCTTCAACTTTTTTTTTTCCCCGCTGCCTGTTTTTCAATTAATTAGCTTGTTGTCCCATGCCAGACTATGCAAATTTATAACAGCAGCGGCACAGTCCTGGGAAAGTATTTACAGCCCCCATTGTTTTTGAGCACCTCCGCTGAGAGAGCTGGTCAGTATGATGTTTTAATCAGAGCGTTAACTGGCGCCATGCATAATTCACTCATTTCATTAGCGGAGGTCGTCCACTGGCACTCATCACGGGACGTGACAGTGAGGAGGGGTCAGGGAGGGGTTAGCCGCAAACCGCCCGAGATGCTATTTACTGCTCTTTTTAAAGGAGCTTTTGGTATTTAAAGGAGCAGGCAAGTGTCGGTGGACCAGGATAACACAGGGCAGCTAATTGTTGTTGTGAAGGATAGTGCCGTTCTCTTGAATGTCTTTTGTGCGTTTAGAGGTGGGCTTTTATTGAACGCTCCCACTTGGAGAAGTTGAGCTGTGTTTTCCAGAGGTGTGTGACTGCGCTGCCAACCACACAATAATGCTCACAGGAATTCATTTAGTTTACCGCAGTGTTTGTGGTGCTTTAATTAATGTGTCACCTATGTATTTTAGGTGCTTTTCGGCATTAAATTTGTTCGAAAGAACGCTCTACTTTAAAGAAAGAGATTTTGGCTACCTTTTGGGTCGAAAGAAAGCCCATTTAAAGACGTCCCACTGTGGTTTGGAGCCATTGGCTTTTATCAAGTTTCACAGGAGTTTTGTCTTACTCATTTTAAACCCATCCTTCGTCCTGCGCCCCCATTCTGACCAGCCTCTTCCACCCTCATAAGATCCGGTCACCGGAGAACGATAGGTTAATTATTTACCGGTGACCCAAACACACACCGAAGCGCTCGCGCACTCACACACACTCTGATACTCACACAGCTGTCTTGGCAGGGTTCATTGTGCGAGCCGCCACAGAGGGGTTGTATAGCCAATGATGGAGGGCCATGGACTCTTACTGCTGTCCTGCTTTTCTTTGCTGATTTCATGCCTCTTTTATCATTCACTCTCACACAAAACAAACAACACAGAGGATGTGTGCTATGGGAACCGCTCTAGCTTATCTCTTTCGCTCTTTCTCACTTTCTCTCATCTTCCTCTAAGAAATCCTTCTAACTAATAGGGGTGCTGCTAACGACGATTTATTTCGACAATTATTTCCTTAATGTATTTGACTACTAAAAAATATGCAAATTGTGCTTTTTAAAGGTTTGGGGTGCATTAAATTGATCAAAAGTGACAAAAGCTTTATAATTCATATAAATGTTGTTTGTTTGAACTTTCTATTCATCAAAGAATCCTTAAAAAAGGTATAACACATTTCCACTAAAGTTCCACAGTTTCAGCACAACTCTGATCAACATTGCCAAAAGAAATGTTTGTTGAGCACCAAATCAGCATATTTAGGATCATGTGACTTAAGACTGGAGTAATGGCTGCTAAAAATTCATCTTTGCCATCAGGAATAAATTACATATTAAAATGCGTTCAAATAGAAAATTGATATTTTAAGTTGTATTTTTTGACCAAATAAATGAAGCCTTTCTAGGCATAAATACATTTAAACTAAATACAAGTCCAAATTTTGAGCAGAAGTGAAACTGTTACTACTTGTTGATAATTGGAGAAAGGGCTTGTTTTCTTTTTTTATTGAAAAGAGACTACCATAAAGTGACTGCCATATATACTGATGTTCCCTGACTATCTATTATTAAATTCATTGTTTATTTTCATTATTATTTATTTTTTGTTGATTCATTGTTACAGTGCCTTTAGGCTCTTTTTTGGTCTTATAAATATTATCAAAATATTGAGTAATCTGCTCAAAGTTATATTAATGTGTTTAAACTATTTCCAGTATGAAAAACTAATATATATATATATATATATATATATATATATATGTGTGTGTGTGTGTGTATATATATATATATATATATATGTATGTATGTGTATATATATATATATATATATATATATATATGAAGAGTTCAGATGCAAAAGCCTCTAAGTGCCATTTGAAATTTTCTTCTATAATGATCATTTTTATCAAGCTTGTATATTTAAATTCAGTAATTTCACTTAAATTGCAATGAAGATTACCTATTAATTGTCATTTAAGTGAAATTACTGAACTTGAATATATAAGATTGATAAAAATGGTCTTTTTAGAAGAAAATTTCAAATGGCACTTAGAGGCTTTTGCATCTGAACTCTTCATATATATATATTTGTATATATATATATATATATATATATATATATATATATATATATATATATATGTTTAAGTTCTCAAGAGCCCATTTCTTTTCTTTTGCATATGGCTGTATCGTTCTCCTCAGCTGAACCTTTCTTTGTGCGCTCTATGGTAAAGGGGAAACTATGGGTGTATAATCCCCTTCTCACTGTCCAGCTAAGCACCTCTCCTCACTTCCTGCCCCTGTTCTGTTCCGTCTCTTTTATCACTTGCAAATGGCCCAATAATGTGTTTGTTCTGGCTGCGGGAAGAGTGAGGAGCTCTTCTGCAAACATTTACACTCTCACTGACTGCTTTGGTCCACTTTCACTCCGTCCTGCAGTCTGAATTTCCAATGGTTCCACTTCAGCAGACATGAATACGTCTGCTTTATAGGCCGTTAGACTTGGATGAGTTACGCAAACCTCACACTTTTTCGTCTAGCATTTGTATGTGATTGAAATCACTCAAAATTCGTTTAAGCTTTATGGGAAAGGTCTGCTCTAACAGGGTGGAGTTAACATTTCTTGCAGCCAGTTTGAATATAGGGATGTGTTTGATTCTAACTTTAGTAATTAAATGCATTTTATGTGTCTGTAAATAACATGGGCCTCTCTCTCTAACAGGTGTGTGTGGACTGATCGTTCCTCAAGAGGACATGCCCTTCTGTGACTCCGGAATCTGTCCTGACATCATCATGAACCCTCATGGTTATCCCTCCAGAATGACTGTACGTCCTTTCACATCATCAGATTATAGGACTTTTATCTTTTAATGAGTTTACTTTTGGTAACACTTTTTGATGGTCTTTAGACATTCTACTAACTATAAGTAACTTTGCAACTACATGTAAACTAACTCTCATTAGACTGTTAGTAGAGTATTAGTAAACTGTTGGGTTTGGGTTATGTGTTAGTTTTCAAGTTAGAGTAAGTTGACATGTAGTTGCAAAGTTAGAATATCTGTTGTGGGACCATCAAAATAAAGTAATAAGTGGACAGACTACTAATACAATGAGAGTTAGTTGACATATAGTTGCAAAGTCACTAATAGTAGAATGTCTTAAATGGACTCAGTGTTGCCAAACTTTTTATTCAAAATTCTTTTAAAGGATTTTTAATAGAACATTTTTAAAAGCATTTATGCACAACATTTTATGCATAATTATTATTGATCTTCAGATTTCAAAATATATTTTGAATATTTCAATATTTAATTAGGATGCTTTATTACACAGCTCTCTGGAATAATGACTACTAAACTATAAATGAGTGATGTCCCAGGCAACTAATTAAAATCAGTATTATAAGTCCATTTATGTTGTAATAAGCAGGATAAAGCACATCAGCTGGCAATTTTGCAATAAATGCATATTCCTTTTAAATTCAAATTTAATTTTTTTTAAATTCAGTACTTTTTTTAAATAAAAATAAATAAAGTAAATTCATAAAAAATATTATATATGTAATTTTTTTGACGAGTTGATAAGATTTTCTAAAAATGTTTTTGAGTCCCTTATGCTCAACAAAGCTGAATTTTGTAAAAGTTCAGGGGCAAAACGTCAATATTGTGAAATATTATCACAATAGAAATTTTAAAATGTAATTTAGCATCATTACTCTGTCTTCAATGTCACATGATCCTTCAGAAATCATTCTAATATTCTGATTTGCTGCTTTTCTTATTATCAATGTTATAAATCTATTATGTGCCGCTTAATATTTTTATTAAAAAACAGTTTTTTCTTTTTGAATAGAAAGTTCAAAAGAACGAAGCATTTATTTCGAATAGACAACTTTTTAAAAAATTATCTTTCCTGCCACTTTTGATGCTCCTTTCCTGAAAGAACAAATTAATTTATTTTAATTAAAGAAATATTACTGACTGTAAACTTTAGTGGATTTCTGGAGTGCATGTTCCTCCTTTCCTAAAATTGTTAAAGTTCTTTTTTTGTGGCCAAATACAATGCAGTTTTCAGGAACATTAATTCCCCAACAGTTCCTAATTTTGAACTCTGTGTTTGGGAGCACACAGCAGGCGTCATATAGGAAATAGTTTGAGCCAAGTAAAAGATTCCTCTCAGTGACAGAGAGGGGTCAAAGATCTTCCGGCTCTTTCTGTGCGTGACCTCAGTAAAGGCTACTGTCGTGCAGCGGTGCGTGACCTCAACATGATGTCACACTCGCATTCACCAGCTGCAGTGTCAGTAAAACTGTCCTACAGAGAATCTACACTCCTGCATTAAAGAAATGTGTTAGCATCCCATGATTATCTGGTTTGTTCTGTGTCAGGTTGGGAAGCTGATTGAGCTGTTGGCTGGTAAAGCGGGAGTGCTGGATGGACGTTTTCACTATGGCACTGCTTTCGGGGGCAGTAAAGTGAAGGACGTTTGTGAGGATCTGATCCGCTATGGATACAATTACCAGGGCAAGGATTATGTCACCTCAGGCATCACAGGGTAAAAATTGTTAAACAAAATTTACATAATCATATATATTTCAATAACACAAATTTGCTTCACAGTTTAGTTATTAAAGCTTAATTTAATATTGATAATTGTGATAAGTCACTTTAGATAAAAGTGTCTGCCACATGTAATTTCATCATGTTAGTTATATTTGTATATTGCAAAAATCAAAAGAGCCACCAGAGGGTGTTTTCCCAAAGGCACTTTGCTGTCATTAATGAATCAATTATTATTATTTGCTCTTAGGGAACCTCTGGAAGCCTACATCTACTTCGGTCCAGTCTACTATCAGAAACTGAAGCACATGGTGCTGGATAAAATGCATGCCAGAGCACGTGGTCCGAGAGCGGTGCTCACTAGGTTAGAAAGTCGAAAATTTGAGTTGTAATGTCTGCTCAATATGGTAATTGTGTTATTGAGGATTCTATGTTATGTAACGCAGGCAGCCCACTGAGGGACGTTCCAGGGATGGTGGTCTCCGTCTGGGAGAGATGGAAAGAGACTGTCTCATTGGCTACGGAGCCAGCATGCTGCTGCTTGAGCGACTGATGATCTCCAGTGATGCTTTTGAGGTGGACGTGTGCGGGCAGTGTGGCTTGCTGGGATATTCAGGATGGTCAGTAAAATTGTAGGGAAAAAAAAATTCCAACAATAATCATATAATAGTCAAATGAATCAAAAGGATTAATTAGTGAGAATTTTCTATTTATGGCAGGTGTCATTACTGCAAGTCTTCGTGTCATGTGTCGTCTCTACGAATTCCGTACGCCTGCAAACTGCTCTTCCAAGAACTGCAGTCCATGAACATCATCCCTCGTCTCAAACTGGCTCGCTACAATGAGTGAAGGGGAGTGATTACCGCAAAGAGGTGTCATTGTTTAAGGCTTTGAAAGATCATTTCATTTTTGTTAAACATCTTATATCTTATAAGATATTTATGTATCTATAAAAAGAAGTGCCTGCTTGAATGTTGTGTTTTTTGTAGGGCTGTCAAAACGATTAATCGCATCCAAAATAAAAGTTTGTGTTTACATAATATATGTGGGTGCACTGTGTATAATTATTATATATATATAAACACACACACATGCTTGTATATATTTAAGAAATATTTTCATGTATATTCTGTATATAGATTTATATATAATTTATGTTATATATAAATATAAATATTTTATATATAAATAATATTTTTTTTCTTAAATATACATGCATGTGTGTTTTTTATATATATACAAAATAATTATACACGGTGCACCCACATATATTATGTAAACACAAACTTTTATTTTGGATGCGATTAAGCGCGATCAATCGTTTTGACAGCCCTAGTTTTTTATTTTCTTCCCAACTTTAACTTACTGGGAATCGATTGGCATTTCCTTTAGTTTATGGATGTTTGCTCACCTAAATGTGTAAATTTATTTGTTTCAGTTTACTTTCAGAAAAAGATAGTATTTTTTGTTTAGTCTTTTTACAATAAACTAATAAATTGTAAATGTGTATTATGAAAAATGTCTATTTGTTTTTATATTGCATGTCATGACTGTTGTTGTTTTTTTTTCTTAAGTGCAATCATCAGGAAGTTTTGGGAGTGGAAGTATTGAGCAATCTTGATGAAGTGTTAATGTGACAACACTGACAGCAGAAAGGAGCTTGTTGCAACATTGACCACCTTCCCACTTTGCTGCTACTTTTTCTCTCTCTCTCTTTTTTTTTTTTTTTTTTTACACTAGATCATCCGCTATTCAGAGATTGCTCCCACCCACCAAGCAGCCGTGGAAGGCTTTGATTGGAAGAATGCATCTCACATCGGTAGAATGGGCTCTGACAGTGCGGCTCGCTCACTGGTTGGGGGGGTTATAAGGGTCTGAGGGTGTCTCTTTTTGCCGGCTGCACCTGTCCTAGCTAATGAGGGGCTAATGAGACTGAGAGTAGACGAACAGAAAAAGGAAGTCTTCTGAGGAGAGGATGCAAAGATTCCCTTCCTCCTCCCTCCTTTCCTTCACAGCCTCCATCTTTAAAACTGTAATTAAGGAAATTTTCATTGATGTTTTGCCATACACTTCCCAGCTTGTTAGAGGTGCCGGTTAATCCATACACTTTCAAATGACTGCCCCGTTTCTTTGATGGATCGTAGTATTAGTTCTATTTTATGTTTTGTTGTTGATTCCGTACTTATTGTCAAGACGAAAGGCACAATACTGTCCCAAAGTTTGAGAGTCTTTAGATTCTAAGTTTTTAAAGAATTCTCATATGCTCACCAAATGCTGTTTATTTGATCAAATATGGATTAGAAACAATATTGTGAACTAATATTAAGTCAAAATAACTTCTTTTTTAACATTTTAAAATGTAATTTATTCCTGTGATGGCAAAGTTTTTAGCAGCCATTAAGTTCCGTTCACTCCAAGAATGATATCGTTTTGTCGCATTAATACTCGAGCTCTTTAAAGCAAGATTGAGTTTCATTGGCTATCGATGTTCTTATCGTTCACCTGCTAGGAAAAAAAAACTTTCCGAAAGGGATTCCAACGATATCTTTTCTCTGTGCCGTTATAGTTGTGGTGTCAACTCTGCTTTTTATTTTTATTTAGAACTATCTTTATCGTTATAGTTATCGTCTTTAGTGTTATCGTCATGTGTGTCACATGACCTTTCGGTAGTCATTCTAATATGCTGATTTGGTGCTCAAGAAATATTTTTATTCATTTTAATTAAATTTATTATTAGTTTTATCAATGTTGAAAACTACGGAAGAGGATTAGGGCCAAGCAATAATAAAAAAAAAATAAAACCATCTCGAGACCAACAAGTTATTATAATGCAAAATTAAATTTCGAGATAGGAAGTCGAAATACAATCTTGAGAATAAACTCATTAAATTTCGAGAATAAAGTCGCGTTTCGAGAATAAACTCGTTAAGTTTTGGGAAAAAAGTCGAAATACAATCTTGAGAATAAACTCATTACATATCGAGAATAAAATCGTCGTGTTTCAAGAAAAAACTCGTTAAATTTAGAGGAAAAAAAGTCGAAATACAATCTTGAGTAAAACTGCAATATTTTTAAAATTACTTTAACATTTTATTCTTTGAATAGATAGTTCAAAATTTGTAAGACATGTCACTTTTAATGCATCCTTGCTGAATGAAAGTATTCATTTCAAGTAACCTTCCACTTGTGATCTAGTGTTCGATTTGCTTAAAGCCCCCAACAATTACATTTTTTGAGATAAAATATCACATTGATGGCATCTGTAAACAATTTAACTTTAAATAAATGTTTCAACTTCTCCAATAGCAACTAAATCAGTTCTCAAGTTCACACGCGCCTTAGTGGAGTGATTGATCACATTACCCATCATCAATGGACATTTTAATCAGTATGTCTGTTGCTGGTGACATTCAATCGTTTAAATTAATGGATATTAGTATTATTTTATTTTTTATCTAAGTGTCTGGGGGCTAGGTTGTTCCATCTAAACCTCAAATGCCAAATAAATATCTCCAGGTGAAGTCCGACCTCCTCGCAGTGAGAAGGCCGTCGTCGGCGCAGTCCATAGGTGTAGGAACGAGCGTTCCTCCGCCGTCCACCAAGTGGGGAGCAGTTCCACCATAATCCCCCTTTCTCCTACTCGCTCTCTCTTTCCCCCGTGGTTCCATTCATATTCTAATCACAGCTTTCCCTTCTGCAGTTTGTAGGCACTCCATCAGAGCCCTCCCTGCCTCAGGCTCTACACTTTTACTTCCCTCTTTTGTGGCTGCGCTCTCCTCCCAGCACACTAAAATAAGGTTGCTTCAAGGAGAACGACAAGGGGAGGGGGGTCCACCAAACTTTCTCTATCCAGTTTTGCCAACGGCCTATGAACTTTCTGGACTTTTGGTTTCAAAAGATGACTACGAACATGTTTGCGTGAGCTTTGTTTTGTTTTTTGCACTGATATGAATGAACTCGCTCACGCTCCCGTTTCCAGACCTATTAACGGCGTCGCAGACATCAAAAAAGTTCTGCAATGGGCCAAAAAGTGGCCCTTGGATGGAGAACTTTAAAACTAAAGCAGCAGGGGCAGAGTGTGTATGTGCGTGTGAGGAGAGGGTACGAAAACGTATTAAATGCTATAATGGGAGACGGGGAGGCCACAGTGCTGGGATTGCGTAGATCTAAGCCTCTTTTTTTTCTGGGAAGGGAGCTTTTCTTATTCAAAACAGCCCCACAAAAGACTTCCAGTGAGCCTTGCCACATCCCCATCTGACTCGAAGCCATTCATCAGCCTGCCGAGCCTATCAATGACATGTCCCCCATCAGGGCTCCTATAAAATCAGCCCCTTTCCCATGAAACATCAGCAAACATTTTGACGGCTCTGGCTTTTCCCCCGCTGGATCTCTGGAGTCTGTGACCCCCCCCCACCCCCACCCCACCCGCTTCCACAACCCACACCCCCACCTCCATCAGCATCGCCACCCTCTCCACGGACCTCACATCTTATGCATCTCTACGACGGGCAGTTCTCTCGGAGAGACGGAGGGAGCTGAGGAGGGGGAGTCCAGCACGGAGCCATTTTCTCAGAGGAGCCCCTGGAACGTGCATGGGAAGAGGATGCATTGTGGGCTGCTGGAAGAGCCTGACATGGATTCCACAGGTTGGTTCCTGCTGCACCGCCGTGACATTGGGACGCCTGGGATCTGGGCTCTTTTGGAACGCGAAACGGGCCTTGGGATTTTGAGACCTGAGATTGGCACCAGAAAAAGTTATTTAACCTTTCGTCAGGGAAGCTCTTGAATCTAGTACACCAAGAGATAAGTTGGCGTGTTTTTTTTTTTTTTGTTTTTTTTTGGCCGTCCCGGATGGGTGTGCTGCTGCTGAGAATATGGTTTTACACAGATTTGGGACTATGTAAAGTGGACGGCGTTTTTACGGAGTAGCAATATGACCTTAAATTGAGACTAAACTCATGCAAGGTCACAGATCGGAGTTTGTTGTCCAGTTTAAAGATTGTTGTTGTTGTTGTTTTGTTTTTTCAATGATGCACCTGCTCAAGCTAAGTTTTGACTTGAGTCAAAACTGCACTTGGTACAATTTGGTAAAGATAATTGCTTCTCCTGAAGGTATAAATTGTAAAGGCAACATTATTTCGAATATTTTTAGATGAAGTTTTTTAACGGCAAAA
Organism: Cyprinella venusta; assembly: GCA_038021265.1. Lineage (NCBI taxonomy): Eukaryota > Metazoa > Chordata > Actinopteri > Cypriniformes > Leuciscidae > Cyprinella > Cyprinella venusta. The sequence continues at coordinate 9,744,561 of CM075871.1, forward strand.
TGTGTCCCATATAGTCATTTCAATTACAATGTAACACTCCTCATGGCTTCAAAAAGCAGTGTTACCCATCGTTCAATTTTGTTCAATGCAGTCGTTTTGTGAGAATTTTTTTTTAAATTATTAGCCACTTCGGGGACTCCTTTCCATCCTGATAGTAAGCGCGTGATTATTAATGATCTCAGATCAGTCTCGCCTTTAGATTGGATTTAATCCAATTATTTAGAGAACTACTTAAACTGTTCACAGAGCAAATGATTCAATTACAGACTGAAAATCTGATCTCAACTGACTATGAGACAAGACTGACAGAGATGAATTAGAATCTGAGGGGGGAAAGGAGATTTGTTGAGCTTCAAGATAACAGCTGCAGTATAATAACAATACGTTTTCATTTAAATTAAATAAAATGTCAGCAAAATTAAAAATGATCATTTGGTTTTTCAAATGCATGTTAGTACTTGAAATAGTTTATACAGCCTGTTGTAGCCTTTTAAAAAATAACTTTTTTACATAAAAGGAATATTTTACATTAAGTAAGTTGAACTTGTTTATATTTTTCTCCGTCTCATTGCTGGTTTATTTTACCTTAATTGTGTGTTCTCAGAAAATCCAAAGCCTGTCAATAATTGTCACAAAAAAATGAATACTTGAGGGAAATTTCGTTTTCTAGTTAGTAAAAGCACAGAACTTTGTTCAGAACTTTAACAAGTAAATTAGTGATCAAAAAATATATCGTTGCTCCTTAGCATTATGTAATGTAATAAGCTATTTTTGAAACTTCTGCTTGTTTTTTTTTCTTGCTTTTTGAAACGATGAGGATTTGATTATTATGATAGGAAATTAGCAAATAAAGCTTTTAACTTGCTACCGAATGATCTCCATAATCCATTCAGTCAATAATGTAGATTTTATGTTATTAGTAATTTCATCGAGTGCAAATTTGCCCACTGAATGTATATTTTAATCAAGTCAAAAGTACATCTCACTTTTTCGTCTGAAGGCTGTCAAATAACTTATCCAAACAAGTGTTGAGTATCATAACTTTCTCCATAACCTCAGCCGCGACATGAAGCATCAGTAGGCTATTGGTTACCCAGTGACTCGCAGCCGATGCTATAGTAACTGTTGTCATGGTCACTGCAGGAAACATGATTGACTTACGTTCGAATCGAATTAAAAGTGTTTCAGTCTTGTGATGTAAGGACACCAGTCGGCTTACTTACATAGCATAAATGAGAATGGCGCTAAAAAGGTTCTATTATGACGACACAGGCACAGCAATGGAGGAACGGCGAGCGCGCAGAATCAATTGAGCGTGCGCGCGCCTGTAATTCGCCTCGGGAACAATGAAGGATTCCTGCAGTTCTGCTGAAAACATTTCAAATAGAATCCCAGCTGCCCAAAGATCCGCACAATCGATTATAATTGAATTGCCCCGTCATTATTATGCCCCGGCCTCAACTCTTTAAGCAGTGGCTGCAACGCAAACACGTTTTTTAATGTTTATTGCACTCGTCTACAATAAACTGACAGTTAATGTAGCCTTACTATAGCATATACTATGGAATTTAAATTTACAAAAGTTTAACACATTAACAAAACATTTCAAAATCTTTGGGGGAAAAGACGAATAGGCCTAACGTTAAGCTAGTTCCGTTTAGGCACCACGGCGCGGTTGCACCTGTTGCATCTGCTTGATAAATGTTGCTGTTGAAATATAAGTTTTGTTAAATAAGTAAATAAAAATGGAATTAAAAAAATGACAAATTAGATTGCTACATAAAACTTTGTTTCGTTTCGCCCACTGTTTAAAACAAAGTTGTTTTAATCTACAAACAAATAAATAAATAAATCAAAGTCGAGGACGTGCCGGGCCTAAAAGAAGACACCCGTATGCCTTCGATAAAAAGGCATAATGTAAAAATCTAATTTGTTTTTTCCCCTCTCTTTTTGCAGAGAGCTGGATTGAAAGATGTCTGAACGAAAGCGAGAGCAAGCGTTTCTCCAGCCACTCTTCAATTGGAAACATGTCCAACGACGAAAGTAAGTAATGTATCGTTATGAATAAATTAAATCAGACTGCATGAAACATGAATAATTCTGCTCAGAGAGAACATAATGTGAATGTTATGTGACCGAATCTTTCAAAAAGAAAGAAAAAAAAATTAAATTAGCCTATAGGCTACTGTACATAAAATTTGATATGATATAGACTATATAATAAATTATACATATGTAGACTATATCATATAGTCTACATAGTGCATTGTATAATTCATTTATTTTATTACTAATTCTGATTGTTGTTTTTCTTATGATAAAAGACGAAGAGAAGGAAAATAACCGAGCATCTAAGCCACATTCAACACCTGCCACATTACAATGGTGAGTCTAATTTACACCAGAAATGTACATCATTTATTTTCATCTTTACCGCACCGCCTCTTGAAAAATTCTTGAATTCTAGAAAATGATGAATATAGTAATTCACTTTTATATTTTTAATGCCATCCAGGAGCAAAATGCTTCAGTCTGAGGGAAAAAATCCTCCTTGGGCTTGAGATATATACTCTATTTTGTATAGTCTCAGGGTTCCATTTTGTAAAATATGACACACAGTTACGCGCTTTATAATTTTCAAACAAATCATTCACTTGTCTAGGAATTCTAGATCATAAAACAGCAGCTGAATTTCCAAATGTCATGTTTGCAGTTGTGTTGTTTGTAGTTGTCGGTTTCAAGTATCAGAAAGGCGAACAGACTTACAACCTCACAGAGAAAGACTGTACATTTCAAATTGCTTATTGAAAGTTCAGTCAATAACAAAACTAAACTCAAATTAACCTCTCCATTTTCAATTTTCTCTCATTTGAAATGCTTTTTATTACAATTAAGTTATATTGATACTGTTATACTTGAACTACATTATTACACAAAAACAATTAGCAAAATTTCCATGTTGACCCATTGCTTGAAGACCCCTCCAGTACACAGTAATATTTGTTTTAGAACCCCAGAACTGCCTCCCTCCATGTTTCACTACATTGACTTCTGATGCGTAGACCCTAGTTTTCTATGTGCGCTGACCTAACTGTGTTCTCATTAGGTTGGAGGAGAACTATGAGATCGCAGAGGGTGTTTGTATTCCTCGCAGTGCACTGTACATGCATTACTTGGACTTCTGCGAGAAACTTGATTCTCAGCCGGTCAACGCTGCAAGCTTCGGGAAGGTACAGAAGCCTGTATTTAATATGTCAGTTATGAAATCAAATATTCTGTCTTTGATGAGGAAATCAAATGTAAAAACGCATAGTTTTCTCTTATCAAAGGTCCTATAAAAATGCATGTTCACATGAAAGAGGAAGGAATACATCTGTTACAAAAAAAAAAAAAAGAAAAGCATTACATAATACTGGGTATTATGAAGAGCCACAGCCAGTGGTCTTTTCTTACACCTCTTCTGCAAACTCATAGCTGGACAATAAAAACAATGAACATGTTCACCCTTGTTCCCACAACCCCTCAACCCACCTACTCATATAGGCACCCCCCGACACCCTTGTCCCGCTCCCCCGGGTCCTGTCGGAGGATATTGAAAAAGAGAGGGGGCCTGGATTAATGTGTAATTAAAGGAAATTTGGAAGGGTGAGATGTTGCGGAATGTTAGATCAGTGGCTGGAGCAGCGTGGGGTGTCCTTTAGGAAGGCTTCATTGATTCAGGACAAAAAAGAGAGAGAGAGCTGGACCTGCCTCCCTGTCTGCTCATTTATCAAGCCAAGCCTGACAGAAACTTCACAGCTTGGCCTCTTTTTTCATCCCGCACAATAGAGAGCTTCACTGTTTGCAAAGTTTTCTGCACCAGGAGCTGGACCAAGGAGCTCATGGACAAAAAGCAGAGAGAAAAAGAAAGATTGGCCAGAAAAGAAATGTCAGTGGACATGTATGAATCGAACAAGATGATTGAGAAGATATTTTTTTGTCGTGGTTGTAACAGATAACACACTGATGTCACCAAAAGGTCTGAAAAGTTTCATGTGTGTGTGTGTTTTACAGATAATAAGACAACAGTTTCCTCAGTTAACCACACGGAGACTAGGAACGAGGGGCCAATCGAAGTAAGTTCCTTCTCCAATATTATAGACCTTTTCTAACTTTTTACATTTATCATGTCACTTTAAATATGTTTTGTCAAGTTGAGAACAATCTGAAACTGAGCCAAGCGGCGTCAATATAACTTTCAAACACTAATAACTAATGATAATTATTTTTTTCCCTTATCTATCCACCCTCATGTTGCTCCTAACTCAAAAAAAGAAAAAAAAAATCATGTGAAGTAAGAGTTTTAAAATATGTATTTATAATTTATTTGAATTTTTTTTTTTTTTGAATGATTACATTTTTAAAAATGTTTTTGAAAGAAGTCTCTTATGTCCACCAAGGTTGCATTTATTTGATTAAAAAAATGCAGTAATAGCAGTAATATTGTGAAATTTGATTACTATTTAAAAAGTTAATGTTTTCCTTTTTAATATATTTTATAAGATACAACTTATTCCTGTAATGGCAAAGCTGAATTTTCAGCAATTTTCTGATCTAAATATATTATATATAAATTACATTTTAAAGCATGTTACAATAGAAAATAGTTATTTTAAATCAGATTTCACAATAGTACTGTTTTTACACTATTTTTATATATTTATATAGAAATAAATGTAGAAATGCAGCAATGGTCAGCAATATATATAGCATTATGTTACTTAGGCCTGATAAAAAAACAGTTATGAGGATCTTGGACCATCTTGGACCAAATGTACCATTTACATTTACAAAGAAATTTATTAAAAAAAAAATGACCACTGCAAATCTACTTTAGACTTAAAACACTTTCTACGCTGTAAAAAAATATTTTCATGATTTGTAATCACAACATTATTTCTTTTGTCAAATCAACTTAAATAATTTATGTAGTTCAGATAACATAATATTTGAAGTTTCTGATGATTAAATCAATCACCTTCATTGTATAAACTCACTTTTTCCATTTCAGTGAACTTAACTTTTTTAAGTTAAACCAACAATATTTTTTTACAGTGAGCAAAATTGTCAGCGAACACATTACAGCTCATATATAATCTTCATCCTGCCGCTCACTCGTCCCTCTTAGGTATCACTACTATGGCATCGCCGTGAAGGAGAGCTCCCAGTACTACGATGTGATGTACTCTAAAAAGGGCGCTGCGTGGGTGAACGAGACGGGCAAGAAAGAGGTCACCAAACAGACAGTGGCGTATTCACCGCGCTCCAAGCTGGGCACTCTCCTGCCAGACTTTCCAAATGTCAAAGACTTAAATCTGCCTGCCAGTCTGCCAGAAGAGAAGGTAAACAGATCACTAAAACCTCTAACTGCTAACCTCCAACTCCACCCCCACCCTTCTCCCTCCTCCTGCCCGCTACCCACCCCTCTAGATCCTGCTTTCATGTGTCAGGCGGACCTTCCCTGGGCCTGGATTTAGATGAGGACCTGGAGGATTTATGTGTTGGTTCCTAGCGAACTCTTAATCTTTCGAGTAGATAATAAGATCTCGCATCGGACAAAGGACGGGCACTAGCTGTCTCGCTTTAAAAAGGTGCCTGTAATTTTAAATGGTTTGTGAGTTTCTGATCTTTAAAGCCTCTTTTCATACACTGGTTTGGCAAGACCTTGTAAATAGGCATTGTTCGTGAAAGCAGCTTTTTTTTGTTGTTTGGTATTTGTATCCTCTTTCTTTAGTGTTAGAGGCTTTTAGTGTCTTATTAATGCATGACCATGAGTCAGGAATGAATTTGGTATGACATCATTAACCAAGCGTTTCGTTGAATTAGTCTCTGTGGGAAAGTATTGTAAAAGTCGTTTAAATGGGCTTTTTTTCTCTACAAGGTCTCAACCTTTATCATGATGTACAGAACTCACTGTCAGAGGATATTGGATACAGTCATACGAGCCAACTTCGATGAGGTTTGACATTTCTTTTTTGTCTTTGAATTATGTTTTCTTCAAGCTTTTTCATTCATTGGCATTAATGGTTTGCACAAGAACATGCTTCCTTCATATTTTATCACAATGTTTATTTGTTTGCGTATATGCATAGGTCCAGAGCTTCCTGTTGCACTTTTGGCAGGGCATGCCGCCCCACATGCTCCCTGTCCTGGGCTCTTCTACAGTGGTGAATATAGTGGGGGTTTGTGACTCTATTTTGTACAAGGCCATCTCTGGAGTCCTCATGCCCACCGTCCTACAGGCTCTACCTGACAGGTGAGTCCCATCCCTGCCTATTAGGTTTTGTTAAAAAAGCAACACATTCTCATCCCAAGACGTCATCTAACTGACGCTTTTGACCATACGTCAACATCCGACGTTTCAGGGTGCCCTTTAACGTCAGTTAGATGACGCTATCCTAAGGCATCATCTAACTGACGCTTTACCTTTAGCGTCAGTTAGATGACGTGGGTAGGTTTAGGTCTGGGGTAGGGTTAGGATTAGATCGCGTCATCTAACTGACTTTAAAGGGTGCCCTAAAACGTTGGATGTTGACGTATGGTCAAAAGTGTCAGTTAGATGACGTCTTGGGATGAGAACGGGCTGAAAAAAAGTGTATAACTAAAGAAAATGCTGCATTTCCTGGCATAATTCTGGGTGAAAGCGTGGTAGAGGTGTAAAGAGTACCTGAAAACCATACTTGAGTAAAAGTACCGATACCTCAAAGCGAAAATTACTTCATTACAAGTCACCATTTCCAATATGACTTCAGTAAAAGTCTTAGTATCTGATTTTAGCAGTGCTTGAGTGCTTACTCTGCCAGTGAAAATCAAGACACAGTTGATTTGTGAGGAGAGCAATCACATTTTTATCTTCTAAGAAACCTCAAAATTGCCCTAAATCAAGGTTGACAACATCTACAAACACTCTCAAGTCTGAGTTAAGCTCAATAATTCAAAAAGGGTTTAAGTAAACTAATATCCCTCAAAAAGGTCTCTTCAATATAACGGATAAATAATAATGTTAAGTAAAATGAATGGTCAAAGGCTGCTTGCACTGGACACTGGTTTTGGCCACATCACCAGTTAAAGTCACATCCTTATCTCATATATGAAACACCTGCGATTCACAAATACCTGCCAATGCTAATGCACTTACATTCACTTAGAGTAGCCATGTTGAAAAAATTGGTTAAAAACACATACGATATAGTACCTTCAAAGCCCTGTAGAGAAATAAACTGCAAAAGTTGCTAATATCTTTGATACTCTGTAAAACTACAAAGTAGCAAAAAAAGTTTCTTAAGTACAATTAATATTTACCCGAATACTTTACATCACTGGAAAGTGGTTATTAAATTAGAAAAAGAAAAATTATGACAGAACTTGATTTTATTCATTGGAACTGGATGGATTTAGAAAAGCTGTAGCCTAACTATATGAGTGGATGGAGGGGGGAATTTGGCTAAGTAAGAGGGTTTTGGTGGCATCAGCCAAAAGTGAAGAAAAATCACATTTTAATATCAAATAATTTGTTAAGATTATGAATATTTTTACTCGCATATTATATATGATACTATATTCTCACATTCCACATCATCGGAATTGCCTCAGTGCTGATTGACAGGTCCAAGCCTGGAGACTTTTTTCTTTAGTCAAATGGACTTTTGTCTTCGAGCTATAAATACCTTTAATACTATTTCCACAGAGATCTTCAGAGAACTTTTTAACTAAGCAGATTACCTGTCAATGACGCATTACAAGAGGTGAAAAATGTCGTTGCGTCAGCGCATTCTTTGTGTAATTAACATTTATGTCCTTGTTTATGTGTTTTGATAATGCAGCCTCACTCAGGTGATCAGGAAGTTTGCCAAGCAGCTGGACGAGTGGCTGAAGGTGGCATTACATGACCTGCCTGAGAACTTGCGCAACATAAAGTTTGAATGTAGGTGCCAAATATATTCAATAGTCTCAAAAACATCACAATGAACTTTGATAGTATTCTAAGGCTAATTTTTTTAAATTCTCAGTGTCAAGAAGATTTTCCCAGATACTTAAACGACAAACATCATTAAACCATCTTTGTCAGGTATACAGCTGATTTATGTTTAGTATTTAACTTTTTGCAAATGTCTATGATCAATCATACTGCAGGGAGCAATTTTACTAAAAATCTTGCTCTTGCAGGCCTCTCGGACGGTGATCCACAGTGCAGACATCACCTTTCAAATGCTTGAAGACTGGAGGAACGTAGACCTCAACAGCATCACTAAACAGACTCTTTATACAATGGAAGACTCCAGAGAGGACGAGAGGAGACTTATCATCCATTGTAAGGAATAGTGGTGCATTTCACAATCAGATTGAAATGAAAAGGTATCAAATAAGATTCAGATTTATTTATTAGTGTTTCTGTACACCACATGCAGTGTATTTGCTGCAGTATCACATGCAGCGCTGTGTTAAAAGCCCCACTGGTTTACGTTTCGGATTTCACACAGTAGCTGTCAACCAGAGCTGAATCATTCCCACGACCATGAGCGTCGAGCTTTAGCCACAGACACTGAGAGGTTAACCCTCACAGTTTGACACCCCGAGGAGCATTTCAAATTCATTTTAGCGTCAACCTCTCACATGACTGATCAGGTCAAAGTTCAAAGATTCTGTCATGTCATCCTCAAAAGAGGATTCTGAGCTCCTCTTTCTAAAATTTCTAACGGAGGTCTCAAATCTGTGCCAATTGCATTTTTGTAATCATAGATTAGCAATTAAAATGGAATTTGACCAATTTGAGAAATCCATGCTTCAAAATTGAAATTTGTTTTTAATCTCTTAAACTCTTTTCTGTTTCTCAAAGTATATCAAGAATTTGACCGACTGTTGGAGGACCAGTCTCCTATTGAAGCCTACATCGAGTGGCTGGACTCTATGGTGGAGAGATGTGTCGTGAGGGTACGTGTACGCAGTACAAAATGCTCCTGGATCATCATCTTTGTTGATCTTGGAACAACCAATCAGATTTGAGGGACAAGTTTTCAGTTTATGTCAACTTTAGGCTTACAACTAGGGTTAGGTGCTTCTACATCAGTGTTATTCTCCTATCATTTCCCTCTCATTTTAGGGATAACTTATGTGTAGGATTAGGTTAGGTGTATGGATATGGTTGGGAGGGACTACATTTTCAGACAGGAATGTTGTTCCTAGATTAACAAAATATGTTGACCTGGGAAAATCAGGCTTGATATCTACTCTACTACAGTATGATGATCCTATACTGTAATTAGATATCTAATTGTATAGGTAAAATATAGGCCTATACAATTATGTAAATATTAATTAAAGAAAACCTATACTTTTCAAATGTTTGGGGTCAGTAAGACTTTTTAATGTTTTTGAAAGAAGTCTTTCTCTAGGTTCCATTTGTTTGATTAAAGATACAGTAAAACAGTAATAATGTGAAATATTATTACTATCCAAAATATTTGCTTTCTAAAATATCATTTTAGCCTCGTTTTCAGCATTATTACTCCAGTTTTCAGTGTCACATGATCCTTCGGAAATCATTCTAATATGCTGATTATCAATGTTGAAAACTGAATATATATATATATATATATATGGATGAATCATTTAGATATTTCAACAGAAATATAATCAAGAATTGTCATTAGACTGTTTTTATGTTCTTCCAATCCAAACAAAGTTTACAGGTGTCCAACCCATGCAACTCTAAATGCCGTCACAACATACTTAAGACCTATCGTGATGCAATTCCCCAACTTAATGATGTCTTCATGGCCCCTTTTTGTTGGGCCTCAATTATAGTCCAGATATGGGCTTGTAAATCTGGTTGCCATGGGAACTTATACTACCTACCAGACAATAGTTCAATGGGAGGGTGTTTCCTTAGGGGCAAATCAAATAGTTGACTTGTTGACGTGTTTTTCGTACTTAGGGGTTAGGCCCCAGTGTGGACCCAAAGGTTAAGGCCCCTGTGCCTTCCCCCAGGCTTTTCTAATGATAATACCCCCTTTAGGTGGCGGGGAAGAGACCCGGATGCCTGAAGAGGGTAGCTCAGCAGTTCCTGCTCATGTGGTCATGTTTCGGGACCAGAGTTATCCGGGATATGACGCTGCATAGTGCACCCAGCTTCGGTGAGTCAAGCTGCACCGTTTTGTCACAATCATCCATTTAGAAAGACTTGAAACTTCTTACTGATTTTATTTGTTTGGAAGCTTGAGTTTTTCAGGTTAGCTCAGAGTTTCTCAATCCACAACGCCAAGTGTCAACTTTTAACTAAGATGGCAGCTTTGTTAACTCTTGGCTTACACCATCTAGCCGTCTATGGCAAAGTTACTGAAAGAAGGGCCATAAAAGAGGTAAAAGCCCCCTCCCTGTCAGCTCTGTCTGTGAATATCAAAGGCACAGCTGGTTGCAGTGTTTTGATAATGCAGCTCCCTGTACAAAACAGCTAATTAACAAAGGCAAACCCCCACCAAGTCTTTCCCCCTTCTTCCCATTTTATGACCGGGCAGTATTGCGCCCAGTCCGCTGAATAGCAGCGATGTTTATTATGCACATAGTGGCTGGAGCTGCTAACACAATGTGAGGATTGTACCATGCTCCTTATGAATTCTTTCCCCCATCTCATTCAGAAAATGGACTCAAAGCATCATATGCTTCAGTAACTCTGTAGATTTTATGGTTGGACCGCTAGTTTGGTTCTGACTTGGATTTGAGCTCAATAGTTTTGCGCCACGTCAAATCATTTTGATCTCTCAAAGCTCTCAGGGATTCAAATTCAAAATGCTTTATGGTAGTTGTCCACGAAGCCTTCAATTATTTCTTGTTTCAGACAGGTGACTTGAATTGGTTGGAACTTTTTTATGATAAATTGGATTCTTTATATTTCTAGGCTCATTCCATCTGATCCACCTCATGTTTGATGACTATGTACTGTACTTGCTTGAGTCTCTGCACTGCCAAGAGAGAGCCAATGAACTGATGAGGGCTATGAAAGGAGAGGGTTCACCAGGTAAGATCGATTTGATACAAGCAATAAAGCTGATCTGTCATGACATCAAATTTGTAGACTAACACAGAAAGCTGGTTTGTCGTTAAAACAGGATTTTCATTAGTATGTAGTTGACTTTTAAAGAGAGTTTCATGTTTTGTTCTACAACATAAAAGACACATAGTCAAACACAACTTAAATAGGAATTTTGAAGTCTATAAAGCCTGCTGTATCAAATTTAATACGCACATTTCCAAGGCCTATAAATTATCAACATGAACAAAATATTGCTGGAAAAACCTGTTGTACACAATCTTCTACATATTCTGTCTCTACTGATTTTTTTTAAGTTGATATAAGAATAACTTTTATATTGATAGTCAAATTTTAGTATGATTACTTGCTGGACTGTACCAACCTAGGTTTACTTCATTTTCCATATAGACCATTTCACAAGATGTAAACAACACTGGTCCAGAAACACTTCCTGTTTCAGTTTGTAACTGTTTTCTTGAATTCACATGTAAAGAAAACATCTTAAAGATGTTTGTTTAACTCAGTTTTCAGTTTTGTATTTTCTGTTGGTTGTATTTTATCCCAGCTTTTATGTAGTGTTAAAAAACTGAAACAGGAAGTGCTTCTGGACCAGTGTTGTTTACATCTTGCAAAATGGTCTATATACATTGTTTTTAGAAAAATCATGTTCAAATATGATTCATCAGACTTTTGAGGAGTGCCTGTTTATACGTCTCTCAATCATCAATGTATTGCATTTCATTATATGAAAGAGCTTTGAGCTATAGACCTTTAATCATAAAACTAAGCCTTTAAAAAAATCATCTTACAAAGACGGATAGACAACCGAATTGGTAGAAACCAATTCTGCTGAATAAGTAGAGTAACAGCTGATATTTATATGCATATTATGTAGTCTGCCATATTGTTATTAATAAGCAACAGCACTGAATTGCACATTTTTACTCAGCTTGGACCTCTGAATAACACACTGAGGTGTTTTTCCTCCTCAAGTATAAGCTTCATATTATCATATATCACACTACTAGCCATAAAAGTATGACTACCAGCCATAAACGTATGACTTGCCATAAAAACCTGAGTACCAAATATGAAACTTAACAAAAAACAATGAAAACAATGGTTGCCCAATTAAAACTCACGTCCTTGTGGTAGTTGTGGTCCTTGTTAGCTACTTGTTAGCTCTTTAGATGCTGTAAATCAGCTTAGACCAGCATGTTTAATGCTATGATTGTTTGGTGATGATCTATCTGGTTAAAGAAGTTGACCAGCATTGTCTTTCTGGCTAAGCTGGGAACCATAGCAAGGAATTCAGGTTAATCGGGACACTTAACAGCGGTTAAGGTTGGTTAAGATGTCTGCTGGGGCATCTTACACTAGCCTACCATCATCCAAAAAATGCATTGTGGTTATTGCAGCAGAGAAAATCTAAAACATTATGATAGTTTTCAAAATGGCAAAGATTTCTTAACATTTTAGGCTTTTGTTTTGGGCTACTACAGCAGATTCTGGGGAAGAGCAGATGCTGATAGGCTCCACCCCCACATCTACGTCACCTGGACCCTACTCTCCCGCCAAGTCTGTTCACTCGGTGGGCGTACCAGCAGTAGGTTCCCCCAATTCAGTTCAGTCTCCGGAGTACACCAGCACACCAGCTACCACAGGTAAATGGTGACTCCGAACTGATTGCAACACTCATATCTTACATCACAGTATCACAGTACAAGGCCCATTCCATGCATTCAGTAAAACTGTATCTCACAGTAAGCTCATTTAATTAACACGCCAAACACGTTTCTTTGTATATGTATGTCTGTATGTGCCAGGAGCTGTTCAGTCATATACCTGGTCCCTTACATACACAGTGACAACCTCAGGTGGCAGCCCACCCGAGACCGGATCCCAGCTTTCCTGCATGAGAGGCGGACCCCCTCTACACAGCTCCTCCTCCACCCACAGGATGCCAGTTTACCCACATCGGGATGAGCATGGGTGAGCCCCCAAAATCAATGAGATGACATTAAATGATGCTGCAAACAACATTACAGTATGGATTGTGAAATGTTTTTAGAGATTTGTACTCCATTTTCTCCAGGTATACTGGCAGCTATAATTACAGCAGCTACGCAAACCAGCACCATCATGCCATCCAGAGTCAGTACTCCAGTTTAACCCATGAACCAGGACTGCCCAGCCCTCTGCACTATTCCTCATACCACCGGACCTCCGCACAGGTCAGGCTCCTCCCTCTCAAAATCCTAAAATCATACACTACAGTATTGTTTTAATATATTTATTTAAAATCTTAGGGGAATTTCTGAGCTATTTATAAAATATCATAAAACATGTGATTACAGAATATAGATTGATAATTTTCCACAGTCTATGGCGACTCTACGCCTTCAATTTCATCAGTGATGTCAATCAAAGTCACATTAGTTCGCCCATAAGTAACGCCAATTTCCTCTTTACAAAAGGGAAAAATATTAAATCAAATTAAATGATGCATCATAAGTATGAGCCTAAAAGTAATCATTTTGAGATAAAAAGTCAAAATTAGGCCAAATTAATTACAAAATAACAAATCTCATCAATAACAAAATTGAGAAACGCTCAATCATAAGATAAAAACGCTCAATTATATAAGATAAATTATAAGATAATATTTGTGGCTTAAAATTGTTTTTTATGCCACAATTTAAACTTTGTATCTCATAATTATGATTTATAGTTGTCAAAATGTATATACTAAGCTATAATTTCATGATAAAATGTCGAAAGTTTGATAAACTAAGTTACATTTTTGGCATAAAGACATAATTGACAAATATTCAACTTTTTATCTCATAATTATGACCTATAGTTGAATGTCATAATTATGACTTTTGAAATATTCAACTTTTTATCTCTTAATTATGACCTTTAGTTGTGTCATAATTATGACTTTTTTCTCATAGTTTCTCATAGTGACCTAATTCTGTATAAAACTTTTGATTAAAATTTTGACTTGTGTCAAAATTATTACTTTTTATGTCATAAATAATTATAGTCAGAAAAGGCATTAATTGCATGTTCAACCAATTTTCTGTGAGAAAACATATTAGATGGGACTTAGGAATGAGTATTAAGACAGTAAACATAATAACAGATGGAAGTGGGTGTGTATTCCCCAGTGTTTGGTGTGGAAGTGTATTCCATCCTCTTCTAGTATTTAGTGTATTCTAGTCTCTTTTACTGGGTTTGTAACTGAGAGAAGAATACCCTGTACATACTGTGAATGCGAAAGGTGGTTGATGTATTACAGTCATTAGCATCTGAAATGTTCTCTTAACTGTTATCCACAGAGTTTTATGGATAGAGAATGCTTCCTTACCTCAGCACACACGGGGGTAAAAGTCTGAACTCCTCCTGATCAGAAATACTGGTCATTTAGCATATGTATTTAAAGTGTATTGACTTCTGAAAGAGAACATAGGTGAAAAGGCTCAGTTAATTGTCTTTGTTAAACCTGCTGGGTTAAAGTTTGATGAAAACTGAAAACAACACTCATTAAATCTCAAATTCTGCCGTTACTTTAGCATGAATCTGCCAAAGCAACACTTTCCATGCAGATATTTATAAAAGGTTTGGATACTGGCCTGGAAAAGCCTTGTTTGAACGTTAAAATTCCCTTCATGTCCGAGTCTTATATAGGCCTGTGTAGTTGGAATACCTGGAATCTTTGAATATTTGAATGTTATAATGAGTATTAGCCTATATATTTTAAGTTTGAAAGATGTGGGGTTTGAATAATGGAGTTTATGTTCTGGGAGCTAGTTTAAACTTTAAAAGAAAGACAGACACAAACACGGATAAAAATTATCAGATACTGGAAAAGCGTTTGTCCGATCAGTTTGAAAAGATATAGCACACTAAGAACAGGCTGCAGATCTGTGCCAAATTTAGTAGATGTAGCCTGAAAACTTTAGGAGTAGTTACACTGAATTGTGGACAAGCAAATATACTAAGTGTATACAAAATTTACATGCTGCGTGTTACTAGTTCCAAAACTGCGGGAATAGTTGAATGTTAAGTAGTCTTTATTGTGCTTGAGATTGAGAGAGTGTGAATAGTTGAATTCAATTGTTCAGTTGTGGATGGAGAGGAGTGGGTCTGGTCACATATATTGAAAGTCAAAGCGGGTGTGATGATGGTAATTTCCTGTCAAGAGCTCTCTGGTCCAGCCTGCCTTTGTAATGGGGGATCAGCTGGTCCTCAGAGTTCTCCTCCACACAGCGGATGCAGCCTCTGAAAAGTGGACCAGCTAGAGCCAAGAGAGCCACACACACATACTCACACACACCCAATGTCTTTCTACCATCGACTCAATGACCGTCTCAGACAACTCAACTAGTGGCCGGAAATCCAAATGGAAAAGCGTGTTTATTAAAATATTGTTATTCAATGGTCTCTTTTATCTGCATGAACAAGAGGTCCCCAAGCAACACATCTAGGTCTCTGACCCCGCCTGACTTTCTTTTTCCGTGCCGCAGCCGTTCATAAAAGCTCTGACTGTGGACGGTTTCTATTTAGAGAGCACTTATAGATTTTTACTTCCACTTATTTTCCGTCAACTTAAAATGGATACAATGTCCACACTTTGTTCAAGAGAGCTACTCTAAAGGAGGCAATGGAGAGGAGACAAATGGAGAATTTGTTGACTTCCCCAGAGATTGTTTTATATAGACATATCTTGAGCTGACATGCTCAGTTTTGTTTTTAGACAGTTACCCACAGCAACAAAAATACCTTTTTTTCTAAGTGCTATATGTTGAAGGAGTAGTTCACTTTAAAAAAAAACTTTTGCTGATAATTTACTCACCTCCATGTCATCCAAGATATTCATGTCAGTCGAAAAGAAATTAAGGTTTTTGATGAAAACATTCCAGGATTTTTCTCTTTATAATGGACTTCAATGGGAACCAAATGGTTCAAGGTCCAAAAGACAGTTTCAGTGCAAACTGCAAACTGTTCAAAGGGCTTTAAACGATTTCAGATGACTAATAAGGGTCTTATCAAGCGAAACGATCACTCATTAAAAAAAAAAACCCAAAGTTTAAGTTTTATAAGCTCAAATGGTCACCTTGCTCTGTTCTGTGATGCGCTTTCGTGACTCTCCTATTCGAACTCGTTCATCAAAATGAACAAATCTTTTCTCGAGTCAACTCGTTCATTTCGTTCGTTGAATGAACCAAATAACACGAAAAAAGATTCATTCATTTTGATAAACAAGTTCAAACAGGAGAGTCATGAAAGCGCATCACAGAACAGAGCAAGGCGACCATTTGAGCTTATAAAACTTAAACTTTTTTTTTAAACGAGCGATCGTTTCACTTGATAAGACCCTTATTCATCGTCTGAAATCGTTTAAAGCCCTTTGAACAGTTTGCAGTTTGCACTGAAACTGTCTTTTGGACCTTGAACCGTTTGGTTCCCATTGAAGTCCATTATACAGAGAAAAATCCTGGAATGTTTTCATCAAAAACCTTAATTTCTTTTCAACTTAAGAAAGAATGACACGGATATCTTGAATGACATGAGGGTAAGTAAATTATCAGCAAAAGTTTTTTTTTCAAAAGTGAACTACTCCTTTAACTTAGCTTTCTTATTTTATTTTTACCAGTACAAATGATGATGAATTGCTGCACTTTAAGTTGATTATTAGGTAGTCTTGCATCATAATTTTAACAATAAAAAAAGCCAAAAAAAGATTTATTGAATACGTAACAGAGGGGATGAATTTATGTCCTGTTTAGCCAGTTGGTCCAAGTATTATACGTATACCTGTATGAGTTTCTTTCTTCTGTTGAACACATACCGTCAACTGCCTGGTTACCAACATTCTTTAAAATTTATTTTTTTGTGTGTGTGTGTTACAAAAAAGAAAGAAACTTATACAGGAGGTCTGGTAAAGTAAATGATGTCAAAATTTTCATTTTGGGGTGAACTGTCCCTTTAACATAAAGGAAGATGAGGTGAATCGTTTATAGAATGCACAACATAAGTCGCTTGTGTTTTGTTGCAATGGTCCTCATGCATGTCTCTCTCTGATTTGCAGTATCCACTCAACAGCCAGATGTCCAGAATGGAGTCCTGTTTGATGAGTGGGTCTCCTCTTCTACACTCGAGCCCTGTGACCCCTCGTTGGCCAGACGTGCCCTCAGCCAACAGCTGTTACTCCAGCCCCGCAGTCCACACGTCACGCTACTCCACCGGAGACATGTACTCCCCTCTGGCCCCACGCAGGAACTCTGAATATGAGCATGCGCAACATTTTCCAGGATTTGCCTATATCAATGGGGAGGCCACAACTGGGTGGGCAAAATGATTGTACACTTCCGAGAGTCTTCGTCCAAGATAACAGATGTCTGCGTGTGGAAAGCTGAACAGATAAAACAGCAGCCGCCAATATTTAACCTTATTACAGAGAATGTATTTGAGTGGAAAGGACATTGTGTCAGAGATGTTATTGGTGTGGTCCGTGTTTACAGTGTAAGCTGCCAATGAAACTCTTTTCGAATCGCAATCATTGTGTGAGTGCAAAAAGGCAGTGTCCCAGTTGTGCCTTTCCTTGCCTTTTCTCATTTATCTCTATATAGACCAGTACTGTCATTTACTGTGCAAAAATTTGGTTCGCTGACCTAGTTTCAGTGTAAAAATGCGCACCTCACAGTATTCTGTTACCACAGGTTGGGTGTTTGACGTCAATGGATCTGTAACAATACCACAGGTTTTTTTTTTTTCACAGCCACTGTCAACATGAAAGTGTGTTGCTTTCCTAGCATAACACATTCTCAGCACCAAGAAGAAATGCCTTAATATTTCCCTTCAGAACGCCCTATTGGCCAGCTGCCAGGTTGCGAACGTCATAGGAGTCTAAACAAATAAGGGCAACTCACATGAGTACTTGTTGCATGCGAATGTGAACATAAGATTTCTCATATTACACAAATGCAGAATTACCCCAGTGTGATCCTGGGAGAATATTAGAGATCTTTTCTGTAGCTTTGTAACATTGTGTCCCTTTGCATTGTTTATCTGTGTTTGACCTGTATATCCAGTTTTGTATGATTTAGGAAACCGAAAAGTGTTAACCTAGGTTTGTGTGTTTTTGAATGCACTCAAAGGTACTGTGGACCTATTACCCTATGGGTAGGAATAAAACGGAAAGAATATGAAAATGTAACATTTATTATCTTTAGTCACTTTCTCTTGTAAATAAAAGCACTCAGTAACTTCTGTGGTGACAGCTGTTACTTAAATGATATATGTGGAATTATTTGTTGCCACATAAAGATTTTTTAAAACCCAGTTTGGATTGTCTTTTTTATTATTTGTGTTTTTTTCCCCTTTTTTTACTTAAAATGTCTATTGTGTTTTAAATATATATTAAGAAATTCATTATACATATTTAGCTATTAATTACTGGCAGGTATCAAACTATTCAGGTACTATTAAACTTTTTAAAGTTTTGAATAGTTTACTTTGTTAACCAGTACTGAAGACTCTAAAAAAAATCAGATTAATATGCTGAATTACACTTTTTAAATGGTTACATCTTGATAATTCAACTCAAAATCTAATATGTATTTATTTATTTGTGATTTTATATGTGTAAATTGTTGCCTGCATCTATTAATATTGTGCAGTGACCATTTGAAAGAACTAAACAAGTATTCATTCAAAAACGACATTTTAATGAAATGTTGAAGAAATAGTTAATATGATATTGCATAATTCTATTTCTTGTTGGAAAGTCTACCATCTTAAATTATATCTAAATCAAAACTTAGGATATAGTTTTAGTCTTTCTGATTGCCACCATAACATTAACAGTGTGTAGGCTACACAATGAATATCATTATAAGACCTGGTACATTTGGACACTATCCAGGGAGCTTTGAGGAAATCCTTATTACTGGCTTGAGCCTTTAGGCGAGAAACGTGACGTTTAACGGGTGAAAGTTGAACAGATGAAACAGGAGGTGTGTAACTATCTGTTCAGTTGTTGTGAGGAGGAGGACTGTAAGTGTTTCTAAGTGAACGGCAAAAGCAACATTCAGAGATGAGTTTAAGTGCTATCCTATCAGAGATCGACGGTGGAGATGACAATGGGGTTGAAAAGCTTTTGCAGAAGTATAACACAGAGGTAAAGTGGCTGCTGTTAGCTTAACTTACTATCTCATATTGTTTTAATGTGCGCTAGCAATGTAAATGATTATTAGCCAGTTAACGTTAGCCGCTCGCTAATCTCAATATACCCAGTGTTTGTGAACCAACAAAAGGGTTTTTGGTCTCTGCGAACAAATGCCTTGTTTCTGACCTTTAAACATGTACTTCATTTGTATTTAGCGATGATTAAAGCCACGAGGCGTTCGCCTTGTGATCGTAACTAGCATCCTCCAGCTGTTAGCCATGACAACCTATTTGCTACATCCAACTTGACTGTTTTTAAACAAAAATGCCATATTTGCCCCCATGAATGAGCAAGGGGGTAATAGTAATTGCTGACGAATAGAGTAGAAATGAACAGTTGTTTTGGTTAAGTTACGTCTCGGAAGTTATGGAAGGCTAAAGTAGCTAGCTTGACAGATGTCAGACAGGTAACAGCAGTATTACATACTGATGGAAATATATTGTAGTGCTAGTTATCAACGAAACATGCCTCTATTGAATTATGCTGGTGTGAACAGTAATTTTAGCCATATATTCGGTGTTTACAATGGTTTTAATGATGTCGAAATGTTATGTATGCTAATTTTGTTTTTGTTTTGAGGAAATCTCCAGGGTAACGTTACAGGATTTTCCTTTAACGTTACCTATTCCTCGAGACATGCTTAACAATAAACCACAGATTTAGTTAACAGTTTTTAGAAAGAGACTGATACTGTTACTGTGATACTAAATATAATCAAATTCATCAAATCAGATGTAATGCTGGTAAATCCATTTTAAAATGGTAGCTTTATTTTAAACCATGCCATGGTTCTAGATGGGTTAAGCTAGTCATGATTTGGTTGACCATCATCTTAGACCAGCGACACAAATGATGTATTATAGGCTAATTATAATTAAAATGGTAAAGTTTGGCGTTTGTAAGTGTAACTGAAATAGAGATTTCTGAATCTGTGCATCAGGAACCCCCCTTTTAAACTGCCTTTAAACATATATGTAACTTTAATTAGACCGGCTAGAATTTTACATGGGACTTGTTTATCCCAGATTCATATCGTCTCATGTCATGTTTTCATTTCATTTCAGAACTGCCACACGTTTGCCTTTGACCGCAAAGAGGAGGATGCACGAATTGTGAGTAACAGATTTATGGTCTGTTATGTTTAGTATCTCAGTATGGTGTGTTCTGTGTTGTTTCGGTATGTAGTACCTTGTTTATAATTATCAATGACATTTTTTAACCTCTTGTGTTTTGCGGTCCCTTCTGCAGGAGTTGTGTCGGGGTCTTCTCACAGTTCTCCGCCGGTCAGATCTTCCACTTTGCCAAAGCACCTGCCTCGAGACCCTGCGCATCCTGTCCAGAGACAAGCGTGTACTTGGTCCCGTAGGCACCAGAGAGGGCATCCTCACTCTTGCAGGGCTGGCCCGGATCTGTGTGGCGGGACACGACGGAGAGCCATTAAATGTAGCCCAATCAGCAGAGGAGGAGAGGGTTGTGGTGGAGGCCCTCAAGTGCATGTGCAACGTGGTGTTCAACAGCGTGCCGGCACAACAGGTGGGAGCTGACTTGCAGTTGGCGGAGGGCCTTTGTGCCTGCTTGCATTTGGTCAATTCATCCCATCATGAGGTGGGCCTGTTCTCTCTTCGGCTGCTTTTTCTCCTTTCCGCCCTGCGGACAGATGTGCGTGGCACGCTTCGGAGGGAGATGGGTGCAGTCAGGCTGCTCACTAACGTGTTGGAACGCACCCTCAACGTGCGTTGGGTGGGGCCATATGAGGCTGCGCCCCCTGATCCAGAAGCCCCGCCTATTTCACCAGAAAATATTGATCGTGCCATGGAAGCCCTTAAAGCACTGTTCAACATCACTATGTCTGATTCGAGCGATGAGGTGAGATTAACAGTATTTGGATAACATTTTCTATGTCTATTTTATGATGCTTTTTACATACCCACTATAAATTTTGATATCTACACAGAGCTTAAAGTTAAAACAGTGTCAATTGAAAATGTTTTAAAGGGTTAGTTCACCCAAAAATGAAAATTCTGTCAGTATTTACTCACCCTCATGTTGTTCCATCCCCGTATGACCTTCGTTCATCTTCGGGAACACGAATTAAGATATTTTTGATGAAATCTGGATGAGAGCTGGATCACTCCTGCATACTAGTCCATAGGCTTCTCACTGCGTATTCAGACATAATTTACCTACATAGTATGGAATTAAGCCTATTTGGATATGGAGCCATTGATTCACATTAAACAAGGGGCCAAAACCATATCTAGAAACCAATAATAAAGACTTGTGATTGAGCTATTTTCATCACCCACAACAACACCCTACCATTGTGGTTGGACGTTTTGTACGGGCAAGAACCACTCACATTTTCTTTGAGAAAATGTTACAGTTTTTGTTTTAAATGCTAAAAGCTCCCACTCCCACCCTTTCACCAAGTAGATGAAACAACATTGGTACATTCCAGAGTTCTCAGCCCTTTGAATAGTTACTGAAGTAAGGCTAAGTGTGTCTCAATTGCCTGACCTTTTGTTGGTTTCGTTATGGTCAGGACACTCTGACATAAGATATACTCTCTTTTCTCAAGCCAGTGGTTCTCTCAGTCCCTAGATCTCTACATTGCCGCTTAGCTCTCTGGTTGTTTAGCTTGTAAAGGAAGCCCAAACATGGCATCAGTCTGCTATGGTTGTGAAACAGTTTTTTGGTTTAACGCTCACACAATTTCTCCTTTATTTTAATAGGACAGTGACCACCAGCTGCGGCTCATTGCAGGCATCATGAGACATCTCCTAATGCTGAAGACACACTCTGAAGATAAAACAGAGGAGGCTCACAGGTACTTCCATTCTGAAAGATTGACTTGTTTGATTTCTCTGTATACTAGGCCTGTGTATTTTGTAATTGCTTCAAAACGAGTTGTCCAGTGAGCCAAAAAGCAAAAGAAATGCAAGTGCGGTGAATGTGAATGATGAGATGTCTTCTCCAAGTGATTAATGACACACCCCTTTGCCCCATCGAGACAGCTCAACGCATTCTGAAACTCCCACCCGTTTATTTGGGCTTGACTCATTGTGCCCACGGTGGTGCCGTCACCAGCCCTTTCACGCTCCTGGAATGCTCCCCTCTCTAATGCATTCTACTGCACTCTGAAATGACTAACTCTACGCTCCCCCTTTAACAAAGTGCGTTGAATGTGCTGAACCAGTCCTGGTCAGTAGATGTGTCTTTGTTATTCAAATTGTGCCCATGGACTGAAGGTCCCCCACCCACCCCTCAGTGTTTTCAGAATGCCTGCTCATGTTTGTCTGCCGCCATCACATTCCTAGAACGTGACATGAGTATGTTGAATGTTCTTTTGCGTCAGTGAAGATCATAAAATGAACTAATGAAAGTGGCATACAAATATTGACTATTTCTATTTGCACAAGGTGCTTCAATGTGAGAGGGAGGTTTTTTTGGCATCTCCATGTGGTCCTGTTCAGTATCGCAACTTGACTTGTCTAAAATATTATCAAGCTCTTTTTCTATACATTGAATTCTGAAAAGTGTTTTTCTGTTATTTGTTTATTTCATGGGTGTTTTGGTGTGCATGAGTTTAAAAATTATATGGACTCCTGTCCTTGTATCATTTCGAGTTTTTTTTTTTTTTGGAAGAAAGACATCAATTAAAATTGAAAAAAGCTTGTAGAAAACAGTTTTGTGAGAATCACCCTTCAATCTGATGGTTTACTTTGAATATAGCAAATGATGTAACAAATTTAATGTATTGTTTAATAATTCAACTTTTTGCATAAGTCAATCATTCTTTGTTAAGAAATATGTAGCTTTACAATTAGAAATGATAAACCATATATATTGCAAAAACATTGCATAAATAACATTAATAAAAATGATAATGCAGTTGCTAATTTAAAGGGTAAAATACCATTTTCACAAGATGTAAAATAAATCTCTGATGTCCCCAGTGTGTGTGTGTGTGTGTGAAGTTTTAGTACAAAATACCCCACAGATATTTTTATATAGCATGTTAAAATTTAGTTAAACTTTTTGAGTTTGCAAAAACGCACTGTTTTGTGTCTGGCCCTTTAAATGTAAGTTAGCTGCTGCTGCAGAGGGCGGGGTTTCAAGAGCTTGTGTGTGTGTGTGTGTGTGTGTGTTAGCAGCTGTTAGAAAGTTTGAACACACTAATTAATGTTAGAAAAGTGAAATCATAATTAACCACCCCTTTAAGTGGTTTAAATAGTGGTTAGATGCTCTTTTGTTTGGCCTAACCAGACATCAGTGGACGGAGATAGTGTAAATAGCCTCTGCCATCAAGATGTGCTATTTGCAGTTATTGCAAATGGACACTCCTTAATAATACTAATTATTAAGTTGTTCTGCATGTTGGTTATCCAGCAGTATCAATTTCTAGGGAAAACCTCAAAGGCCAGCTTTTATTCCAAGAGTTACATGCTGTGGTCTCATCTTATTATGTGCACTACTACTTAACCTTTATCATTTGCTGAGGTGTAAAGTCCAGGTTCAAAAAGTAAAAGTCCTCCTCAGTATTTTGTTCCAATCACCTGGATTTGCTAATTAGCTAGCTTAATAAACATGTGGCAGGACTTTAACTTTCTGACCCCTGGACTTTACATCTCTGATCATTTCTTCTAGTCATGCCATCAATCTCCTGAGTAACCTTCCCGTGCAGTGCCTGGATGTTCTGATAGACGTCCCTGTCCAAGGTGGAATAGAAAAGTATGGTGGGAAGAACATGGACACAGTGCAGATGCTGCTAGATTTTATGGAAATGAGGATAGACAAGGTATTACACTTCAGATGAACCCCTGCAAGCTTCCTCAGCTGTTCCTCCTCATTGCGTTCGTTCATGCTTCATGTGTATTTATCCACTCAGGGTTCCAACTATAAAGAAGGCTTGACACCTGTGCTGAGTCTGATGACAGAGAGCTCGAGATACCACCGGGACATCCGCAGATATTTCAAGGCCAAGGTGCAGGGTTGAGTCCATGCTCGGTGTAATTCAATGCTTCTATTAAATATTTAGTTGCTGATTGAATGTGTTCTCTTTGTTTGCTGTTGTGCAGGTGTTGCCTCCCTTGAAAGACGTGAAGGAAAGGCCAGAAATCGGCTGCACCGTTCGAAACAAACTGGTGCGTCTCATGACTCATATTGACATGGCAGTGAAACAGGGGGCTGCTGAGTTCCTTTTTGTGCTCTGCAAAGAGAGTGGTGAGAGTTCTGCATTCTTAATCTCTGAAATTGTCTGGTTTTAAAAGGATTGTTTGCAGTTGTAATCTAAAATACCTATTCCTATTGAATGAGCTAATTGTGTTTTTCATTGTCTCCTGTTGGTCATGTGATGCAGTGGATAATCTGTTGAAGTACACTGGTTATGGTAATGCTGCGGGGCTGTTGATGGCACGAGGGTTGCTGGCCGGAGGTAGAGGAGAGACGCAGTACTCCTCTGATGAAGACTCTGACACTGATGAATACAAGTCAGCCAAACCTTTGTAAGTACATTTTTATGTGTGCATAACGGCTTAGTTCAAGTTAAGAAATTGTATCATATTTTTCCTTTATGCAATCCTGCATTTCTTTCTGCATACTTAGATTATAGTAACAATCATTCTTTTTTTTTTTTTTGCCTTTTTTTTCTCGTGTTTTTCAGCATTAACCCCATTACAGGTCACATAGAGCACCCCATGCCAAATCCCATTGATGAGATGACAGAGGAGCAAAAGGAATATGAAGCCCAGAAGCTTGTCAATATGATTGATGAATTATCAAGGTGGGTTTTTATTTTATTTTATATTTTTTTACAATTAATAATTTATGCGATTAAATAGTAACAAAATTTGAAATAACAAAAAACTACTAATTAACATTTATTAGTAGTTGTAACCTTATAATTACAATTATTGTTGAGACCAAAGAGACTTATTATATTATTATTATTTTTATATTATATTATTTTGTTATTTTTATATTATTATTAACTGTATTTGTTATAATTTCTTCTTATTATTTTTTAGGGCTGTGCAACAATTAGTTGCATCCAAAATAAAAGTTTGTGTTTACATAATATATGTGTGTGTACTGTGTATAATTATTTAGTACAAATATTTGAATGTATATATATATATATTATTTTTATTAAATAGAAATATAGATATTTGATATATACATAACACACAGTACACGTATATATTACATAAACACAAACTTTTATTTTGGATTTAATTAATCGTTGCACAGCCCTAAAAAAAAGTTTTTCCCTATGCTCTCTTTTTTATTGTTTAAAGTGATCCAATTTAAACACCAAAATTAAGATTTATTCAGGTATAAGCCATCAATCTTTAACATTAAGTGGAAATTAAAATGTTAAGATAAGCAGAAATGAAACCAAACTTTTTCCATTTTATTTGCTGCAATGTATATTCTGGCCATTGTGTTTTTACTGTTGCTCATTAACATCAGTCAATCACTCTTTCTGTATTTCATCAACTTGTATGAAGCGGTTCATAATGCTTTCATAGATGACTCCATCCGCTAGAAGCATTGTGCTTGTTTTCTCATCACCCTCCTTGGAGGCTGGATATGTGCAGGGCCGCATTCATGTTGACCTTTTCCTAAACAACCGGTGGCGTAAACTAGCGAGACTCCGGTGAGAGGTGTAGTGCCGTTGCTCCCAGTGCGCTCCTTACCAACCGCTTCATTAAGGCAAGAATCCTCCACCATCGTCCTCTGCCTCATTTACGGCTGGCCTTCAACATTCAACAGGAGTCAATGCACACCGACCGGCCACCGCAGCCCCGCTGCATTAATTACCAGCTAATTGGCGCACACAGTGGGGTCGCGGATTCAGGCTCTTTTGTACAATACATTGAGGTTTCATAATACATATATACGTGGTACTCTTTCATACGCCCCCTGTTTTATTCAGTCGGGGTGCGAGACATTGTCCTCACACGTGAAGTGGTTTGAGACACTGGCTCAATTAGGGGTGTGCGTGTACGTTTGCTGCCGGGTGATGTTAAATAAGTTTGCAAACACACAAGAGGACGAGTCATTGTCTATCTATAGAGCGTTTGAGTCGTAATGAGCAGCGTGTGCCCAAGAGAGGCAGATTCCTGTCTTTGAGAATGAATCCTCGTTCCTTCTCTCTTCCTCCTATTCTTTTTGATCAGGATGAAGGAGGTGTTGTGTGGGAGAGGGAGGGCACTGGTGCTCCCCGCTACGGCTGCTGGGGAGACGCAACATGTCCATGGAGGAATGTCCCTCCCTGTGTCTGCTGCTTGACTTGTTGTCCAATTAGTACTGACTCTCCACCCCATATATCCACACACACACAGACGTACGTACGTAAACACAATTACTCAGGCTGCTGATCTACGCAGATTCTGTTGATTGGATGACAGATCAAATTTGGTGTGGAAATGTCTGTATTCTTTCGAGTCGACTTATCTTGTTTACGGTCATCCTGTTCCTTTGCAGCCAGTAATTTGTTTTTCTCACATTTTTAACTTATATTGATAACTTTTCAAAAAGTGTTTGAAATAAGATTATATTCCATTTATTAATGCATTTATACACAATTAATCTGCAACACTTTACAATGAGGTTCTGTTTGACATTTACTAACATGAACAAACATTGACAAATACTTCTAAAGCATTTATTATGCTTAGTTAATGTTAGCTAATGGGAACTTATTGTAAAGTGTTACCAGCTGATCTGTATCTGAATGGCATAAATGAATGCAAATGAGCTATTTGATGGCTTTGATTGGATAATGCTCTTATTAATCATTTTTGTCCGTGCTTTGATTGGCTAATACTCTGATGAATCATCTCGGGGTGTGCTGGTGCCACACAGTGCAGATATAATTGGATTAGTGTGGAGGAGCTGCCCAGGCTTTGAAGAGATTAGAATGAGCACTGATCCTGTAATTAAACTGCAGGGCCGAGGTGGTGGTTGTGGGGGTGTGGGACCGCTCTGGGATTGGGGGGGTTTAGGGTTGTGATTCCAAGGGCTCTTATGTGGCCAGATGTAAAGGGAAAGAAAGATGTCCTACACATCAACAGGCCTCTTTAGAGGACAGAACTGAATGCTGCTACAATGGACAGTACAAAGGGTTTCTTTCAAAGAGCAGGTGGATTGTAGTGACAAATTAGTGGCCTGAAAAACGAAATCGACAAGATGTGTGAGCACAATCAATATGTAGGGTAAATGACGGCCGCAGGATTCTGGAGTTTGTGTTTATTTTTACAATGTAAAAGAACTGTTTGCTGTTTTAACAGACTGATCTCATGAAGTAGCGTGTGTATGACACGCCAATTCGTATTTCCATTTTTGGCGCGCTATCAAGACGCATAATCGCTTTTCAGCGTGTTTATGAACGCAATTGACTTACCCTTATTACTGTATATATAAATATATGACTTACCTCAACCCCGTCCCTAAACCTAACCGTCACTGGGGTTAATGGCATTTATGAGTGTTCCCTTACCATCCTAAGAAAAAAAAGGTCGCTCCCTAGATGTAGATTTACATTTTGCTTTGTTTCGCGCGGACATTTGACGGCGTGTACAGACACGGTGAATCACTTGGACGTTAACGGCGTAGACATACACGCGGATAGCTCAAAAATGCGTAGAGATTACACGCCACTTGACTCGAAAGTGGCGTGTATGTTTACGCAAAAGTCATGATGTCAAGTTGGTTTTAAAATCATTTAAAATGTAGTTTATTTTCAAGCATCATTACTCCAGTCTTCAGTGTCACATGATCCTTCAGAACTCGTTCCATGATGTTGATTTGGTGAAGAAACACCATCAAGAAACATTTTTTATTATTTTAATTGATCAGTGTTGTTGAAAATTGCTGCTTAATGTGCTTGTGCTGCTTAATGTTTTAAAACCATGATACTTTTTTTCAGGATTCTTTGATGAAAAGAAAGTTTAAAAGAGCAGCATTTTATTTAGCCTGGATGCCAGCCTGGATGCCAGCATGTGTGTTGAGATTTTATCTATCTCGCATGTGCAGCTCTTGATTCCAGG
The DNA here is from genome assembly GCA_038021265.1 of Cyprinella venusta. Classification (NCBI taxonomy): domain Eukaryota; kingdom Metazoa; phylum Chordata; class Actinopteri; order Cypriniformes; family Leuciscidae; genus Cyprinella; species Cyprinella venusta. The sequence goes on from CM075871.1 coordinate 9,772,918, forward strand.
AGATTTGAACGGGCATCAGAGAGCCGCTATCAATAAATGGGAATTTTAGATTAATTTTTTTTTTTTTAACAATTAAGCGCAATTCCAAAAGGAAGGACACTTTGTGGCAAAAAAGTGTTTGTTCACAGTATTTGTATTTATTCAAGACATTGTGATATCGGTTTCAAAAACTGAGCACTGAGATGAACGAATCTGTCTTGCAAAGTGCACAGTGCCAGAAAAAAAACCCATAACATTTCTGGACTTAATATTAAGATAAATACATAAAATTAAGAGAAATACATAAACTCTCCCAATACATATGCTCTTTTGTCCATTCCGGATTAAATGAGGTTTTACGTTTCGGCATTTTAACGTTATGATATGACGTAGGCGTAGTAGCTAGCACATGGAGACTTGTTTACTTTTTTAAACCAGCGCCGGACGCCGGACACGAAGCTTAAAATCCGGACTGTCCGGCCAAAATCCGGACGTATGGCCACCCTACTTCCAGCATGTGTGCAGTTGAGTTCTGTTGACAACTATGCGTAGCTCAACAAACGTCATTTACTGGGTTGCTCTGATTGGTTATAGGTCTATCCAATTGAGTCCAGAATTTTTTTTTTCCTGGTTCGGTTAAAGGGATACTCCACTTTTTTTTTCTTGGAAATAGGCTCTTTTTACAGCTCCCCCAGAGTTAAACAGTTGAGTTTTACCATTTTCGAATCCATTCAGCCGATTTTCTGATATTTAGAAGAATATCAGTAACCAGACAGTTTCTGGTCTCATTGACTTCCATAGTAGGAAAAAATATATACTATGAAAGTCAATGAGACCAGAAACTGTCTGGTTACTGATATTCTACTAAATATCAGAAAATCAGCTGAATGGATTCGAAAACGGTAAAACTCAACTGTTTAACTCTAAAATGAGCCTATTTCCAAAAAAAGTGGAGTGTCCCTTTAAGACACGCCTCATAATTAAAGCCCTATGGAGCAGTATCAGACTCACATTCTGACTAGAATATCGGAGTATGACGAAGTCAGACTAGCATTTTTTTTTTTAATTGATTAGTGTTAGACCGCAGAATGTGTTTGTCTAACAATTATAGATTGCAGTTCCGTTTTGTGTACCATTTCGTTTTTGTGCAAAGAAAATCTAGACATTGATCTAGGTTGTATCTCCCTGTACACTTATTTACATGTGACGTGAACATGCAAAGCTGAAGGTGCACACAACATGCAAAAGTCCTGAGCTCTGTCCTGCTCTTTCAACAGGAAAGAACTCATCAGACCAATGGGAGTGAGGAGGGATGGCACACTAGCGCCCCTAGGACAAGCTATCCATGAGTGCAGCCCACCACCCAGCAGTGACTCAGACTCAGACTAAACTGGAGTTCACCGAAACCCTACAGGAACCACTGCTGATGGCTAACGGTCAGTTTTACATTACAAACTGTTCCTTGCACAAGGCGATACTTCAATTACTTTTGTTGCACGAGGGGCATGTCTTTCAAATCGGGACATATATAGTGAAGTCCTTATTGAGCAGAGAGAGAAGAAACAGAAATGTTTAAATGTGATCAGACATCAAATGCGATGTATCAGACGGAACTGTTAAATAGGACTTATTCACGTGTCTTTGACGCTCTTTGTGAACAAGTAAATGCACTTGGTCTTCAGTAATGAAGTACAAAGGCTTAACACTTACTCTCACAAATCAATGTTTAAAAGCTGTATTTATTATTACGGTCTGTGGCTGTCGCCGATTCACAGATCGAAGAATCCGGTTTTATGTAACGTTTCAAAGGCTTTTGAAACGTTATATGTCAAGACAAGCCATTAGATCATTTATATTATTTGTCTTGCACTCAGATGTTTTTACAAAATGTGCTTTTTTGCGTCTACCACTTAAGCCTTGAGTTTCAAACAATTATCTGTCTTTTCTAATGTTATATATTTTAGCTACACACTTTTCTATATACTATGTATTTTTCCTTTTTTTCTTTCAATGCTGTCGGTGTCATTTTGTTTCTTTTTCTAATGTTCGGTTTTCTACACAAGACAAAGCATGTAATTAAATTCAGATTTTCTAAATACTCATCTGTTACCACTATAATAAAAGTCAACTGAGTAAAAGGGCTTTGTAAAACTTTTAAATTAAGCTTGTTTTCCATTTCAGACAATCACTTGCAATAAAATAAAATCCTACAAGCCATTCACTCATTGCATGCAGAAACTTTTCTAATGGTTTTCGTAATGTTGCCCTTGAATATAAAAATCCATAGAAATGCCAGGTCAGTTAAAACAGTAATCCTAATTCTAATGCAAGATTATATGAAAGTGATTGCTTAAGGGTATTGAATGTGACTGTTTCGTCACTAAATAAGACCCTTAGTATCCACTTTCCATGGATTTCTTTATATTACACTCAGATCTGTGGTAAATTTAATACTCCTTAGTTGATCAGATGCAATGTACAAAAAAATCAGAGGGTGAAGAATCAAATATGAATATTTTTATTAAATACTATAAGATGCAACGACTATTAACAAGGTAATAAAAAAATACAGACAGAAAACAAGCGTTTTAATATCCAAAGCACAAATAGCAATATCAAGTTAAATGCAAGCTCAAACTATTGTCATTCATATATTCAACTGGAGAGGCACTTGGTTCAAATTTTTTAAAATTGAAACCATTGCATGAATCAGAAACACTGACAAAGACCACTAGTTAACAGGCTTTAACCAAACATGACAGTCTGCACATAAGAATAAATAAAAAAATTGATGGATTGAAACATTTAAATGGGCATTCAGGCCTTTTGTCCACATTTTCCAAAACATGCCAAACTCCTTTCAAAATCCTTGCGGGACATGAACAGATATGATCTCAACGCAATTACTAGCAACTTCACTGACTGATCCTGTGCAAAATGGAACTACACTCATAGGCAGAACCTCACACACACACACACACAAACAGCAGCAGCAGGATATTAGGGTTCTTTGTGGCTGACCAAAGACATTTATTAGAGTTGTGGGGGGGTTGGAGCTCCCGCTTGGAGGCTACAGTGCCTGTGAAAACACACAGTGGGGGCACTGCACACTTGGGAGGTCACGCCTCCCATGCTAATTTAGCACAGTTCGCTCACTGGGCCCAAACCAGGACTCCCGGAGTATGCAATAACCTACAACTAACAAATATGAATATATAGACGCACATTTATAAAATACACAAACACACAATATTCCCAATCCTTTACATAAAAACGCCTTTCTGCACCAAAATATACCACCAACTATTCCAAACAGATTAAAATCTCAAATAAAGTTTGACATAATACATTCTTGGCTTGCCCAGAGATAATTAGCCATACTAATTTATTAAAAAAAATCAAAATTAAGTGCCATGTTTGTAGTTTTTGCCCCATGTAGTAACAAGGCCTGATAAAAATGTCCAATCTTAGCCATTTAAGTAGAGCTAAATCTGCTAGAGCTCTCTGCGTATACATTACGGACTTTAAAAGAGCCAGATTTCCCAAGATATTCTGATATGGGTTTTCAGTCAAAATTAGCAGCAGACACCGATTTCTGTGTACTACACTGACATAAAACATGAATTAGATAAATATCAATGCAAGTATTGAACCCATGCCAGGTCTCCATTCCATAGCCAAGGTTATTTTAAACGTACAGAGCATCTCTGTGGATGATGTTAATGCATGCTATCGGTCTCAGAGCAGTCACTGTTCTCACCGCTGCTACTGCTGGGGTCAGTATAGGAACAAACACCATTTTCATGGCTGTTCATGAGGTCTTGGATCTCAGTATGCCAACCCAGGATCTCTGCAAGTTTTCGGACCGAATCGGAGAGATCCCCTAGCTCCATGTAGTCGCCCCTCCTCAGGGGCCTCCGTTCAAAGGGCCCGACCGCATCGCGGTTTAGCAACAGACGAGGCACTGTGGACTTTACGGTGTTAATCAGGCTGGCGAAGGGCTCAATCTGTCACAAAGCAGATTAAAATGTCATAATTTTAGATCTTATAATATTAAGAAAACAGAACCAAAGAACCAAATCAGCATATTTGAATGATTTCTGAGGAATCATGTAGAGCCAGACCGATATATCGGCAGGCCGATATTATGCATTTTCCAAACTATCGGTATCGGCAGTTATAATGGCCGATAAATGAATATTTCAAAAATAGAATAAAAACGGACACAAAGCTAGCTAGTGCCACTATCATCAGTCTGTTCTGTTGTGACAAAAAAATAAAGCATTATCATATTATTTTAGTTAAAACTCAAACAACTACAAATAACTAATGTTAGGGAAATCTGTTAATGTTTTGTTGAGTTTCTGAAAAAAAAAAAAATATATATATATATCAGCCGATATATTGGAATATCGGATTTTAAAACCAACAAATATTTGTATCAGTATCGGCCTTCAAAATCCAAAATCGGTCGGGCTCTAGAATCATGTGAAAGACGTATGTAATGATGCTGAAAATTCAGGTTTGCCATCACAAACAAAGTAACATTTCATAATATAACGAATCAGAAAAGTTCTTTATTTGTAAGAATATTTCTAAATACTACAGTTTTGTTTTTTATATATATATATATATATATATATATATATGTTCATCAGTAACCAAAATGCAGCTTTGAGAAATGTATATACACACACTTGTATTTATTTATTCTTAATTTTGACATGTGGTGTAATACATTTTTTTTTAAAGTACAAACGTTCGATTAATGCCATGTAAAAAAGGTTATTAAAAATACTCATAAAAGCTGTATGTAGAAGTTAATAAATTATTAAAAATCACAAAAACAGTTTAAAATAAGGTGTAATAGTCTCTTACTGCAAAAGAACTACAGTCGACTACACTTACATACAAAATAGATTTATATCCTTTATTATTGTTATTAATAATAATAAAGATTTTAAAGCCACCTTTAAAGAAGTGCCCATAATCATGAGAAGGTCAGCTTTTGGGAAATCTTCAGCATGTTGAAAGTACTTTTCTGGCAGATCCTCTCCAAAGAACACAACATTAGGTTTGACTGCCCCGGCACAAAAAGTACAGATGGGTACGTTGCCGTTCATTATAGCTTGCTAATAAAAAAAAAAGAATAGATAATTATGTAGTGTGCTAAAACAGTGTGTAGTTTATGAGTGATATAAATTACAAAAATGAATACCTTGGCTTCCTCTGCAGGATATGGCGTATAGCAAAGGTGACAGGCAGCAGTAGCAAAACTCCCATGAGCCTCCACGAGTTTGTCATCTGGGATACCGCACACTGCAGACAGGGTTGAGAATATAACACTGCGATAACACTTTCAATTATGTTTAAATGGAGTTCCAAAATCAATCATTTACTCACCCCTCAAGTTGTTCCAAACCTGTATGAATTATTTTCTTCTGCTGAACAGAAAAGACGATATTTTAAAGAATTTTAGTAACCAAACCAAACTTCCATAGCATTTTTTTCCCCATGCTATGGAAGTCAAAGTGGCCTCCCAACTGTTTGGTTACCCATATTCTTCAAAAAAATAAAAAATAAAAAATTCTGTTCAGCAGAAGAGAGAGAAAAAAAAGTAATTCATGCAGGTTTGGAACAACGAAGTTGAGTAAATGACAATTTGTATTTTTGGGTGAACTATCCCTTTTGAAAATGCGTAAATGCCAAACTCTGAATCAACATGTACCAATGCTATATTTTCTAAATGCCAATCGTTTGTTAATAAAAAAGTATTTTTAGATTTTGTACATTTACATTTCTGAAATACAAAACTTCGTTACCTCTGATACTAGAACATTCTAAATTGTAATTGTGAAAAGCGCTATACAAATAAACGTGAATTGTTTAATCTCACGCTTTTCAAGTCCATCGATGTTCTGGGTGTACATGCGGAGCAACAGGCCCTTATGATGCAGCATACGGATGAAATAGTGAATGTAGTTTGGACGGTGGTGTCCAGGGTACAGCTCTTTAGCCAATGAGAAGAAAGGATGAGGATTGTCAGAGAAGTAGTCAATGTTAAAGATGGCCTCTGGATAAGGGATGTCATACTTCGCAAGGTTTGCATAAAGACCCGTCCCTGGCGTCCTGATGATATAGAGGCAGTTGTTAACGGAGTGGCATGATGATTTAGAGGTAGTTTAAAGGTTTTTAGTAAGTATCCACCTGAAGTCTGGGATACCGCTGGCTGTGCTGATCCCTGCTCCAGCAACCACCACAATGTTTCGCACCCGTCCGAGCTTCATCAGCCTGCCAATAGTTCCCAAAGCCTCGCGGGGCACAGAGTTGCCAGAGGCTGAGGAGAGAATAGATTTGGAGCTGGGACTCTGGTAGGACTTCCCTTCCCTAAAAAGAAGGAAAAATGTTTAGAAAAATAGACAAAGAAATTGAGTTGAGGTGTCTTACTTTGGTAATACATTGGTATATTGTGATATCAATGATATGTATTGACCCTCATGTGGTGTTATAAAAACCTATAACACCTATGGTGTTCCTGGTCAAAAATGACTGGCCCATTAAAACAAAAAAATACTTATATTTTCACCCAATCTTGGATTCAATCTTTTTGTCAACATGTTCTCTTTCAATTAGGACTGGTTTTATATTTTGATTTGCATCTGAATAATCATAGGCCTCATTTATTTGTGAGTAGGTATTTCATTTTTTGAGTAATTTTTTTTTTAAATAATTTTGGAAATATTAAATAAAATCTGAAAAAATGGCTAATGTTGATCACACAAGTCAACTTAAAATTTTCACCAGGAATTTTGTTTTGAAACTTATGTTTTGTAAAAAACAAGGCACACAGTCACACTTGTGGTGTTCCCAGTCAAAAATGTCCGGCCTATAAAAAAATTCTTATAAATCACTTATTATACCATATTTTCACCCAATCTTGGATTCAATCTTTTTGTCAAATTGTTCACTTTCAATTAGGACTGGTTTCATATTTATGTTTGCATCTGATTAATCGTGGGCCTCATTTATCTGAGAGTAGGCATGGTCAAAAATGTTCACAATGGCCAACCATTGAAAGTGAAAGTCAGCATGAAACAGTTGTAATGGCAATTTTTTAATGAACATGCTCAAACAAGAGAGAACCAACAAATCATTTTGTCAGATGAATACCTTAACCAAGTTTAGGGTTTTATTTTTCCAAAATATTTAAAAAAAATATTCTCATATTTTAATCATTTAAACAAAATATTTCATTTGGACATTTATTTCTTTGCCACTAATGTATGTTTTACAAATGCTTAAATCTTGCTTGGAAAAAAAAGCTTTTGTAATGACTGATTGTTTGCTGGAAAGCATAACATAAGGATGTGGAATCTCACCGTGCTAACAAGGCCTGCTGTTCACTCACACTCATTAGGCTGAGATCGTCAACAAGGCCTGAATCTGTAGGTTTAGTGCGCTGAGAGTCCTGACTGGTGATGATAGAACTGCGGGTCACCCTGGTGACGCCAGGCGTATTGATCCTTCTGTCCCGACTTGACTTCGCCTTGCTCATGGTGACACCTGGTAAGACACGTTTAAGTTTATTGGTGGTGTAAGTTTTCATTTCTAAAAGTAAAACTAGATTTTAGAAGAAAATATCAGTCCTTGCAAGGCTGCAATAATGTGAAAGATTTATAGATTTTATGCTTTGCTGTACTTGCTGATGTGCAAATGTAGCTATAGACCAGGGCTCAAGAAAACTGCATATATTTTCATATACATTAAGTATTGAGTTGACCCCATATAAGAACGATTTCTGAAGGATCAATTAAGTGTAACACTGGAGTAACTGCTGCAGAAAATTCAACATTGCCATCACAGCAACAAATTACAATATTAAAATGTATTACTTTTTTTTAATCAAATAAATGCAGCTTTCATGAGCATTAGAGACTTTCATAAACAAAATCTTACCAACTCTGGTATGCATGTGAGTTTTTACAGTACCTTGTAAATGCTGTAACTACGTCTTTAAATACAATTTTATTTTTTTTTTATTTTTTATATTTTTACTATATATATATATATCATAGGAAAAGTTGAACTTTTTTTAAAAGACATGTTTTCAGAAGAAACTTTTTTTAAAGAGATGATATAAATTGCTAGCTTCTTTTCTTTTACCTTTCACGATAATTACACGATATTTAAAGTGTAATTAAAATCATAGCAGAACTCTGCATTGTCCTGCCTTTGGCTGGCGAAAAGCTTCGAATGTATTAAAACTGTCAAGCCCCAACAAAGCTAATGGTTGTAATATATTTAATGTCCCCCTCCACTTTCGTTCAACAGCTGTGGCAGCTTTACAGCTCGGGGAAGGGGAACGGGTACAAGAGGTGTGTGTGTATGGGGTGAAAGTGTCCAGGATTGACTGTGTGTCAACAAACCCAGCTGGAGGAGAAAGGAGGAGGCCATTTAGACCCCCAAAAAAGGAGAGTGAATGGAGACATATGATGCAGAGGTGGAATCCAATAAAGAGAGTTTGTGGGAAGCGAGAGGTGAGGAAGATGCCTGGAGCCTTGAGAGGACATTTCTCAAGCCTTTGACATCTTCAGGATGAATGACGGATAGTGACTGGGACATACAGAGGAGGAGTGAGAGAATAAAAGGTAAGAGGGGATACAAAGAAATACATGCAATAAAACAAGGCCTGCGTCACCGCATACAAATGCGATAAGACGGGCCTTTCAATGACGCACCTTATCACAGCCGAAAGGGGCACCGTTATCACAATGACAATGGGTCAGTGTTCGGAGTGATAAACAACTACCAGGGGCCGCAGGATGTGAACAAAATCTGTGAACCTGCAAAACAAGAAAGACCCACTATAACCGGTCATCTCAATTCAACTCACTGGTGTCTTAACGGACAAAGCTATAGCTGCAGATGAAATTGAATTAGTCAATTGTTGGCTATTTAATCTTTTTAAGCCCATCAAGGCATGTCCTTATGAGATTCCCCTCTCCCACTTCCAATGGTGTAATGGCTACTCCTGCGGAACTATTAAAAACTACAGGGAATGGGAGGTCACTGCCTTTGACTCCCCGCTAACCACAGGGACACTGCTGTGCACATCCAATATTTCACAGCTGAGGTTATTAAGACTCGCACAGACGGCATGGAGAAATCTACAGTACAATGCGTTTCTCTGTTCTATCAAAGTCAAGGACTTGAAAAAAAAATCTTGTCCTGAAGTGGGAAGCCTTAAAAAAAGTCTTAATATTCATGAGTTTAAGACATTTTTACTAATTCATAGTTATATTTTAATAACAATAATGGAATCCAAAAATACCAAACTAGCAGCTAATAATAAAAACAACTATTATTATTATGCCACAACTTTGATTAAAAACATTATTTATGGATAAATCGTTAATAACAATTATTATTGGAGCTATCATTATTAATAGCCATTAGTTTGATCAATTATTAAATCTCTAAATTAATACAATTATTAAAAAAATAATAATTTTGTTTAATTATATATATATATATATATATATATATATATATATATATATATATATATATAATTAATATGACAGCCATTAGTTTGATAAATGATTCAATATACTTGAACAAATCATAACTATATAATAATATCAATAATAATAATAATGATGATTAATATTATTATTTTGATTGATGTAGAAAAAAACTAGTTTGTTAAATTAAAATACTTTTAATAAAATGGATAATTCTGGTCCTTGATTATGACTGGCTGGGAGATTCAAAGCCGTAAAAATACTCTATAAACGCAACAGTTTAAAAGTAGCCCAATGCAACACTGTTGCGGAGTGTTGCGATGAACATGAAAACTTGATACATTTTGGTTAGTGCACTATGCCCATGCATACATTTCTGTCAAACTAACGCTCACTGTGGAGAGGAGGCAAAAAACAAAACACTATTTTGGCCTAATTTGAAAAAATAAGGAAACATCCAGTGCAACCTGCTGTCTAACAGAGACTTCACCAATCATAGGCACAGGCGCTTCGGTCCAAAGAAGAGGGAAAAACCAACATGACCAGTGGTGTGACTGAAACCATGGAGAAGAAGGTTAGCAACGGGCAGTCGGGGCAGGAATGAGCTGGCTGTCAGACTCAGAGTTAGTAAGACAGCACAGAGTCATTGTGCTGATATTAGCACACATCTCTGGCCTCTCACTGCAGACAAATTGAGCTTAATTACATTTAGCTGTCGATAAGTAGCTAAAAAAAGACTAAGATAAAAATAAATTAGTTTAGTATGGAATGTTATGCTCATTTATTCTAGGTGTGTGTGGGGGGGATATTTTCAAAAATATGTTCTAAATCGATTTAATGTCTATTCTTGCACACAGTTAGTTTTTATTTTTATTTAATCTCTGCTGCCCCCTATTGTGGAGACACTGTTACAGTCTCAATGAGGGCCAGCAGGTCAGTAAGGGGGTTAGTAATTTTTTACACTTTATTAAGCAAGGGTACATTAAATTGATTAAAAGTAGACGGTAGAATCCTTTACATTGTTAAAAAAATAATCTATTTTAATCAAAGCCTCATGAGACGAGAGTTATTTACGAGTGCATGTTTAAGCGTGCAGTTCTCAAAGAGTGATTTTATTGTGATTTGTTTTGTTTTTTTTTACTTTTTATGTCATTACATTCAATCAAAATTAGAGAATGGTGCAGAAACAATTTTACAAACTACCAATGACAATCAGCACACTGTTCAGAAGGCCTAATGTTATTAAATGCTGCCACTCAGTGGCCAAAGTACGTTGAAATGAAGGAGCAGGGTGTAATAATATAACTTTTTAAAGTATGTAAAGTAATTGTCTATTTGGGAATTCAAACATTTAAAAAAAACAGTTAGGACAGAGGTGCCCAATCCTGCTCCTGGACATACTTGACTTTAGAGTTCAGATCGAACCCTGATCAAACACACCTGTCTGTAATTATCAAGTTTCTCCCCAAGAACTTATTTAGATGGTTTAGGTATGTTTGATCAGGGTTGGATCTGAAGTGTGCAGAAAGGCAGATCTCCAAGAAAATGATTTGGGCACCCCTGAGTTAGGAGATAGAAATTAACGCAAAGCCATCAGTATCAATATAAATTGCTTATTGGTAATTTCTTCCAAAGAAACACAATACACATTTTCTTCCACAATTCATACAACACACATTTTGTTTTCCATTTAAAATACAGTAGGTAAAGTAAACATTTTATCATGAATATATTTTAAGATAAAGTCAGGTCTGGAATCAGTGATAAGGGCAAACAAAATCTGTATATAAATGGATTTAAAAAGTAGCAAAGAAAGTAAATGAAGGCTATATGACCTTTCTAGAACATTTTATATGCATGTACATGTCCAAGCAATTAAGACTCCGTCTGGGTTTAAAAATATACAGCAAACAATCCTCTCTGCATTAATAATACATAAGCAGAATGCACAATCCCGTTCTTTATTCTCGCTTGGTTGATCAATAATCTACATTCATTCATTACACTGTGTGATGAGCTGCAAGTGAACATTGTAACAATGTAACTTAACGTTAGCCATTGAAAAAAGGCATTAAATATATTATTATGACCATATAAAAACTCATGATTATAACATAAAATTTGCCGGCCACAGAAATCTAGAATATCAGATTTTTTTTGCAAAAAACTTGGAATATAATTTTTAAAGGTTAAATATGTAGGATATGAAGCATTAAACTAAATTAGTTACTTGCCTTCACGTATTTGTTTACCCGACTGAGGAAGAAGGGAAGATAGTCAACACGAACAGCAGCGAATCGAAATGATAAATCTGACGACAAAATAAGAGATTGCGAATTAATTACATATATATCCAAGTGATGTCTACTGCAAACTGAATGCATGCCATATTTCAGTCTGATCATAAACAAGTCCGTTCCCGCAAAACATTACAAGCTGCGTGACAATACAGGAAATACGTCATTTTATGAATAATGGCGGGAAACCACCCCTGTGACAGCTGAGGTGTAGCAGATCAAAAACCAATAAGAGATGCTGCCTGTTTACATGCAATCCACAGTTTATTTGCCAACCGCCATAAGTATTTTATGGCGTTTCTTCTAAAGAAGAAGAAGAATTCGAAGTCTTTTACAGATTATGGTAAAGAGCAGGATCAGGACATATAGTAGGCTACCTCCTCTAGAATTGGCCAAATTTTTGATTTAAGAACCGACTCCCTTTCAGTTCATGAGAAAATTAGTCTTGTAATAGGAATTTACAAATCAAGAAAATAAAACAATCTTACAACAAACAATAAATGACCCGTGTCAATCTTAACACGCTTCATGTGGTTTGGGTTTATATAGACTCTGGAGTAAATTAGTGCATTGTTGTTGTTTTGCATGTACTTGGTCCAAATTAATGTATATGAGCTATATAAAATACCAGTGAAATATCAAACATTGATTATTTTATCAGTAAGATATTGATGATTGACTTTTGAATTGTTGAAAAATAATGCAGGTGGTAATATGGCCATAAGTCATGTCACAAAGCAATATCATTCTGAAGGGGTTTATTTTCACATAATGAGCAGGTATGTACATTATACCACTTATTAAAGTTAACAAATAAAGACATGGACCAGAAATAATGGTTGGAAATAGGCCTATTAGCTTATTAATAGAGAATGCTGAGAGCACCGTGTTGGAAGCATAAAACAGATATCAAGGATGAGCAGACAGTTAATTTTGCCAAGAGTCATTATTCAGAGATGTTTCATTGTTAAATGTTGTGAGTATATTGCAATTTTTCCATAAAATGTTTCAGAAATACCACATATGTTGTGTGAATGATAAACGTAAACCTGTTTATATAAGCAATTGAAAATGAATGCATTTTTTTTAAACCACTGTTGGCCGATAAATCAATTCATAAAAAATCAATTTTATTCCATTTTAACTCAAAAAGGAATTGCAATTGTACTGTACATCATGTTCAAATTTATGTTTGAATTTTTAAGGCATTTAATTCCATTCTGAATAGCACACAACCCTGCTGCTAACAAACATTTAATGCTTTCGGATTCACCTTCACAAAAAATCAGGAGGAAAATTGGTAAAGCTAGTCATTTTCTGACAAGACATTATTCACCTACATTTTAACCCTAAACATCACAATGCGCTATTCAAAGTACAGGTAAAGCACCTTTGGGAAAAATCAACAAATGAGGTTTCTTTAACAGAACACTGAGCCCTATTTTTACAGACTTTTACTAGAGTTAATTATAAAGTGAGTATAATCACTTTTCACTTTTAGTTCTTAGCCTACTTTGCAGTCCATTTTTACAAGTTGTTTCAAAGAGAGACATGTTAGTTGATCCACATGTCAATTATCTGGTCAAGTGGACAGAGCAAAGATAAACCCTTAATGTTCATCATACTTTACATACAGGCAAAGCATGGAGTCATTTCACACACCAGAGGGGTATGAACTAGAAAGAAACGTCACTTCCTCTTATATGTGTCCACACTGGTACGTGGTTAAAAACAGCTAGGACGCCACGTACACGTTATTCAAAGATAGGTCTTTATAAGAAAAGTCTTGCCAGATCCCAGATCTATCGTAATTTTAGCGTGTGACTTTTTGAATTGCTAAAGGGAGCACGATATTTTTCCTTTGGAACAAACAAGGGGTGGAGACAGAAGTTTCCAAATTGATCTGCAGAAGTTTACAGCCGCAAACTTCTAACACAGTAAGTACACTACAGCTGGCAAAGTTTTCATCTTGCATGTTATACAGGGGTTTGTTGATATTTTCTTTTAGTTATTTGATGTGATTCACAAAAGCTTTATCGACAGACAATGGCTGGATTGTCTAGTAGTGTGTATATATCTCTAACCTAACGTCATGTAACTGTCGTTTAACGAGCTGCCGCCCTGTTGTCATGTAATTTTTTTCAAAGCTATAATTTTCTCCCCCTGGTAAACATGTTTTCTTCGAAAGGGGTTTATAAAACCCAATTTCCTAAAAGTCTTTATTTTGTTGTTTCCTACCTAACGCTTAATGCTAGTGTGAAATATAACGAGTTTATGTGCAGGTTATTATTATTCTTTCCCGGGGAAAGAAAATACCTCTCTCAAAAGCGCCACGTCAGATTCGGTTCAGATTCAGAAACAGAAAAGGTTTATAGCGCCGTTCGATTCACGAATGAATCATTCTTTTGAATCGTTTGAAACTGAAAGAATCTCTTCGAGTGGTTTTAGAGTTACGTATTTATTTCAAATAAAACGGACTGGATATATGTTTATGATTTGATATTACAGTTTTACACTGGATCATTAATTTAATGTAAAAAAAAAATATGAAAACTTGGATGAGTCACTTATATCAGGCCTATTAGTCAACGTGAATGCAAGTCTAATTTTTGTTTTTATGAATCATGGCTGCAACAGACTGAACCTCAAAAACATAAAATAATGAATCGTATCTGTCAATGACCACGTAATGATGTAATTGGACCAGGGCATAAAATAATAGATTTTTCAACCTGTTCTTTTAAATTCGAAAGAATCGATTCAATGACACGAGTCTGACTATCTTTAATAAAGTTCTTTTTATGACATACATGATACTATAAGGAGGCCTACTTGTTCCAGTTGTTACGTCATAAAGTTGCTTCAAGATCCTGATGTTCTAACACTCATTTCCACTCAATCTATGATTGCTTACGTGTAACTGTACACGTATTAATATACTGTTCAATGAGCTATATTTTATCTTTATTGTCCTGAGTAAATGTCCCAATCTATGACTTCAGAATAATAAATTATTAAAATGGAGTTCTGAATCACAGCTGCTATGTTAATATTTAATTATGATTTCTTAATTCCACTGATGTTCATATGGTTTAGCTTCTAATGAAAATAAATATTTCTAATTTCAATTTAATATTCATATATTTCTTATTATTGCTTCAAGACATTTATGAGCCTTGGTGAGGTAATTCCCATATGCAGTAATTTTATTTGTCTTAAAATAATCCTGTGTACCTCTTCTCAATGTTTGCGGCAATGTTAACTGGGTGTTACTTGTTACATTTTGTTGACTGAGTAAACTGGTCCTCCTGGTCCTATGTTGATGTTTGTTGGGTTGAAGCCCACATTTAGTCCCAACCTTTCACCTGGTTTTCTGTGTCTGTCCCACCCAAATTCTTGGAAGACATTCGAATATGTTCTGTGGAAATGAGTGACACATATTCTAACTGCTACATCTTGTTTGTATTTTTTAATGCAGAACAAAAATGAGTGAAAAAAACCAGCAACAGGAAGAGTTACCTGCATACTTGAAAGATGATTCTCCATCAGGTACTGAAAGTTATGCTAACATTTTAATATATGAGTGACTTGCCACAGTTATACCTTCTTGCAACAACCAAGCTTTTATCTTAGCATAGTCATGCTAAATTAATCATTTTACAGCTGTCCTTTGTACATCATCATTCTAGAGAATGATAAACATATCTGCCACATAGTGGTGCTCTTGCACAATCAAAGACTGACACTGCTATGTATTTTCCAGTCTTGATTTTCATATGTAGTAGAAGATTAATTGAAGTAAGCATTTTTCAATAATATACAAATCAGTTTTTTCATCACAATTTCAAATTAAATTAATTCTTACTTTGTTTCTTTGTATTTTTAGTGAAATTTACTAGTCGTTTCTGAGTGAAAATTGTTTCTACACCCTTATTTTTTTCAGTGAATAGTAGTAGATTGGGTTATAAAATGTAAACGTTGCTCCAAAAAACTGTTCAGACACACTAATGTATGATTGGCATTGCTTTAGATGACACATTTTCAAATCATCTGGCATTTATTTTAACGCAAGATGCCACAAGCACACTCCTCAAGCTAAATATTTCACAGAATAACTGTGTTTTAAATGATAAACGGTTAATATGCATGAATGAATCAGTAAAATCATGCATATTGTTCATCATAAATCATATCATATTCATCATAAATTAAGTAATAATAACTTGTAATTGAATTGTGGATAGCATTTTTAATTGTATGTAGGGATTCACATGATAATTTTATTTTGGTTACACTTTATTTTACATTGTAATTATACCTTTTAATTACTGACTAATATTAATTAAGAGCATGCATTTACTATCGGGTTAGGATTATGGTTTGGATTAGTTGCATGCAATGCATCATTTACTGTTATTATGAAATTAATGTAACAAGGACACTGCACAAAAAGTGTTTTTTAATTTTTATTTATTTATTTTTTTATAGACTACACCACTGCTCCATTATCTTTCCTGATGATAGTTTTAGTGTTAACATTTCCCTTTATTTCCTGTAGATACCAACAAAGACCATCCCCAACCCCAGCCTGGCATGTTCTCAAGGGTGGCTGGTGGTCTGTTCAGTGTCACGAAGGGGGCCGTTGGGGCCACAGTGGGCGGAGTCGTCTGGGTTGGAGGGAAAGGCCTTGATCTCACGAAAACTGCTGTTACCTCAGTTGCGTCTGTGCCAGGGATGGGGGTGGGGCTTGTGAAGGGCAGCGTGTCTGCCGTGGCTGGTGGCGTGAGCGCCGTAGGCTCTGCCGTCGCCAGCAAAGTTCCCATTGGCGGAGGCAAGAAGAAGGACAAGTCTGATTGAATCACATGGCTCTGGGGTACATTTGTCAGAAGCATCTGCATCGTGTCTTCTTTGACTCCTGAGTGAGTTGATTGCGGAGTTCATGCTTGCATGTTCATGCTTACGAGCATATTTGGACCATATCCGTCTGCCCGACCGGACCAACAAAACGTCATTCGTGAGCTGGGTGGCCTTCATCTGCTCAATGCAAGAACTTTTGTTTTTGTGTTCTATTGGAATATGACATTAAGTGTGAGTTTTATTGAGAGTCAAACTGTTTATCTCTGAACTATGAAGTTCTACATTTCTGACCAGAGATTGATGCGTGGGTCCTCTAAATGTTCCGTTTGTGCTTTACTGAGCACACAAAGGCACATGTTTTGTGTCTGTGACCATACATTCAACAAATCTCATGTTTCAAGCGCACCTTACAGTTGATTTGCTGCAAGCAAGTAGGAATGAAGTTGAAGATCAATCAAGTGTCCCTGAAGGTGCTGTTGGGGGGAAATCACTGACTGTGGGGTGCTGATGGTGGCGTCCATCCATCTGATCGAGTGTTTGTGAGATTACTTTGTGCCTCTGGGGTCCACGTCGATCCATGCTGTCTTCACACAACTCTTGCGATCTTGTGTCCCTTGAAAAACAGAGAAACCATGAATCTGAATGCTCATAGTACTGGTTTTTTTTTTGTTTGGTTGTTTTTTTTTGGAAAACGTGTGATAATCCACATCGAAACATCTCTGTTTTGATGACTATTCCAAAACCCAGTGACATTTTCTTTTTTCTTTTCTGTGTCATTCTATTATTCACTGTCCTTTTGCTTCTTTGTTCTGTTTGCTCTTTTAGCTCTGTAATGTGATATTTTTTTTTTATGGGCTAACAAAGAACCACATGAGGTGGTAAAGTATAATACAGTATTTTCTTCTATAAAGTATTTGTTTTACCTTTACCAAAGATTATGAAAAGGAAAAAAAGTTCAGTGTATTTGAGGATTTCTTTTTTTTTATGTTGATATGCAGTAAGCTTTATGGTATTCAATGTACTCTCACTTCACTTTTTAGATAGATAGTTATCAAATATATAATTAGTTTTTGTTGTTGTTTGATTTGAGGCATTCAATATTTCAATGTAATGTGAATTGAAAGGACTTAAATAAAAAAAAAAAGTATCACAGATGCTTGCGATTGTTTACTCTAGTGGAAGGTGCGGGCCTCATGCCAGGACACACAACTTGATTCCGGGTCTGGGAAGGTGGCTGGATTTGACAATAGTATCATTTCAAAGCCATAACCAATAAAGTTTGTTCACGTACTGTATTTTATTTTCTCTTTTTTTCCATTTGCCTAATAGGCTGTTGAAGTAACTGGATAAAGGGTCTGCCGCTAATGAAGGGGACCTGTGGGAACAGAATCCATAAGTTGAAGTGCAGGTATTGTCAAGTTCTTCCACACCAAACTCAATACACTATTGTTTTATGGACCTGCACTGTGTAATGTTAGAGCAGAAAAGACCCCAATTTACTAAAAATGTTTGTCTAACCTGGCGTAGCTTAAATGGTCAAACTTGTTATTTAAACATAGGGGGTCTGCATACATTAGAGCATGAAGTGTACCTCAATGAACAACAGACACCTCCCTGACCTTCCCTTAAAAGTTTTTTTTGTCAGAGTAAAAGTTAACCAACGAATCAGTTAAAAAGAATCAAACAAAACATTTCAGAGCGCAATATGTGTCTTTTGTGCAGGAAAAGTGATTTTTCCCTTATATGGGAGTCTGTACCTTACAGGGAGAGGCGGCGGTAAAGCCTGTCAACAGTGAACAAACGCTTGCAATCAAGTTCCAGTCCCAAGGTCATGCCGGATGTCAGTGTCTAATGCTTAGGGAATGAGGCGACAGGGGTCTTCCCCCCTCTGTCACCTCCTGGAACAAATTCATTCCTCACACTCCTGGAGCTTCTTTTTCAGTAAACACTTTAAATCAAAAGTAGACAGTGAAACTCACACTGCAGGGGCCAATCATTGACTTCAGCCTTTTGATATTAGGATGGCAGGAGGCACTCAACTGAGTTATGAATACCAGTGAAGGGTATAAAGTCTATGTTTTTTGCTTATTCTTAGTCTGGATGCATTTAGCCATGTCAGTACTGATGAAATATTTATCTAGCTAGGGCAATGAAGGTTAAAGGGAAACACAGTACTGATATGTTTATATAAATCCGATGCGCTCAGACCTTTGATTATGAGAAGACCTTGTGGCTATACTCTTAATATGGGCCACGTCCGAGCAGGAGCCGTGAGCTTGAGATGGCAAGCGTAAATTAGCGTGGACACTGTTTTGAGGGAAATAATTAAACATTCACATCCTGATTTTTCTTTTCTCTTTCCCCACATCCACTCCATGATTCAGGCAGCCTTTCAGCAAATCAATAATGAGGCCTGTAGCGACTTGGTGTGAGCTGAGAGGGCTTTACACTTCAAAGACCAAATATAAGTGCTTGAGTTGTTATGGAGGTCGTGTAAGTGCTTTCCTGGACTGTAAATAAATAAATAGAATAACGTTAGAATAATGTTAGAATAGTAGTAGCCCTCAGTCGGGTCATGGGGTCTATGTGACCCCAATCGACTTTTACTTAATACAAAAATAGATTCCCTTCACTTCAGTGGAATAAGATTTTGTGACTTTTCATACATACACACAAAAAAAATCTGGGCTTTATTCGGTTGTTCTGAAGGTACGTACAAAAAAAAAAAGTTTACACTTCTGGTCTTCGGGGTCAATATGACCCCACATTGAAATGAATGGGAAATGTGAAAAAAACTAAATATATTTTCATGTGTCAAAAAAAATCCAGCATAAATCTGAATTTTTTTACACTGAAATGAAGGCCTAGGTACTATAGCATAAATGCAATGTATCATATAAAAATAATATTTCATATGCAAGCTCATGGTATATAGTTGAGGAATTGTGTGGTATATGGATACAAAAGTACTTTGTATCTCCAAAAACAAAGCATTAATGAATAAAAAAAATGATATATTATTTGTATGATTAAAAATATATTTTTTGTACAATTACTCAATCAATTGTTGGGGTCGTATAGACCCTGAAGCCCAGAAGAGTAAACAGGAAACGAAGACCATTGGAAGGTTAACGTTAGGGGAATGTTAAAGTAACTTCAGAATGACGTTACACTGTAAAATATAATATGATCAATAAGTTATCACAACATAATGTTTTTAGATATTTAGATAGAATAATGTTAAAGTGACGTTATGATAGTGTTAAAATAAAGTAAGGAGAATGTTACGTTAGAATAACAGAGCAACGTTAATAGCGGGGGAATGTTAGAATAATGTTAGGGAAAGATTAAAGTAACGTTAAAATATTGTTAGGGGAATGTTTAAGTAACATAAAAATAACATGATTAGAATAAATAATAGATCGAGAAAATCTATATGCTTTCACTAAAAATGCACAATTCAAATGTTGGTTTTGTTCCCTGTAAAACCTTTACTATGGTTCAGAAATGGATGCAAGATGAGAATGAATGCTGTATTTCCTTGTATCGGTTCCATTAGACAAATGTGTACTGTAATCCTTCTGTGGATCATTGACAGTTGCTCCCATTGCTTGATTTTGTGACACCATCTGTAGGTGAGATGTGAAAAACAAATTAACGTATATTAGAAAAAAAACTTTTATTATTTCCCCCTCACAGTGCTAGTTAAGAATTATATTTTTAGCTTGTATTCATAGTTTGAATTAGTTTTTGTTTTTGTATTTTCATGTAAGTTTATATTTCGGGTTTCTTTAGTAGACTATATTTAATTTCAGATAGCTTACTTTTTTCATCTAATATTTATAATTTATTTCAGTTTTATTTAAATGACAAAAACTTTTCTTTTAATTGTTTTACTGTTTCCTCAGTCGAAGTTTCAGAGGAGTTTAATGTTTTGATTTAGAATAGAAAAGAGAATGGAACATTTTTAAACTCAGGGAAGTTTCCTCAGGGAAACCTATGGAATAAAACTGAAGTTCGAGTGATGCATTAAGCCAAGAGAAAAAACTACAAATGAAGACACAAGCATAAACAAAGGCTCAGATCTAACCAGGGCTTGAGGTGAACAGTGTTGAGGACATTGCTCACAACACTCAGATGCTTCTTTCAAGATTTAAAGAAGCATTATGAGGAGGACAACCTGTTCTTCAGTAGACCTGACAAACAAAATTAGAATGAAGCACATGCTTATACAAACAACTGCATTATTCATCTCTGCCGTTTCACTTTATTCTTCAGCTTTAATGCCCATGTCTTAATGAATAAACGCTTGCTTTCTTCCTTTTGTCACACTTGACAGATGGAATGAAACTTTAAATCCTTTAGGCTTTAAAACGTTTTTAATCAAATCTTTTTTAGATAAAAGCTTTTGATCCAAAATAACATGAGTTGAGAGATAGGCAAACCAACAACATAACACATCCAAAGCATGCTATAATTGACAAAATATTTACATTTTTCAGCAATAGGCTCCTAATGATATGCTTTATGGAGCCCGTTCTCATCCTTTGGCGTCATATAGGTGACACCATATGACATTTCATTGAAATACTACGCACATGGTACCCTTTAGCATCAATATATCACGCAGAACCCAAGGCGTCATAGGTGACTGGCATCCTTTAACGTCAATATGAGACGCAGACCCTACCCCAGACCTAAACCTATCCATAACAGTGCGTGTTATATTGACGCTAAAGGGTGCCATGGACGTAGTATTTCGACGAAATGTCATGGCGTCACCTATATGACGCCAAAGGATGAGAATGTGTTGGCTTTATGTGAGTATCCTCTCGTGAAAGGACTACATTTTCAGTTTCAGTTTAAGTTTGAATGAAATACAGTAAGAAAGTCATACACATCCACCCATTCCACCCTTTTTGCATCACAGTCTTCAGGCTCAGCACAAGAACTTCTGAAAGATCAATTAGAGTGGGCGAGCAAAACACTAAACAGGAAATTAGGGAAAGCATAATTTATTTGCATGTTTGCTCTATGATTTAAGTAGCCTAGAACAACAAGCAGCAGGGAATCGATTCCTTTTTTTATCCTCTCTGTTTTCGACGAACAGTGCATGGAACAATCAAAGAGTTTGCTTGGCTTTGATCTTGAAAATACATATCATGTTTTCATATCTGAGCATGACTGTCGGTTAAATACGTTTAACGCCCCAAAGAAAACAGATTATCAATTTTACGTTGGTGCCTTGTTTGTTCTTGACTTCTAATAATTAACTAATAATAATATGGCAGTGCAACTGTAGGGGATCTGTGCAAATGAACCAATTGCAATGTTATTGTGAAAAACTAAGGTCACTTTTGCCCATGCCATCCGCACATTTGTCTTTAGAAAAGATAAATGTCTTTGTCTAAAGAAACATCCTCTGGTAACAACTGTAAATAGCTGTAAATGTGACTTTGACTGTCCTCGGCAATGATCACACTGACCCTGAGGAAGTCCTGTCAAACAAAATTTACTTTCAAGTCTGTTTTACACTCTTAGAAAAAAAGATTCAATGGCGCTCTGTATACAATACTCTCATGGAAGTATACGGGAAAAAAATATGTAGAGGACCGAGTTTATGATAATGGTGAAAATCCAAAAAGCATGAAACATAAACCATGAGTTAATCCAAAGCATGTTGCACAAAATAAACATGAGCTAGAAACTTGAGTATAGAAACCATAATCATGGAACAGCATTCAATACATGATAAACAAAGCATGGCAAATATGAAGGCTTAAACACACAAAGGCAATTGATAACAAGGAACACCTCAACAATCAAAACAATGAACCATCAGACAGTGACACATGATAAGGAGAAGACATGATCACATTATGGCAAGGTAAACACATGACAATTACAAAACAAAATACATAGGCCTACTTTAAAACTCGCTGAATCAAAACCCAAAAGAGACGTGACAAAGGTTCTTGTTTTAAAGAGTGCTTTATGTTAAAGAGGTTCTAAGGAGAAATGCCTCAAATTATTGCATGATTATTTCAAGTTTAACAGTTTTTTCTAGTGATAATGTGTATGAGATGTTTAATTCATTAGATTAAAAATATCAACAAAATTCATAAAAACAAAATCCATAAAATTTTTCCATGCGTCTGACAAAAACCTTTAAGTGTCTACACCTTACAGAACTTTCCCTCTGTAGTAGGTCCTTTATTGCAATACATGAGAAAGCCCTAATTTTTTTTGTAATTTGAAGATCTTCTCTCATATGGGCCTTTATTTAACACATAATATACATATTCATTACGTGGCTCTCTAGTAGTTGATTTCTTGGTCAGTTACAGCCTTTGGCAGTCAGATGTTTCACTGTTGCCATGACAACTCCGAATATCAACTAGCTCACCTGGGTAACCTAAATTGACGCTAATTTAAAGTCTCTCATATCTGCTAAACAAGAAGCTGTGCCTTATGCATTGTATTTTATTTATTTATTTATTTATTTATTTAATATTTTTGCAAATATCCTACTAGTCTTGGTTTCCCCATACTGCCTACCGCAGCGCGATTTTATTCACGGTGAAAAGCAGTATGGATACCATGGCCAGATTTTCGCCTCATTTGGGGAACCAATCACAGAACGGGGAGGGAGCAGCAAGACGATGACGACATCTATGCAACGCACCGTAGTTTGTTTATATCTATGGATTCAACATGGCAGCAGACGCGAAGCTACCTTTTGATGCAGCCTTAGATATTGTTCTAAGTAGTTTAGAATGCAAGTTTATTTATAAAAAGAGCCTCTTTTCTGGCGTTAAACTTCGCGAGACCCCAGTCGTTATTGTTGTCTCGCCATTAATCCCCCCTAATGGAGGACCAGGTACAGGAGACGGTCAACCTGGAATATCTGCCGTTTAGCTGTGTCCCCCGAGAAAAAAAAAATGCAATGTCTATACCAACTTCTGTTCGGCAGTCCCGAGGCCTGGATGAGCGCAAAGAAAGTGGCAAGACACTAGCCACAGAGTTGTATAGTACCAACCTGCTAGGCATCGTCGTCGACGAAGTCCATATAACTTATAAATGGTAAGTGGTATTTATTAATATCATATTGTCATTATCCTGTAGACTACCTACTGTGGTTGTCACAGTGCCACTAAAAGACCACTTTGCAAGATGTAGCGTAAACAACACTGGTCCAGAAACGCTTCATGTTTCAGTTTGTAACTGTTTTCTTTATTTCACATGTAAAGAAACATCTTAAAGATGTTTGTTTAACTTTTTATTCAGTTTTTTTATATGCTCTGTGTGTTGTATTTTATCCTAGCTTTTAGTGTTAAAAACCTGAAACAGGAAGTGCTTCTGGACCAGTGTTGTTTACATCTTGCAAAATGGTCTAGTAGCATAACTTTCAGCTGTGCACACGTGCCTGATTAAAGTTGTTGACACTTTACTCATTAAATTAATTTTTTTTTAACTTGTGAAGTACAAGCGCAAACAATTTCCAATGCAAATAACAACTTCAACATCTATGTTAAACTGTATTTAAGACTTGTGTTCTTCTAATTGAATTATTGGCTATGAGCTATGTGCAGGAGCATTTGATAGACATTCTTAGCACCCAATAAACGGCGCCGGGCATTCGTAAACCACGCCTCAAATACGAGAAAATGAACATGTGGTTCCCAGACCAAGTCTCTGAGAATTGGGTCTGGCGTTAGCCAGGCTACATGCATACTGCATTCATTATCAAAGCACTTGGAGGTTAAATCGAGAAAGCATGGTAAACAATTCACTGAACAGATATGATTGATATGCCTGGCCCTTGAAGGCGAATCTCAAGAATCGCCTGTGACGTAACGCTATTTGTATTTGTAAATATGCGTCCTTCCGATCTATTGACAAAAACCAGTCCCCTTGGTGGATTTTCCTGGTTGTGAGCATCCTTTCACAAGCACTTTGTTCAGCTCTAAAAGTAATTTAATTTGTGTAAATCATTTCCATATTTTTGACACAAATTTATGACAGTTGTGATGTCATTATACAAAACCCCCTGGAAATATGGTTGCTGCCATTGATAGCTTCCTTCCCATCCAGGTAGTGTAGCCACAGTTCCTTTAACTTTGAACTTGCGAATATGCTTCCAACGGTGTCTCTAGGAACATTTAATGCTTTTGCTATATTTTGTATCCTGTTTCTTGTTTGTGAAGGGCAATTATATCTTTTTGGACCATTCTGTTGACTTAGCTATGTTTCTAAGGCCACGTTTACACAAAGCCGGGCATTTAGCAAAACGAATATTTTCCCCCTCTCCGTTTTCAAAAATGACATCGTTCACACACCCGCATAAATTCGCCATCGAGCGCCATCATAACTATGCCAAACCTATCGGCGGCAGTGTAGGGGTTAAGGATAAAGCCATGCAAGCCAATCAGAATCCTCAGAATCGACAAGAGAGAACCTAAAACGCAGTTTCTCCCAGTTCGAACGACAACACATAACCGACGTTTACAGAAATCTCCACTTTGGCCGGAGTTTTTAGAAATAATCGTTTTCTGTGATAAAAACAGGGTTTTCGTGTAAACGAGAGGCCAATCCGCAGGGAAATATCTGCGTTTTCCCTTCGTGTAAATGGGGCCTGATATGCAGTCAAAAAACGTGACGCTCAACAAACCTAGCCAGTTCAGATATTTTATGTGTTCGCTCAAGTACACCTGGTGCAACTAATGAAGCCCTTGATTAGTTGCATCAGGTGTGCTTGAGACAACACCTGTTTTGCAGATTTGTGCTGTTGTTAGGGATTTTATTCAGGGGTTGAATAATTTTGAGACTGCAGAAGACGTTATAAGTTGCATTTTCAGTTCAATTTGGGGAAACCAATTGTGTTGAGCTATTTAAATTTTGTTTGATTTGTTCATTGCATCGATTACAGCTGTAATTGTGTATATTTAGGATACACAAAATGCTAGCTAGAAATTAACATTGGCAAAACAAAGCCAGTCATTTTGTTTACAACATTGTTTAAATGACAGAATTCATTTGGGATGCATGTAAATCCATTGTTTATGTGTATTTGCTTAAAAATGTATTCCCCCCCAAAAAGTGCCTTTAGTCAAAGAGACGCACTTCTACAACACCCTTTGACATATAAATCAAAGTCCTAATAATTTGAAAATTGTCTTGCCAGAATTTCAATCTACAATGTCATGCTATGGTCAGCTTGTTCCTTGGGCTTCTCTTACTCAACTTTGCCCCCTTCTCTCATTAAATACTTCTGTTGAGTGATAGAGGCTGGATGTCCTGAGGTTTATACATCTGATCAGTCCTCCACATCAGCTCTGTGACTAAGAAATCTTTATAAAGGGCAAGCTGTACCTAAGGCTGCAGAGAGCCATTTGCTAATTATTTGAAGAACAGGATTAACCTGGTCACAAGTGTACTTTACTGATATCTATATTTGCTAAATAGTGGTTTGCTAAGCTACCGTACACAAGTCATTTAGTGTATGCTGTATCTTAGACATATTCTATCTAAATGCTCTTATGAGCATCCACCAGCTCCCATGTGGCTTTTAGCAATCTTGCAATGTTTTTTTTTTTTGTTGTTGTCATTTTACATTAACTCATAAGAGATGAAAGGTGCTTTGAAAAGCAGCATCCTTGAGAACTAGCTGGGCCTGCAAACCTCTATTGAACCACAAACCCCTATTTTTCCGTGGAGCTCTCAAAAGGAAATTCTCTTACCGCTAATGGATTTACTTATGCAGCACACAAAAGTCTGGGGTGTAATATGATTTTGTTGGGGTCATCACGAAGGAAAAGAAAAACGCTGCCAGATCTTTTTGAAAACATCTCTGCATGTACACTAGTAAATGCCAAAAGCACAGGGTTATTACTGTTAACTAAAACAAAAACCATACAGGAACATTTTTATTAAAAAAATAAACATCAACTGAAAGAAAATCTAATGTAAAAAAGCCTAAACAAGGCAACATTTCTCAGTTATGTTTAGTTTAATTTGAGGTACTAAAACTAAAACCAAAATGACTAAAAGTTTAACTAAAATTAAAATGAAAACAGAAAATATAAAAATAAAATGTACTTCAAAATATTAACACAAAAAACTACAATATCAATGTAATCCTGCTTAAAGGTCTCACTTTTTCAAAAACAGCACAAACATCAATTCTGCAACCATCCTCAAATAATGATATCATATGAAGATTGATATCAATTGATATAAATGAAGATTGGGTTTGCCATGTTCAAATGTCAAAAAGGAGACACCATAAATGATATATACAGAGCAATTCCAAGAGTGTCCTCACACCATTGGTGCTCGGGCCCTATTTAAAGCACCATATTACAGCTTTTTAGAAACCCGATTGCTCTGTTTGAGAAACAGGCAATTCATTTCTATATATTCACTTACGTTATTAATAGTTGTGATCTGCTCATTGAGTCAGTGAGTCAACACTGAATCAGTCCAATTTAATCCGGATTGGATTGGATTAATGTTTATTCTTGGACAGCATGTAAAAAAACATCTTTTCCACTCTTCCATTTGGTACAGTGGCTTATAGAAGGGCAATATTCTTTAAATAAATGCCAATGTCAAAGCTTTTGCTGTTTCATTTCTCCTTTCCCCATCAGACTGGAAGTGGAAATCAGGATAAGTCAGAGAGGGTTGTGAACGGCGGGTGACCATGCAGCTCTACTGTCTTAATTTGGAGCAACAGTGGGGCTCTCCTACCTAAAGCACAGGAGAGGACAAAAGAAAGACAGTTAGAGACTGACATGAATGACAGACTTGTTAGTGTAGAGAGCCATTCATTAAACCTACCAAAGGCTTGATGAGCCAGAAGTGACTGCGCAGATGTGCAAATTTTGCCAACTGTTTAATGGCCCTAGTGTAATCATTAATCATTCAAATGATAGAAAGTGACAATTAAACAGACAATGTTAATAGATTAAATAAATTTGAATGGTTAACAGAATGGCAGGGATAATTGGAGTTTCATGTTGTGACTTCAAGTGACCAACCACAGTTCTTTTCGCTTTTACAGGAGATTTTAGAGCAGGTTTTTTTTTTCTGAAAAAGAATATACCACAATTACATGCTGGAGTAAAAACTATTTGCATAATGCTGTGACAGACTCCGTGAGGACTGAAGAAAACAGCAGACAAATTGCAGAAAATGCATTATAGGTGTTTGGATTTTTCATTCGTTGTGGCTGTCCAAAAGTACAGACTATTTCACATAAATTTGAAAAAAAAAAAAAAAAAAGCACACAACTGTTCAAACGTTTGGGGTTGGTTTAATGTTTTTTAAATGACATCTCTCATCAATTGCTACATTAATTTGACCAAACATATTGTAAAATAGTAATCTTTAAAATATTATTACAAGTTAAAATAACTTTTCTATGGAAGCTTTCTTCTGCCACTGAATAAAAAATTTATATCCCAGAATTCTGACTTTATAACTTGCAATTGTGAGAAAAAAACGTCACAATTGTCTTTTAAATTGTTCGATTCTGTAGCGGTAACAAGCTTCCATAATTTTCTCTCAGAATATGTTTTAAAACGTAATTTATTCCTGTTATGGCAAAGCTGAATTTTCAGCATCATTACTCCAGTTTTCAGTGTCACATTGTAACATTGAGGCAGGAATGAAGCAGAGAGAGAATCCACATGCACTACTTCAAAACAAACAGGTAATCCAGGGCAAACAACAGAACTCAGGACAGGAACATAGGAAACAGCAACAACAAGCAAACAACGACCAACCACAATAACTGAGGCAGAAAGGTTTAAACACAAAGGCAAACAAGCTAGATAAGATAAGCAAGATAACAAGGGGGTGGGGCTAAGTAGAAACACCTGGAGAGAACAAGAAAAACTACAAAGGACTACAAAACATGGCACAGAACAGGAAATAACAAAAGTCCACACAAGACAAGGAAAACACAAGACAGGAATCATGACACACATGATCCTTCAGAAATCATTCTAATGTGATAAGTTTGTGCTCAAAAACATTTCTTATTATTATCAATGTTATCAATAAAAAACAGTTGGAAAAAAAAAAAAACAGCCGCTTAATATTTTTGGGGAAACCATGATAAATCTTTTTTTAACATTGTAAATGTCTTTACTGTCACTTTTTATCAATTTAATGTGCTTTTGCTGAATAAAAGTGTTCAAAAAGCATTTTAATTATCCATATTTTATCTATAGGTCTCTCTTAACTATCCACCTTTTTCTGCGCTGTTCTATTTCCCTTGATTCATAGCGGGTTCAACTGACTAAACGGTTTTCTACTTCCGGTTGTAGTATTTGTTTACATAGAATGCTAGAATGCGCTCTAGTCCAGAAAAATATCAAGCTACACATGCGTTTCATATTTATAATGAGCGAAATACACATCACACAACAAATCTTTAACTTTTAGTTGGCAAAATAGTTTTTAGTCATTCTTTGAATCACACTGCGCAAAACAAAAGTAATAGCCTACTAACCGGATGAAGAAGGGTCGGCCTACACAGAACATAAAATATTCTTTTTATTTTATTTTTCGTGTCGCATTTATGAGGAAAAAAAACAATGTTACGGATGTGACAGTTCTCCATTACAGACATGACCGCTCTGAAAGCAACTTTACAACTTTCACAGAGATGTTAAAAAGAAACCACAAAGCATTTAAAGGAAATTACTTTTTTTTGTTTTGTTTTCGTTCAAATGTTTCATCAACCAATTGCCTGGTTTTAATAAATAAGTTGTAAATATAGTAGAAGAAAAAGATCATCATGATGGAGGCGCCGGCACGCAAACTGGACTCTGGTCACATAAATGAACCGAAACTTGGCGCATAATGTAGCCTACTTGCCTCACAGGCCCGAGAAATATATAGACTATATAGCATCTTTGAAAGCAGTCATTAGTCAAAGGGCTAACCAGCCAAGGTTATTCTGCAGCAGTCGGGGTGAAAGAAACTGTCGGATGTTCATGTATTGCTGGATTAGCGATCCTGCAGTCATGCATCAGCTATACTTTGGAAGTTATGAAGAAAAAAAAAGTTAATTTTGTTTTTATCTGTGATTTAATAAAAAAATAATGTGATCAGATCACATTTGATGAATGTTTTTTTTTTTTCGATTTAGTTTAGTGATGTGGGGATCTGAAACACATGGCAAAAAAGCATAGACCAGATTTGAACCAGAAATTGGCAACCGGAGTTGTTGTCATGGCAGCGCGCATTGTTTATAGCAGAATAAGGTGGATAAAAAAACACATTCTGGCGAGTTAGGAATCTGATGGAGGCTTGGATCTTTAGTTCACCAAATGCCTGACCCACATTCCCATCATGAAGCTGTGTTCACATGTGGAGAATCCAATGGGGCGAAAGCAAGTTTGTCAGTTGCTTGTCACGCTATACACAGTAGAATCAAAAGACATTGTAGTCAGTTATGATCAGTCTTTTATCTTCATTCAATGTTTTCAGTTTAGATTATTGCAACACTTTGTTTTAATAATCAATGAATGTATAAAAAACTGTAATTCAGGTAAACCGTATAAGACCTTTTCAAAAAGGTCACAGAATTTCACACCTATTAATACTGACTAAGACTATTGATTTGGGGTATTGATTAGGATTGTACTTTCCCTCAAATATGCTGTTGAAGCACAATGAATAATATATATCAACAATCGTACTTCTTCAGACAAAATGTATTTTCTGCTTTCGCTAGATTTTATTCAGTAATACCAGAACAATTTATTCTTTGTTTCCTTGTATTGAACAATTAAAATTTCCATTGATTTTACACAATGAAACATGTGCAGCAGAACTGAATGCAAAAAGCATATTCTGCAGTTCTAACATTCTTCGCAATCATGTTCTGTGCATACAATGGCCACTATGCTTTCATACGCAAATCATCAGTCTCTTTTTGGTTAGAAGTGACTAGATAATCGCTAGATTGTTGTCATACCCACAAGGGACCTCAGCAACAACAGAAGACTATGACACATTTCCCAGATGCAAGAAGGTTAAAAGGGGTACAAAGGGGCTTTTAAGAGTAACAAAACTGCATCATGTGCAAATTGATTACATAAAAGCTTGTGAGGAAGTCTGTAGTTGTGTTATGTTTCGTTTACCATATATTTCTATTGATTTTTCCTAAATCACATTGTCAGAATGAGACAGGAGCATTTAATCTTCACCATTACAGTTAACAAGCTCTGTTTTCAAGACGCCTTTCATAGACACATGCATTCTGTCATGTATGTGCTTATGAGCCAATAAACTTCCCTTGATCAATTTAGATCCATTATATTCTTTCTTGTCAGTGAGCTACTGGACAAATATGCCCTATATGAAAAAGCAGATAGAATGTCTATCTCATGGCGCTATCGGGTAATGTGGAAGCATAATAAATGTGTTTGTACCGTATGTGGTTCAGTTAAAGATTAAAGTATGACAGCCAGGCTCAGATTTCAAATAGAGTATGTTGTTTCTTTAATTATCAAAAAAACGACTTGTCTTCACCACACTGTGATCTCAGTGTGGTCTATATTTCACATTAAGCAATACTCTTTTGTATATATACATTTTTAAAAAGAAAAGTAGGAGTGATATGTAAAATACATCTAGATTAGACAAATACAAAGACTAGCTAGGCACCACATTTATCGGCCAATTATTCTTATTTCATTCACTGCTAGCAAAGGTTATTAATAAAAAGAGTCTAAAAACATGAAGGCTACTAAAAATACCAACTACCCTCTTAAGGCCAGAGTTTCACTGCACTCAAGCAGCGCTACAATAACCTTGTTCAAATTTACTCTAAAACCACAATCTGTCCATTAGTCCCTTGCTAGTGACAGCCATCAGTATATACATCTAACCCAATTGGAACATACCATTCTTTAATAGTATCTCACCATATGCACGGAAAAAAATGACAAGGTCAATAAATCATGACAACATGTGTTTTTACACTACTTCAACTCATCAAATTTAAGCCATTTTAACTTTTTTTTAAGATATACGAAATTCAAACTTTTTTTAAGTCAGTTTAATGTAATTTAAGTTGAAATGACTTGATTGAGCTCACAAAATGGAGGCAGCAAGTTTTATTTTACCGTGTGATAAATAAATAAGGTGATTAAGAACAAGATTTGGTTTTAAAAATCAGAAAATACGATAAAAAGGACAAATACAACCAAAACATTAATTTGCACAAACATTTCCATTAAAGGGATAGTTCACTTTGAAATTAATTTTTGGTATGTTTTAGCTTACCACAAGGGCAACCAAGATGTAGGTGTCTTTGTTTCCACAGTATTTTCAATTTGGATAGAAACATATATGAGTGAGTCAGAGAATCGTTTCAAAAAAACGAACAGTATTTATATGTTACAAGAGGTTACAAGGTTACAAGAGGTAAAAACGATATAAATACTGTTCGTTTTCTCACAAAAACCGCTCGTTTCGTGTCTTAGGCCATCAATGTGTACTTACATTTATGAGTCATTAAATCATGTTTAATTTGGACTTCTTTGTGCATGCTCTTTGAGGTGGTGACCATAGACCTCCATTATATGACTGACAGACAAGAACGGTTTGACCTAAAAAATATCAAAATTGAAACTACTGCGGAAACAGACACCTACATCTTGGATGCCCTTGAGGTAAGCTAAAACATACCAAAAAATTATTTCAAAGTGAACTATCTCTATAATTAGATAAAATGAGGGCTACCCTACAGATTCCCACTTTCTTTAAGGCCATGCCCACTCAGCTAAAGCAGGAATATAAACCAGCAAACCCAACGTAATTATTATTAAATGCATAAGAACAGTAAGAAAACAGTGAAAAGAAGTCAACTTCGAGGTCTCTTCATCACAAACATATTGTACATTATATGTGATACAAACTTTTCAGAATTTTAATGTCAAATTCAATATCGAACAATACCAATATATTCTAATCTCTAATGTCATCTGATTACCACAATGGTACCGATATATTGTGATTAATGACTCCAAAGATAATTTATGTAATGGCAGCGCTGACTGGTGGCACCACATGTTCCCTTCATTAGTGACTATAAGGCAAAGAAAAATAATTCTATTTCACACTTTTAAGAGCCCCTCAAAAAAATAAAGCACTGGTAAACCAACTGTAATATACTGAAATATCTGTGATTTATGCATTGCTTGCAAAAACAGTTAGCATCAGGGATTAAACTGGACGTTGCTAACCATGACCCCTTGGTGTCACACCAAGACCTAAATAGACCTAAAAAGTGTGAAACTAGCTCAGGTGGCTCAAATTAATGCAATATGGCGAGGATAAAACAGGCTCACTAATCTGGAAACCCCAGTGAAACTGTGTTATCGGGCACAAAAGGACCAGAGCACAATAAACTGTGTCCCACAGACCAAGGTGTGTCGGAAAATTAAACGAGCTTTCACTAATTAAATGTGCCATATGCTCCTGTGCTCCTAAAACAGCATATGCTCTGGGAAACAGTTGCCTGTGAGAATGGAGCACACAACTGAGCGCAAAGAGACACCACACCACTTGCGTATAGGGGATTTAGTTCATTTGATGTGCATCTGGTTTTAACTGGGTTTGTAGGGGAAAAAAAAAACTAAGGCACTGTGATGTTGGATGAGCCCTGAGCCACTGCAGCTCTGCTGGGAACTGATCACATGTTGAGAGGGGCTTACATCTGAGGTCTGTTTTAGATGACACTCATGCATCATGCGCTTAAAAAAACAATGAAAATAAATCCTGTGGATTTTACTTAACGTGCCATATAGTAAAGCTGACAGTTCTAAAAATTTGCAATGATGGATCTAGTGAAAAGAAATAGATCTCTCGAGATTTTCGTGCACACTCTCGCTTGCTTTTCAATGTAGGCTAATTAAACACCACTGTCTCAGAAGCTCTACAGAACATCAATTGTGCCTTTGTTGTTGGTCTGTCCTCAGCAACTAAATGCTATGAATCTGGTAGTCTGGTCGATTGTGTTCCCATGTACAAAAGCTAGGCTTCTCAATCAATGAGCTATCTAGCTCAGATGCATCAGCTGGGATTATCAGTGTTGGGACTTGCTTTGAGCCAGCCTAGAGTAAACCCTAATTAATGTCTGGCTTTTAAGCAAAGCTCTTTTTGAACAAAGATAAGATACAGAGGGTATTATGATTAATTTTTTGATTAATCATTTTATTTTTCAAGTTTGTTTTATAGTAGGGCTCCAAACCCATTTGATCAGTCTGTAAACTTAATTATAGTTCAGGTGCATGATTAGCACTGGAGTTTATCGTTCGAGAAAATGGATCAGAGAAAAGCTATATGTGATGCTGGAAGCTATGACTAATGAAATGAAGTCGAAAGCACAGATGGAGTATTAATATTAATCAGGATCTGTCTGAAAATGGACAGATATTCAAATGATCTAATTAGCCACCGTTAAAAACAAACAAACATCATAGTTTCTTCTAAATTTGTTACCGCCTTCAGCTTTTATTATATTAATCTGAATATGCTTATAAGCACTGTTGTTGCAAACTATATCATACAGTACTTATAAGGGCCATTCACTCAAGGATGATAACTATAATCAGAAATTATATGGATCTGTAAACCAAAGCCTGCACTTTTACAGTCTTAATACTTGTGAACCGTCTCAGTTTACATTTGTAACCCGGTTCCATGAGAAAGGAATGAGATGCTGCACACCATGGCAATGCTTCTGCTTCTTTTCTGTCTGAAGCATGTGTGAAAACATGCCAATTTTTTATTTTTTTTTTGCTTTTTTTAGATTACATAACAAAATATGACATAATATTACAATACAAACTTCACATAAATATTCACTTATTCACATACAGATAATCAAATGAAAAGAAAGGGAACAAATCCATATATATACACCAACAAAAATATATACAGATACACAATAAGGCCTCCTAGTACAAGACGCATCCAACAAAACTTTCCTTACATATCTTCTAATATACCATCAGATATATCCCCATTGTTTTCTTTTTCCAAGAAACACATAAAGGATTTCCAAGCATCTTCAAAAGCCCTATATCTGCCCTTGATAATATATGTTATTTTTTCCAACCACATATTGATTGCAATCTCCTTAAGCCATCTCCCTATACTTGGTGCCTCCAACTTTTTCCAATGAAGCGCTATAAGACGCTTAGCTTGTAGAATAGACACGTAGACAAAAATATGTTCTCTTCTTTTCAATTTAGAAAACATGCCAGTCTTGATTTGCGGACATGATGTCAGGTGCAGTAGCGTAACATGAGTAAAAGGGGACCATAAAAGGACCATTTGGCTGTTTGCATTTGTGTGATATGGTTCATCATGTTGTTTGCAGAAGCATTCTTATAGCATCAAATAGCATCTATGCAAATAAAAGTTTACTTGAACATTTAACATGAATTTGAATAATTATAACTGTAAAGTTGTAAAAATTGTTCTAATTCTATTAGAATAGCAATATACTGTACAAACCATAACTATAATGATAACATCACAGAGGAACAATATTGTTGGAACTTTCATGATTGCTTTTTCTAGGCGAACAATAAAATGACAGCCAATCAGAATCCATCCAACTTAAAAGAACTCGAGCATAATGATTCTCTGACTCGCTCATACATGTTTCTTTCCAAAAATTACTCCATGTTTTAATGAACTGGTTTCAGTGATCCAATGATTCATAAAATGTTGCCACCTACTGTATTGGCATAAAACCTGTAAAAGTTCCAAGGCTGTTGGATTGTATATCAGCATATTAGATGGCCTCTCATCCAATCAAATTTGAAGAACCAATAGTATAATGTGCAATAGCAGATCTTCTTGGATATAAACATAATTTCATATAAAATGACCCCATACTAAATCTGAACAAAAAGTGCTCTGTGCACTTGGACTGTGAAGGAACACTGCCCTATTTTTGGCACAAAACCAGCCCATATCTTTATATCTGTCTGAATTATATGTCATACCCTCCATAAAACAGACTACAGAGATAGCAATCATTCAAAGTTTATCATAACAGAGCTTTCTGATTATATTTACAGAATTCAATTATTCTGACACAGACAGATGGACTGCTTGTCCACGAGAGGGCTGTCATTTGTTACCTTCAACAGTTGTGTCAGGCTGAAGGGCTTCTGGAACTCAACTTCCAAGGGTACAAACAAAAGAACAAAAAATATGATGGCCTGGAGTTTTAATCATAATCAAATCGCAAAGTGATGCATGCATAATGTATAAGCAATCTCATATTTACTGTAGTTATGAGTATATGAGTCTGCAAAGTCTAATAGTTTATAATCATTGATGTTAGAAATGAATAATTCACTGGATTTTAACTGGCGGAGACCCTAAAATGGGTCACAAGTCTGTTCTAAAAGTGTATAAATGCCATTTATAAAATGCAACTAAGCATGTAATCATAATAGTTAATTAACAACAATAAAAAATGCTTCCTGTATCTTGAAAGCAATTTGATCTGACTGTACACTGTTGACTTGAGAATAATTGATAATTTTATGCCACAGCATTATCTGTTAAGTTTCCCCTAAAGTTTAACCCTAAAACACAACACAATACAATACGTATTTCAAAATATGAATATGATCCCTATGAAAAATCAATACAGAAAATTCTACAGCTTGTACAGCTAGAGGGGCCAGATACATTTAGACCTTATTGTTATCATGTCATTTTCTGGCTGGCAAAATACCATGTTTATGATCATCCAACAATGTATTTGCATTTCCATTATATTTTTACATTTGCATTAGGCCTACATATTAAGTATTAGTAATAGCAACTGTAATTACATTTCCATTATATTTTTACATTTGCATTACATATTCAGTATCAGTCACAATAAATATTCCACGATTTTTTTTATTTTTATTTATTTATTTAAATTTTTTTTTGGAGGATGCATGATTGCTTTACACCTGACATCTTTGATAGATGCAATGATTAATGCATCCATGGCCAGGATATAATTATAAAATATGACATGATTTTAAAAGTGACCTATAATAATCTTTAATTTAGTGCTAATAAAATTATTAAGCCTATTTGGAGAGAGAGAGAGAGAGAGAGAGAGAGAGAGAGAGAGAGAGAGAGAGAGAGAGAGAGAGAGAGAGAGAGAGAGAGAGAGAGAGAGAGAGAGAGAGAGAGAGAGAGAGAGAGAGAGAGAGAGAGAGAGAGAGAGAGAGAGAGAGAGAGAGAGAGAGAGAGAGAGAGAGATGTTTATAATGTGACAATATCAGTCATCGTGTGATAAGGAAAATATGACTAGGCATAGACTACTTGTTCTGAGCAAGTGTTGTCTTTGAACAGGCTGTAAAACGGTTGGCTAAGTTAGACACTTAATGATGAAAAACTGATGCTGATTATCTGGGAAACATTCTCTAACAGCAGTCAAGTTGTCATTGTTTGTGTCCAACAAGTTTGTTGTAACATTAAAACAGGAGATCATGACTTACTCTGTGTTCAAAGTGATGCTGTGAGCTCCAGTGGTTTCATCTGTGGGTGAATGAAACAATTCCAGGATATACTTTTTTTTATACAATATTGTATAAAGATACAATATTGCTATTTTCTGATTGGCTATTGTGTTGCACCTTTATTTTTATTTTATTTTTTTGATTGGCTGATAAGTGGTAGGCTCGACTGCAGTAGTAGGCTCGACTATAAATAGTTTGTCTGCATGAGAAATACAATGTGTGGCGGGACTGCGTGACAAAAGATCGAAATGAGTGACTGTCACCCTCAATGCTTGACACTGTAAAAAAATATCTCACACTCCACATTTAGGGGGCTACATGGAGGTCTAAAGTTGTTGTCCCCCTGTCTTATGTCAGCAGCATCACAACGGACTCGTGAACGTGAATTGACAACAGAACCGGAAGAGAATACAATGCTAAATAAAGTTGTAGTTTTTGTTATTTTTGGACCAAAATGTATTTTCGATGCTTCAAAACATTCTAAATAACCCACTGATGTCACATGAACTACTTTGATGATGTCTTTATTTCCTTTCTGGACAAGTACAGGATACCGTACGTACATTTTCAATGGAGGGACAGAAAACTCTCGGACTAAATCTAAAATATCTTAAACTGTGTTCCGGAGGTCTCACAGGCTTGGGACATAATTTTCATTCATTGGGTGAACTAACCCTTTAATATTACTAATATCATAACATTTCAGTGTTTGAGTTTAATGTCATTATTTTCCCCTCTTCAACAATAAACGTATGAGTGCACTTTATTCTAACTGCTGATTATTAGTTATGCATAAGTTTATTAACAAATAACAAAATATTTTTTTCCAGTTTACTCGAACACAATTTAGCTTACGCTCAACAGCGTCTGAGCACAGCCACTTTATTGGCTCGCCTTCCCGCTCATTGGAGGTCAACACCATTTAACAGATGCAGCTAATAGCAGGTGCTTGAGGACACCAAACAATATACTTTCTCATAAAAATAAATTAATAGAGAAATTTACTGTCCTCTAAAAGGCTCAGGAAAAATCCTAGCTTGACAGTTTCATCACCTTCACTATAGATATTGCAGTGAACCAATTCAGTGCTTTGTTTCAAGGAAGTCCTGGAGAGAGTTATCTGTTAGCTTTTCCATTAATTTCAGTGCTGTAGCACAGTTAGAACAGGGTAGAAATGTACGTCTCGAGAATGGTTTTGTTTAGGTCTTGCTGTCTTAGACCGACATAGTGGTTGGGGGATTTATCAATACAATACTACAATATCCATGACGATATCCACATGAGCACACACTGTATCCGCGCCACTGATCGCAGCGGCAACGAGCAATTTAATCACTTGATTTAAAAAACACATATCATGTACAGGTTTTGATGATCCCAACTTTCAGATCCTGCATTTAAGCTAATAATTTAGTTTTTAAAAATATAAATTATGTATTGGTATATGTATTATTGAAGACTTCGAAATCGAAATCGGAGATGCAAAACAAAATCTTACAAGTTATTGCTTAGCTTCAACACTAGTCTGTTTTTTGCCCCTCCGGTCTCGACTTGGTCTCAGCCTTGGTCTGTCTTGGTCTTGGTACCCTCTGGTCTTGGTAGTGTCTTGGTCTCGGTAGGCGGTCTTGACTGCAAGTCTAGAGCAGGGAGTATGCAACTTGTAAGACAAAGACTGCTTTTAATATAATTTCAAATTTATATGGTAAAAGTCGGTATGCTAAATGTTAGTAAAAAATATTTGTAGCATACTAGGATATACGTATATGGACTCATATACTGTATATGAAAAACTCTTCTGATTTTATGGGGTCCTTTAACCATATAACATGTCCCTTTTGATAATTCCAGTATTCCACAATACCCATCACTCCCCCAGTCATTTCTGTCAGAGAGTTTTCCTGTCTCCCATATGTGTGTAAAGTCTCATAAACACAATGTAAATGTAGTCAAAACACTTCCCTGAGTGAAGTTGTGGCTGAATAATGGATGACTTCACTCAAAAGATGAGTGCTGTATGGAATTTATTGTGGATTTGCTGACAGGTCTGGTGCACCTTGATCCGGAGGGAGAGAAAGAGAGAGCATTTGGGGAGAGAAGTACATTACCCCCCTATCATACCAACATGCACTTCGGCATGAGTTTCATCTGCCAAATGTTGATAACTTTGCCTATCCGCGGTTGACAATACATACTAAAAGTTTACAAGAAAAACTATCACTCAGCTCAACAGCATTGGAAATACCTCAGCAACCCTTATATTTTATTTATAAAAGATTGTTTCTGTAATATATAATAGTCCCATTTATATTGTAGATGTCAAGTTGGTATATAATCAGAGCTTATTCTCTCCATGTAATACAGTGGAACCAATTGTGTTCTGTGACACATCTGCTGGGAGAAAATTACTAAGTAAATTAAACTTCCCAGCCAAAGTGAACACTAGTCATCATAATGGCGACACTATTATTGTACAATGCAGTATATAATATGTTATTGTTTTTATAGTAATTTGTTTATGACATAATATGACCTAACCTGAATTACAGTAATACTCTGAATACAACATTTTATTATATCAAATCTAGTTTTTAAAAAATCCTGGCAGTTTTCTTTAGTGTTTTGTGCAAAACAACAAAGAAAACCCAAGAATATCAAGCAACAAGGAGGTTCAAATTTCAAGGAGCAATAAGGGAAACAGACTGCTATGCTGTCAGAATGGGCATGCATCTCATGAAGCAGAATGTGTCATTGCATGCTGCAGTTCACACGCATATGACGCTGCAGCTTAGCTATTTTTGACACATATACTATTCATGATATAATGGTTGAAACTGAGCATGTGAGTATAAGTGGCTGCTTAACTGTGCCATTTACTGTAACAACACAAATTACAGCTCTTAATCTACTGATATATACTGACAGAAAGAGTGCGACGTTTACTCACTATAGCTACTGTATCTGCACTTTGGAGAATATCATGCTTTGCAAAGCTGACGTGTAATCATCATTTTATGAAGGGAAAAAAATTCTAGAAATGCCTGGAATGTGATTTATAGAGAAAATAAAGTGTGGGAGGAGTGATAGTGAGGGTGAAAAACACACTAACAGAACAGATGCTAAGTTTGCATAGTCGTATATATATATGCACAAGCAAACTCACACACGCACACATACATACACCTACACACCCCTTTACCGCCCGGTCCTGTTCTTAAGCTGCATTTCTTCCATTCCTGCACTCAGATTCTCTCCTTTTTTAGCACTGAAACATCATGCTCTCCTCCTATGGCCCTGGGCCCACTAGACACTATAAAAAGATACTGGCTCATGAAATATAGAGAGTGTTCGGGATTCAATTTTATGGTGCCTATTACGGCAAATTGTAATATGGCTAATTACTCCTCGCTGTGTAGGATTGCTTCAGCAATTGTCTCGTGCCCCAATCACACGAAATTTCAAGCAAATGGCACCTGAGGGGCGTCAATTGAGCATTCATTATTTTAATTATGTGGACTTATGATTTACCTCTGCAGACGGAGAGAACAAGGCAATTTGAAAGTCTTAGGCTATGCTTTCCTCATGGGTACTGAATCCATTTTGTGCAGCTTTTCAGAGAGATAACTTTTTCTCAATCCAATATCGTTATACAGAAAAATGATCTGACGATCATGTCTTGGCCGTTTATATATTACATATTTTTATTTGTACCCCTCTTGTAGCTTATTGCCTTCACGGCACTTGTCAAATCAGTCTTAGTGAATCACAGTTTTAAGTACAGTTAGCTTGGAGAGTTATTCATCCTAAGTTTTACTGTGGATATTGAAAATCTGAGAATGAGATGGATGGAGTTGTCTTGAGTATGATGGAGGGGGCAGAAAATATTGGATTTATTTCACAATTTTTGGATTGATTAGATGCTTCATCACTAATTTCAATAAAAATGGTTCTTTATGTAACTGAAGGCTGCACAGTGGGGTCAAAAAGTCTTGAATCACATTAAAATTCTGGGGTTTTAATAAAGAAGGAGAAAGATTAGTCTATCTAATAAACAAATGAGAGTTTAGTTCATTCAGTTGAAAATTTTATGCAAAATATATTTTGTAATGTAAAATCTTGTAAACAAAACAAAAAATACATTTTCATTGGTGGTCTTACACTTTTGGACTCAACTGTATGCGTCAAGAAAACTGTTGGCTAGACTGCTTAGCAAAAAATTATTTCAAATGATGATTGAAATTTTATTTAAGAGGATTAAACGTATTTCTAACGTTTAAAAAAAGCACAATTTTACACATTCTGTAAACTATTAAAGGGATGGTTGACCTTGAAATTATTTTTTGATATGTTTTAGATTACCTCAAAGGTCATCCAAGATGTATCTTTGTTTCCACAGTATTTTCAATTTTGATATTTTTAGGTCAAACCGTTCTTGTTTGTCAGTCATATAATGGAGGTATATGGGGTTCACCTCAAAGAGCATGCACAGAGAAGTCCAAATTAAACATGATTTAATGACTCATTGGGTAAATGTTCACTAAATTCACTTCACTTCATTCACTAAATGTAAGTACACATTGATGGCCTATGACACGAAATGGTTGTGTGGTTTGTGTGAGAAAACGAACAATATTTATATCGTTTTTCTAACTCTTGTAACCACAGCCACGTCCAAGTGATCTGAAGGCACGGGCGCTTCTATCTGCGCAAGTGCCGGAAAGCGCCGGAAGTATCCCTTTAAATTACATGCTCCAAGCAAAGCACAAAATAGCAGTCAGCATTGGATGTAAAAGAAATATAATATAAAATATGTAAATATAGTAATATTTTGTGCAACTTTTGCTACATACAGTACATTTTCTCTTGTTCATGATTTCTGCAGTAGACTTACTTCCCTCCTCCACAAATCCGTAGCTGACCTTTATGTGATCGGTTTTCTGAGAAAAGTCATCCGTGGAGAGCAGGTTGATTTTCCCCCTATATAGTTTCTCTCTCTGCAACAGAGCATATGCTAGACTCTTGACATGGGGCCACTTCACTTCCATCTCTTCATGCTAATATATTATACACGAAAGCACACTGTACACCCCCACATATTGTGGATTTGCTCTGAACATTTGTTACCGCCATCCTCTGAGGTCTAAATTTGTCAGCGGGGTTAAGAGGGACAGAGGGGGCTGATATTGGCCGAAGAGATGGGCGATTAACTGTGTGGCTGACTCAGGCGGCTGGTGTCTTTGTATGTCAGGGCACGATGGAAAAGCCAATGAAACAGTTCTCAGAGGGTGTCATAAACTCTGCTTTATTGCCTGTTTGTGTTGCCTTTGCAGATTAAGTTCAAAGAGAGATGGCTTCTCTTCTCCCTCCATCTTAAATCCCGTTTCTATTGAGTTTCTTCTATGGATATATTCTCAGGGCCTCTGAGAAATAACCCTGCAGTCAGCAGCTGCAGGGTTGAGAGTGATTGTAAATGAGGGAGGATTACTCCCTCAGGGTGCTGTTAACCCCTCAGACTCTGGATAGAAGTATGTCCTGACATAGAACCCAGTGGTTACATTTAGTTGGGCTTTCTTTAGATGATAATGACTCATCTCGCAGTATCCGTGTCTAAAGGTGTTTTTGCAGCCATTTACTCAAGATGCTTCTCATGAGCCAGATCTATCTATCTATCTATCTATCTATCTATCTATCTATCTATCTATCTATCTATCTATCTATCTATCTATCTATCTATCTATCTATCTATCTATCTATCTATCTATCTATCTATCTATCTATCTATCTATCTATCTATCTATCTATCTATCTATCTATCTATCTATCTGTGCTATCTATCT
Source organism: Cyprinella venusta (assembly GCA_038021265.1). Taxonomy (NCBI): domain Eukaryota; kingdom Metazoa; phylum Chordata; class Actinopteri; order Cypriniformes; family Leuciscidae; genus Cyprinella; species Cyprinella venusta. Next base: position 9,815,976 of record CM075871.1, read on the forward strand.
ATCTGTGCTATCTATCTATCTGTCCCCACTCTGGGGACATCAAAGACTTATTTTACATCTTGTGAAAAAGGCATACCACCCCTTTAACGACTTGTTGTTAGCCTACGTTGTGACTTATTATTAAAAGCTGATTATTATTAACAAATTTACTTAACAGTTCATGGTTTTTATTATTTTTATGATCCATTTCTATTCTTTACTAATTAATCAAATCATTTTGATTCATCACTTCTCCATCTTACTGTCTCAGATAGATAGATTCATGTGCCTTATGACAACATGTGAGGAAATAGTACCGTCATCAAGCCTAATGCTATAATCCACTAAATGTGTGAAGAGCAGGCATCTTTGCTTTGAAAACAAAGAGAACTGACAAAAAGAGAGGCTGAACCATGGTCATATCCCTTGGTATTCACTTTTTTTGGTTTCCAAGCTGAAGCTGCTGGACTGCTGACGTTGAAAAGATGATCAGCACTTCACCAAATGCTCCAGCCTCAGCAAAACACCACAAATGTCAAGTTTTCAAAGAAAGTAGAAAATTGATGAGAAAGCAGGCAATAGAAAATACCATACAGAAGCAGCAAACTACATCAAAACCAGTGATTGTGATTCATTTCTATTTCTTAATTATTAATAAAAAGGCAGGTCGATGTGTTTGCGTATTACATAGACAGCACACAGACAAATAAGCATTCAAAACCGATCATTACAGTTGCCCTGCATAATTTTTTTACCATAAATAATTTGTAATAAATAAAATATTAAATGAAACGAACACATTATGTATCATTATGAACCACCGGTTCCTACAGTAATGAGGAATAATTTGTTTCACCATAGATTTTCTCTTTTCTCTGCATATTTATTAACTGGCAGTGTGGCCGAAGAATTGCATTTAATCATCATACCTGAGATGAGTAACAGTTGTTTACACAGCATTTGTCCAAAATGTAAAAGTGTTTGCGAATAATGAGATGATTCACATAGAATTAATGAATTGCTTAATGTACAGGATGGCATGAACAACAACACAAAGTTACCAAGACATCATGAAATTCAAGAGTATTTTCAGACTAAAGGCACAATTCCATATTCCCACACACCATAATATCTGCATTTCTATTCTTAAAACAATTTTGGAGAATTTGCATTTGTTTATTTGAGCCCCACCTTCCAAAATACGATGTAATTTAATCCATTATATGAACTAAAGCAATAATTAGCAGAGCCACATTAACCCAAGGGATCGAAGGAGCTTCAGCCATGCTCAATTAAGCTCAAGGGGGCCCTGTGAACAGGAGATAGCAAATTAATTAAATCAGGAATTTGATTTGTGTACTGTAGTTTCATATCTGTTATCCACAAATTGCAAAGTTGCTCCATAGCTCCAAAGTGCTTTTCCTAATGTTGACACTGCACTTGGAAATAATCCCTGACTCTGGCTTACAAATTCCCAAATGCCATCAGGGGGAGATCATTTATGACGTTGTGGCTTCTAAAAAATTATTTGAGGTGGATGAAAACACATTGAACTGTCTGCCAGTGATTTAAACGGAACAACATGACCTTCTGTGCCGATTTGATTTTATTAGGGACTTTGCTTTTAAAAAGAACATGGAAAATGAGTTTTTAATGGTGCTGAGTCGTATTTCAGTCATTTTAGATCTCTGCTTGACTCTTTATGGGGTTGTAAGGACATGTTCGCTGATCAACATTCATACTTAAGGCCATTTATGGGCTCATCCAGATGACATGCTCTTGACTTAATTTGACCAGCTTTGGCATGTATTGTCACTGGCAAGTATGCTGTGCTTTTTTGTGGAAACTCTGTAGTGATTCTTTGGTCACAATAATGCACATTTACAAGCTGAAAATGATGTGGATGCTCTTTTAGCATCATGCTATTCTATAGTCCTGACTCATGAATATTAATTACTTCATGTGACCCGGCGCTTAAAGGGATGGCCCATCCAAAAATGAAAATTCTGTCATAATTTCTTCAAACCTGCATTACCCAAAACAAGATATGTTTGGTCATATAGTCAAATAGTTTGGTCAAATAGTCATAAATGTTTGGAAAAATATGAGGGTGAGAAAATGATTTTCATTTTTGGGCAAATTATACCTTTAAGGAATGTTACAAAGCATCATAATCATAAACCTAATTATTATTCATGAGCTAAATTTCCCCCAAAGCAGTGTCCATAATGTTGCATGGATTTACATGGCTTGTATGCAAACAACAATTTGAAGCAATTAACACAATATTATGTAACCAAATATACTAATTAGCCCTGTTTGGTTCAGTGTATACATTGAATGCAATATAAGTCACTTTGGATAAAAGTGTCTTCAAAATAAATCAGTAGTTCACAAAAAAAGTTAACTTCACTAAGTCCTGGGCTCCATTAAACTTTTTGTTATATTCCTCAGTTCATCTACAGACTGGACAAGCTTATACCCAAGTAGGGCAAGAGTTCTGTTACACAAAGATTGAACTGTCTTAACAATGTCAAAGTTTAGATGTACTCTCCAACTCTGAGCTGTGGCTTTAGAGTCTCTTGAGGTGGAGTACTTATAGTTCCAATCGGAAGAAGGGACGGTTCCATTGGTGTTATGAGCAATCCATGTTAGAACTTTGTGATGCAAGTCCATTCCCAGAAATCGATATATTTCCTTGACCTTTTCCTCGGGATTCAAGGCCAAGTCTTCATAACGCACCAATAGATACCTCCCTCTCAGCCATGTGGGGTTCTGCAAGCCGGTCTCCACGGAATACTCGATATCTCTGCACGTACTTGTTATCTGCGTTAGGTCCACGTACCGTGGTTGGCGGCCAGTGGCGTTCCAGATTTTCCAGGCTCTGAATTTGCCAGCAAAAGCAGTCATGCGAGATGCAAGAATGGCTCGGGGATCTCTCACCAAATGGACGATTCTCAAATCTAAACGGGGGTCTTCTGACAATGTGCGTAGGTCGCCTACCTCTGGAATACGAACTGTTTTTATAACCACGTGGCTTCGTGCTTGGCAAGCCTGAGAGGCTAGAGTGAGGTTCAGAGCCTGGCACTTTTTTGGGCACCAGGATTCATCCGGTTGCCCTGCTAGAATCTCCTCGCCACCCTCCTGACAGACAGGCGGCGTGCAGAGGGCATGGCTGGAGCTGCGGCGGAAAAAAGTCCCAGTCATGTGATCCTGTGGTTCAGGGCGAATGTAGCTCTCCAGGAAGCTGAAGTCACAGTTGTAGAGATTGAGGAGGAGGTCACGGTAGGCCCCCAGAAGAGCTCTGCCATCCAAAGCCCTTTGTAGACGGCTACTAGAATTGGTAAAAGCCTGTTGCACATGATAAAGAGGCTCAAAAACATAAAATATGCCAGGATGTTGATTGAAAAGCTGTCCGGTAAAGGAGGAGCCACTACGGGTTTGTGCAAACAGAAGGATGTGCTTTCGAGCGGTGGCAGTGCTAGTCTCAGCAGGGACATGGATGTCATCGCAGAGAGATTTCCATCTCTGCTCTGGGGAAGAGAAGTAGAGAAAGTGAGATAATACGGCGCTCTGAAACCACAGAGGACATCATAGGGCCACAAAAGACCCAATTAGTCCAGCTTTATCTTTAATCAATCAGTTATTTGGCTAAGAACAAAAATACCTGGAGCTTTAGTTCAGGGGAAAACAAGTTTAATTTTAACAAAAACTTTAATAAAGTGCAATTTTAAAAACTTAACCTTACAGCAGAGAGAAAATGTACAGCAATAATAGTTGTTTTGAAGACTTCGATTGCCTCCTGCGATGGTAATCATTTTACCATTTAGGAGCATTATGTGAAAAAAAACCCTATAAAATTGAAATATGAACAATGACTGCATTTCTTCACATATGAAAAAAGATGATGTGACTTTTGCTCAAAATGAACAATTACTATATATAGCAGGAGGGTGGGAGAGACTGATAACGCGTGTAATTACGGCTGATGAGAGACTGATTGCGCGTGGCACATTAGGTTGTGCAAGTCAACGCTTTCTGGAAGTGCAAACAGCTGGTCCGTGAGGACATATTACGTTAGATTAATGATGAGATAATTGTAGAATTAATTATTGATATTCCATCTCTCGTTCCTTACAGCGGATGCAATGGGAATTTCCAGGTTGCATTTCTAACAGTTCTCTGCTAATTTCTTTCCTTACAAACTCACTCATTATAGAAGTGATGACATGAGAGATAAACCTATTTAAGAATGAGAATGTGACGTCACGCACGTTGCATGGTGGGTAGGCGTCACCATCTTGAAAGGATACGCTATCCGTTTTCATGGTTACTTTGGCAGTGAGACCGAGAGAAATAGCGACAGAGAGAGAGAGAGCAGCTTGATATTTGTTTGCATTTTTATTGTGATAAGGCACAGTTTTTTGGGAATAAATTAAGAAGGAGGAATCAAAAGGAAAGGGGCTTTATCGGGAGAGACTTAATAAGAAGACCAAGAAGCGTTATTTAGTGAAACTACTTGACATCAACAACATGGAGTGCAGTTCTATCCCAGCGCTCTTCCACAGACGACAAGATGCATCCTTGCGCATTTTGTCCCATCATTTATCGCCTGCCGAACGCAACTATGACATTTGTAACAGAGTTGTTGGCAGTCAAGTTAGTGCTGGAAGAGTGGCGCCATTGGTTAAAAGGTTCGGGTGTACCTTTTATCGCTTGGACCAATCATACCTGGAATATATTAGATCTGTCAAAAGATTCAAGTCCAAGCAGGCTCGGTGGGCACTTTTTCGGTCGTTTTAATTTTTCCCTCTCGTACCGTTCCAAGAACATCAAATCCGATTCTTTATCTCGTATTTTTGACCAATCTGAACGCCTGGTTACTCCCGGGTATATTTTACCTGAGATACTATTTATCTCCACACAAACGTGGGAGATTGAATCGAAGGACAATACAGCTTTAGAAGGGGTAACGTCTCCACCCGGTTACCCACCAAGTCGTTTGTTTGTGCCAGAGGGGTTTCGTTTCGACGTCATTCGATGTGGTCATTGTTCCAGCGTGGCATGTCATCCAGGAGTAAACCGAACCATTTTTTTTTGTTCAAGCAATAATTCTGGTGGCCATTAATGGCTTGTGACATTCGGAGTTTTGTTTTGCCTTGCTCGGTCTGTGACACTGGTAAGACTTCCAATCGACCTCCTGATGGGATACTCCAACCGCTGTTAGTCCCTTCAAGATCCTGGTCCTACATAGCGCTAGATTTTATCACCACCCTCCCAGGGTTAGACGATTGTTTTGACCATAGAGAATCGTTTCTCGAAGGCGGCTCACTTTATTCCCATGCCCAAATTACCCTTTACCAAGGAGACAGCGGTGGCTGTCATAGATCACATTTTTTGATTACATGGTCTCCTGACGGACGTGATCTCTGATTGGTTTTGTATTCAAATTTTGGCAGGAGTTTTATAAGTTACTGGGAGCAACTGTCAGTCTATTTTCTGTTACCATCCCCAAAGCAATGGTCAAACCGAGAGAGCCAACCAAGACTTGGAGAGAGTGTTGCGATGTTTGCTGTCTAAGAATCACTCTTCCTCCTGGAGTCAACAACTTTCAATGGTAGAGTACGCTTATAACTCGTTACCACTGTCATAAACGGGCCTATCTCCGTTTGAGAGTAGTTTAGGTTACCAGCCACCAGTTTTTTCTAGCCTGGAATCCTGGTCCCCTCCGCTCACGACTTCGTCAGACTCTGCATGCACCAAGGCCGAGGTCTAAGGTCGATTGCCACCGGTCAAGGCCTCCCATATACATTGTGGGTCAAAAAGTGTGGCTTTCTACCAAGAACATTCCACTTTGCTCCGTGTCTAATAGTCCGGTGACAGTCCACCTCAAAATTCCTCTGGCGTACAGGAGAATTTATCCCACCTTTCATGTCTCCAAATTGAAGCCTGTTTTTCGTTCCCTTCTTAATCAACCGGTCCCACTTCCCCCACCGTTGTGACTTGTAGATGGGGAACCCACATATTCGGTCAATTGTATTCTTGACTCGAGGTGGAGGGGACGCAGATTTCAGTATCTGGTGGATTGGGAAGTTTGCGGTCCGAAGGAGAGAAGTTGGGTTCCTGCTAGAGACATTCTGGATCAGTCCCTTATTGATAATTAAAATCAACAGGTAGGTTCTCCTGGGAGTGCCAGGAGACGCTCCTAGGGGGAAGGGTTCTGTCACGGTTCATGAATTCACAGACTCTTTCTCACGCTGTGTGTGTTTGGGTGTGTGTGGGCGGAGCCGCTGATCAGATGCTGATTGATCAGCGCCAGCGCTTTCTGATCAGCGTTTGCTATTTAAGCTCATGGCAATTTGTCTTGTGTTATCAGAGCGTTGTTGGATGTGTCGTAGTGCAGTGTTTGATTCTTCCTCATGTTCCTGTGGCTTTGTCTGGTCCTGTGCTGGATGTTTCACCGTTCGTGTTTATCGTCACCTCAAGGATCAAGTTGTCCATCTGCCTGCCTGCCTGGGCGACCACTGAATCTTCCCAGCTTTCTGTTCCTGTTCTCTGTTGAGACTGTTCTGTGACCTTCTATCACTTCCAGGTTGTTGACTCAATAAACCTGTTTGACTTGCTAATGTTTACTTGTTACACTTGCTATGCAGTTTTTGAGCTTTTAAAATTTTACCGAAGTATTCGGGTTTTCAGATATGTTTCTCTGGTCAAGCACATTTACCTTTATTTTTTATTTTTTCTTAAAAGATTAATTACACAATGGCAAGAACATGAGCAGAATGAGCCATGATTAGACATTTTAATCATGCTATAATTTTATGTAATTCTTTCTAACAACAACTAAATGCAACTAACCAAAAACAAATAAATAAATACCTAATACTACTGTACTTGCTGAAAAGAACTACCGATTAAAACAGTTTTTTTAAATTATTTTGATTTCATTGTTTGTATTATAATTCTAGATTGATTGAATGAAACCTTGTTGATTTGTTAATAAAAATACATGCAAATAAAATCCATCCGTAGGCTATTGCAAACCTAATGCTATTTGAATAAAAACCACACATTTCCACTTTGAAATTTCATTTTCCATTCTGAGGTTGACAGTACTATTCTGGAGGAAAGTTCATACAATGTTAAATGTCACTGTGAAAATCTAATTCTTCATGTTACAGGACAGTGACTCACCTTTACCCTGTCGTCCTTGGCAGTGGGTGGAGTCTTGGCATGGGCCACTGAAGGAGTCATGGAGGGAGCGGATGGCAGTGTACTGCACCCCCAAGGATGTGCACACGAGCAGCAGCAGTGTCTTCCACGAGCACTCCATACTGCTCCGCTACCATCACATTCTTCACTCTGTGAGAAAATGATGCACACTTACATTTAGTTTTATTTTGCAAGGCTTTTCTTTACTATAATAATATAGCATTTAGGAAGGATTACACTTTTCTTAGTTGGTCAGATTTTTTTCTCTCAATTTTTAGACTTTAATGCAAGTGCATATCAAGAAAATTTGTTTAAATATGCACCAAATTGCAAACAGTGTTTCTGCTTTGCATTTGATAATCATCTCACTGAGTGCTTGTGGAGTTCCATCACAAATAGGCAGATGTGAGATGCATTATCAATGTGGGAGCTAAAACCTAAACAAGGAGTCATTTGGAATTGGGACTTTAATACATATTTTGATTATTCTGTTCAATCATAGAGCAGGCTACTTGGCCCTATTACCGCACAATTTCCTTATTTAAATAAGTGCAAAACCGTAACCACAGTAATAAAGGCTGCCATTTCTGCCATATTGTGTGAAGTTGCTTTTTAATAGTTTACAGCAGAATGATTTCTGTGGCTCATATGAGCCTAGCAAACAAATGACCAAGTTGATACATCGGAGTAAGAAATAATTCAAATAGTTTGCCAAATTCTGCAGTATCATTGTGGTATATGAGCATGTAAAAATGCTGACATGTTGTTTTACATAAAATGGAAATATTAAAATAATATCAAAATAGTATCTCAGTGATCTTAAAATAACACTGTTCCTGTCCAAGCAAGCAGTTCTTGGCCAGAATAAGCTGTGATGACTAAACATTTGTTGTTTTGTCGAAGATCTGTCCAGTAGCATGTGCCTCAAAACAATAATGTGAATTTTTCTACCTCTGAAAACCTCAAATTAAATTCAAAACTATTAGAATTGCATCTCGGTGTTAGTCGACAACCCAAGCTTGTTGGTCTTTCCTCAGCTAAAAAAATAAAAATAACCGTTCCACTTTCAAATAGCCCAAACCTTCTCCAAATCAATGCGTTTCTGCAGTTTCCAGTTCACGCTGGCTGAGGTGTTGCTATTAGAAATCCAATATCTGTAACATATTCTGTGCCTCTCATCACAGTCCCATTTCTCTTCAAATGATGAAAAATACCATATTAAATAATGCAGTGCCTATTTTAGCAGCGATGTATGTTGCCAAATGTTTCTCTTGAGCCAGCCGTTAAGAAACATTTCATCAATCATAGGTGGCACGAAATTGGCAGTGATGGCCTCCAAGTACAATTTTCTCTGTTATTCCATGAATTGATATGGTCTGCTGCAGTATCAGTGATTTTGTATGAAGAAAAGTAAGAAGCAGAAATCCCATATCACATTTTCTCTTTTGCACCTAATATAAATTAACAGGCATGTCAGAAAAAAATGTAGCATGATAATTCTGGACGTTTTCAGAATTTCAAACGCATTGTTGTAGGGCATACATTTACTGATATGACAAGCACTCAACAAACTCCTTATCAATGAACAGCCATGTTGGTTGCCTCAGGTTCCTTGAACTGTGCATGAAAAAGCTCTTGCTGGCCAGGCCTGCTAATTGAGCATTCAATGAGGTGGTTCCCCTGTGCTCTTCATTAGTCCCTGAGAGGGGATAGTCACCACTGCAGCACACTCTTAAAAATGAAGGTTTTAACTGGCATTTATGGTTCCGTGAAGAACCATTAACATCTATGAACCTTTCCATTCCACAAAAGTTATTTATAGTGGCAAACGGTTCTTATGTTCTTCAAACTAAGTTATTTTCAGAACTGCTCAGTGGTTCTTTGGGGGACAAAAATTGCGGTAAAAAACGCCTTTTGGAAACTTTATTTTTATTTTGAAGTATATATAGCTACTGGCACAAGAGAGCTGTTTTACTAAAGCACCATCAAGAGTCTGATCAGATTGTTTTGTTCCAGTGTGGATCAATGTATTGAATCTATTAATCTTACAGCTGTATGTGACCTGCTGGTCACATTTTTGTGAACCTCTGGTTGGGTCGACTCATGTTTTCTAAAATACCTGCACTTTAATTTACAAGAAAGAGGCCAATAACACATTATGGTGGCTCTTGAAATAATAATAATAATAATAAAAAGATTCAATCCAACATGTACTTCAGTTTCTAGACTCCAGTAAAGACAGTCTTTCTCTCTTCAATTACAGAGATCTTGAAAGCCTAAATGGCTTCAGCTTTTATAGTACTTTCATGGTTTTCTCTTGTAAAATAAACTCTTATGAATTTGCTTTTCGTCTAACAAACTGATTACCATATTGGGAAAATAGGATGTTGGGGGGGAAATTTATTTCCATCAGTGTGCACAGAGAGCTACGATTAGCTTTTTCTGCCATTTGACAAAATCACTGCAGCCACATCGACCAACACAATCAAGCACCAGCACAATCATGCACTATCAGACATGAAAGTGCTACAGAAAGAAAATTGATATCTATTCACCCATCACATTTCTCCCCTGTAAATGTCTTTGGGTCTCTTGACCTTGTGAATATACTGTATTAATCTGCTTTAAATCTGCTCATTAAAAAGATGACAGATGCTTTCACCTCACCTAATAAATTTATGTAGTTAGAGAATTAATAAAATATTTGAATACTTAGGAGTGCAAAAATTCAAACTCACCACAATATAAAACTTAAGATTACTCGCTGCCAAATAAAATAAAATAAGTTCTCAACCATTCATGATAAGTCTATAGCACATTTTTGACCACCCTGAATTGAATCAAGAAAAGACTTTTAACTTTTGTTTTTATTACGAGCAAATTAATTTATTCCCTTTCAAATTTACCATTAAAATATTAATACAAGACTAGAGAGATATGAAGGATTCATGAAAGAATGTATGTAATTTATGTCTAAACTCTCTCTGTATGTCGACATGCCTACAGGCACAGTAATATTCAAGGTTAATGTGTGTTTATGGTCAATATAGCTATAGGCAAGACACTAATGCCAGAGACAAATCAATAATATCCCAAAAAGCATAAATACAGTATCGCTCAATAAATAACCATCAAAAAGTCTATAGTGCATTATAGCTTAAAATGGTTTGCCTTTAGCTGGTTTGCTGATTTAAGATAGTCTCATAGCCTAACCCAGGTATTTATGGTCTCCAAGTCTGACCTGCTCAAAAGTACCCAAAGTCCCTTTAAAACCAGCCAATAGTCCATTATGAGGGTTGGAGACCATAATAAGACTGCCAGTGCAGTTTAGTTCGGTTTGCAATATTTTTATAGATACAGCATGCTTGATAACAAGATACAATGCATAATATTTTTTTTCTGTATAGGCTAATCCGGTTAAGTGATTTAAAAATGATTAAAATATTACACTTATAAAACTAATCATACTTAACTCCTTTAATGACCACTTTAATTACACAAATAACCTATTCAATATTTTACAACCATCTTACTAGTATAGTGTAGGCTACATGTCATTGATCAGAATCAGGACTGAGCTATTCGCAGTTTGCATTTCTAGTTTAGTTATAAGATTGAACCCAGCCACATCTGTCAAGAGCATCACTCACAGCCTCCGCTGACACTGCTTCTTGCCCAAGCTCCGGCAAAGGATGTAGACTATCAAGCATTTGCAAGAAGTTAGTATTATCAGTATTGCGAGTATAATTTACGCGGCAGACACACAACAAAAAAACTAACGAACGGTCACAGACGAGAAGACGATCCACGGATCTCTTACCATTCACGATGCGCTGAAATATTCCTCGCATGGACTCGATCCAGTAAAGTTGCTATTCAGATAGTCCTCTTGTTCTCGAGTCAGCCCACCTATATCAACCAAATCACGTGTGCTGAGCGTCTGTAAGTGACAGATGGATAATGTTGGCTTTCTGAAAAAGCATGCGGGGTGGGCAACGCGCGTGGATAGCCTAACCAGTGGGGTTTTCTGTTCTTCTGTCATTGGGTTTGTCTGCGTTCTGAAACGGGCATCAGAGAAGACATTCTGCTTACCTGACGTAGACTACGACAAACCAGTTGCTTTTTGACTTTTCTTTTTTGAACAGTTCATTGGTTGTTATTCCTATATGGGCTAAGGGTTCAGTCAAAAATGACATTTCTGGTAGGCAGCAGGCTATTTATTTATTTATTTATTTTATCTTCATGTCGTTTCAAAGCTGGATGAATAACTGTCATGTGTAACACAGATTAATCATCCAATGTATTGATAAATCTTTTTCTCTTGCAGTCGCAATAAATGGTGATGAAATAACCTATGCCAATATATAGCATATAGATCAAGTTCTTCAAAAGTCATAGCTTTGTGTAAAGAGAGCGATATTATTCATTATTTCCCCTGTGTGGTACACACGAAAGCATCACGCGAAAGTGCGTTCACGTTTGCATGCACTTGCACTATAGCCAGAGGTGGAAAGTTACATAATTGAGTAGTTTTTGTGTGTGTAGGCTACTTCTACTTTTTAAGTAGTTTTTAAAATCTATAATTTTACTTTTACATAAGTGCGTTTTGATTGAAATACTGTACTTTGCATCATATCCCTTACTGAGTAAAATAAATAAATAAAATAATAAAAAAAATACAAGGGAGAAATCGCGTTTTGGAAACTACTGCATTGATTGAAGGGTGGAGAAACACAAAAATAAATCAAAAATAAATAAATAATTTCATGCAGACCCAATGAGTAACCCCAGACTGCAGTTTGGATGATGGGGCGGGTGACACATTTAAGTGGCGACAAGTGTCATGCTCAAGGCATGAGCATGCGCATTCCTTTATCTACAAGTCTATATGGTACAAGGGGATAGTCCATCAGCTGGAAACCAAAGGGGTAATCCACCAGCCGGAAACTGAAGTCTCCCTGGGGGCCGCCATTGGCTAGCAAGTCTTCACCTGCTGTTAACGGTCCTACTGCTGTGGGAGACATTTGGCAGAGCGCTGGTAGTCCTGTTCACGTCCCAAGAAAACGCTCACTGTCCGAAGTTTTTCTCCAAGAGCAGGGATGCGCTGACCCACGTCTGGCCCCGCGACCCACTCTGCCTCAGGTATTGGAACGAATCAGGGAAGACAGATGCTCAGTGCTGCTTGTGGCTCCGCTCTAGAAAAACCAAGCTTGGTTCCCAGTTCTGATGCAACTGACGAGCATTGCCCCATGGCCAATACCAATGAGGAAAGACCTCCTCTCTCAGGCCAAGGGCTCGATTTGGCATTCTCGCCCGGAGCTGTGGTCCCTGCACGCATGGGCAATCAACGGGTACCCGCAAACCTCCCAAAGGGGGTGTTAAACATGATCATGCAGGCTCTCTAGAAGACGGAACGAATACTGCGTATCTTTGCCATGCCTGCAACACGGTCTGGTTCGCTTCGGCGATGAAAAAACAGATTATATCAGCACATCGAGCTATATTTATAGGCCCAGGCCACGCCTGCTTAGGCGGGAGATGACATAGTGAGCGCGAAGCACCACCATTGGATCTGACGTCAACAAGGGCCTCTCTCGATAGGCAGCTGCAGTTGCCGCAGGACAGCGAATAGGCACGCAAGCCGCCTTGCCTATGTCTGGATGCTGCCGCAACGTGATTTAAATTAATTCAACATTAAGGATAATTTTTGGCTTCAATATCTCGTGAAAAAAAGAGGTCTTAACCCGAGCATAAGATATTACGCCGTACTTGTTCCCTCTTCAGAGAGAACGAGGTTACGTTAGTAACCAAGTACGTTCTGTGGGATGCGGACTGGATCGACTCCATCCCTAGGGCTCCCGAACAATTTTTTTTTTAATTCTTAATACTTCAATTCAATTCAATTCTTAATACTTTAATTTCTTTTACTCTAATTTGTTTTTATAACTTCTAACTATAACTATATCATTTATCTTTTATAATTCCTTTTACAACTGTTTGAATTCCCCTTGCTTTTATTTTGTGCTTATTTTCTATGCAAAGCACTTTGAATTGCCATAGTGTGATATTTTAATTCCTTTCTATGTAAAGCATTTTGAATAACTGTTTTAATTTTCCTTGCTTTCATTTTGTGATTATTTTTATTCCTTTCTTTATAAAGCACTTTGAATCGCCATAGTGTATGAAATGTGCTATATATAAACTTGCCAAAACTGTGATCGGGTTTAAAATAGTTTCAGAAAACTGCTTTCTGCAAAAAAAGAAAACGTTTCGGCTCAATTGAATTTGTTCTCTAATCACTCATAAAAAATCCAAAAGAGTCATGGCAGATTTTAGTAAATATCAACTTAATTGTGTTCCTCACACAGCCATATCTCTACCATATGGCTTCAGAATAATAGTGTGCATGAGTCATGCGGATTATACTTTTATGCTGATTGATTTTGCATATTTATGGAGACTTGATGCCTTCAGTCACTATTCATTATTATTTTCCTGAAGAAAAAATCTGGAAGGAAGATCATGAGCGTGAGTAAATGATTTTTCCTTTTTTTGGTGAAGTAGGCTATTTCTTTAAAGGTGCGTCTTTAGCATCATTTTTACATTACCCTCTCAGAAAAAAGGCACAAAATCTGTCTCTGGGGCTGTACCTTTTCAAAAGGTAAACTTTTGTCCATTTTAGGTGCTAATATGTACATTTTATGTGCTAATATATACATTTCAGATGCTAATATATTCATTTTAGGTGTTAATATGTATATTTTATGTGCTAATATAGACATTTAAGATGCTAATATGTACATTTTAGGTGCTAATATGTACATTTTAGGTGTTAATATGTACATTTTAAGTAATAAGTACATTTTAGGTGCTAATGTACATTTTAAGTGTTAATATGTACATTTTAGGAGCTAATATGTACGTTTTAGGTGCTAATATACATTTCAGGTGCTAATATTTTAGGTGTTAATATGTAAATTTCAGGTGCTACTATGTACATTTTACGTGCTATTAAGTACATTTTAGGTGTTAATATGTACACACAATATGTACACTGGCACAGCCCCAGTGACGGCTTTTGTACCTTTTTTTTCTGAGAGTGTATATTGCGCTTGCAACTTTAGGTCAAGGGTCATAGGCTAATTGATTTCAAGGGAGCATATATGACCCTATCTAATTTTTTTTTGCCATATGACCTTAATTTTTAAATCTGATTTGTAATATATCACGAGTTTGCAGGCAAATGAAAAATAATCCAACTTCACCCAATGAATTTTACACACTAATAGACTGCAAAGTACTTCCTCACTAGGTTCATGGATATTGTAACAACTAACTTAGACATACTTTGTGCAAAGCTCTGATTTTATTAAAAGCACAGACTAACCCAAATCTACTATAGATTTAATAGTATCATCAGTGATAGACTTTGCTACATTCTCATGGCCATTATAACAGCTCACTAAGCCTCGTCTTTACTGATTGACCCCAGATACCAGGCTCAAAATCACCTCAGGGTTGTTCGCCACCAACACAGAGCATGAAAGATTAGCACAGTCACACTCAAATAACCATGCAACAATAGGTGTAATGATTATACACCCACAAAGCATAGGGAGAAAGACATGCAGCCCATGGCAGCAGTAAAGTGAACCTGCAGGTTCACCAACACCCTGAGGCAGTACACATGACCACCCTAGGCAGCTAGACCCATGAAAACAGATGAATAAAGCTAAAGAATGCTTTAATATGGGAATCAACAAGATGAAAAGAAACTGGCTATTGTAAAAAAAAAAAAAAACCCTGCACTCTTTACTATCAATTCAATGCACTAATTTAGTACAATTAATTATAACAAATAACCCTATCCAGTGTGAATATTATAATAAGGATTTTTCTCTACAAATTCAAGCTCGAAGTACCACCTTCATATTTTAAAATCACTTTTTAAAATGTCTGTTGAACTGGCTAAAATTTTATTTATTTATTTATTTATTTTTTATTTTCATTTGTTGGTTTACCTCTGTACATTTTGTGATATGAAAATCAGCAAATAGTGTAATTAATTTAAAATAAAGAATGTTGCGTTATTTAATAACCCTTCTCTGTTTATTTATGTTTTTAGTTTTGTCTACCTCATTCATCATTTGAACAGCCATTATCTCACCTACTCCCATCACATTCTTGTTAATTGATGGACATTCCCTCCTCAATTTCAGTCCCCTCAGAAAGCAAGAGCACTTCTGCCGCTAGTGTTTTTTGTCCTAGAATTCACTCTTAACTCATATTGTTTGTGTGTGCGCACATATATGGTTAGGCTGTTCCAGGGCTATTTTAGGGGCCATATCCTGTCTGCACAAATACTCTTGGTTGGTTGAGTTTATTAATGTGATTTTTTTGATTTAGTGTTGCTTTACGGCAAAGTCACATTGCCTCATGATGACACACATTTGAGTTATAAACATGGCTCATCTCTAGGAACTGATATTTTTGGAAACATACATGGTATGTGTCATGATTACTTAATGAAAAAAAAAAAGAAAAATAAACTGGATGCTGAGATTTGATAGGTCAGTGAACATTTTGTGTTCCCCTTTCTAAAAAGGAAAACAGCATTCTTTCATGCATTTGTTTTTATTTAAAATCAATAGGCTAAAAGGTCCATGCTGTAAAGTCTAATTACCAGTTCCATCACCATAAACGCAATGTTTGATTGTCTTTACAAAAAAAAAAGATGTCCCCCAGTGGATATGCACTTCATTACATAAAATCTTGCAGCTTTTTTTTTTTTTTTTTTTTTTTTTTTTTTTTATCAGCAGGGGTGCAACAAGCATTAACTGAGGGGGTGATATGCCTTTCATACGCTTCAGGTAATGTCATTCAATGCATGCTGTCATTAAATGAGTTACACAAGAGACTCAACCTAGGTAAAATGATCATACAAGACAACCTTAAACAGTAAATAACATCAGTCTTGGGATTATTGACTTAAGGGTTTACAGATTTTTCACAATTTTAGACATAAATGACAGAAGTTTCAAGACAAATACATACATGGTGTTTGTCATTTTTGGCATAATGCATAATGACAGTTAGGGATTTTGACAGCCTACTTTGACAAGTGAAAGCAGATGTGGCCCATCCAAAAACTTGCCTGTCTAACTGGTCTAAATTACTGGATGATTCATGATTAGGGACTTCGTTATGAATCATTGGCATGAGAACAGAAAAGAAAACAGTATAGAGAAAAGTATAATTAGATGTGTCACATAATGCTTCGTGCAAAGGGAGTCTAATCAGTTTTTAAAGCACTGTTTTTATTTAGTGTAATCCATCAACACATATTTAAATGTTTCTTTGTGTGTCACTCAGCATGTTCTGCATGATTATGTTGCTGTGACATGTTCAGTTGATTATCAAGATTGTTATATGTTCCCTTTTTTAAACATTCAGCAGTCATTCTTTGTAAAAAGAAAAATCCATTAACAAAGCTCTGGATCATTTAAATCCACTGGATGCATTGAGAATGCACCTGTGTTGTAATGAAAAAACAAAACAAATATGGATTAAAGCTTTCAAACAATCATGGCCATTCCATTGAAACTCAAATGATTTTAATACCTATTTCACAAACATAGTATACGTTGGCAGTCAGCCCAGCCTCGGTGAGAATGCATCGGTCGTATCACGCACATTAACAGAGCTGTTTGCCTAATCTGTGTTTGCACACAGGACCACCAATGCAGCTTTACGTGAGACAACAGTGTCCATCAAATCTGTACTGTGCTCTCTAGACACCATCATCTTTCTCTGCTGCTGTTTACACAGCCACCTGTTAGACTATCAGTAGATTCAAACTCTGTTGACACATTAATGGAAACTGAAGAGAAATTAGAACAGGAAATGTACTACAAGTCCCCAGTGAGGAGGAGCATGAAAATGTTTATGGAGGTGTTTGCACATATTGTTTATCATTACCAAGGTCTCTGTCATGGGAGAGATGATATTCTAATGGTTGCAGTTCAGAAAAAAATGCTTTATTACCGATGAAAGTATATGGGCTAAATGATCAGTGATTATGATGATCCGACATGATGCCATTTTGAACAATAAATGGATACATCCTTTATAAAGCATAGTATAGTTAAAGCAATTGTTCACCAAAAATATCTCCCTCACAATGTTCTCAGGACAAAAAAGATGTATAAAAAAGATATATGTAAAAAAGTCATACAATTTGGAATGAGGGCGATCAAATTATTTTTCTTTTGTGTGAAATATGACTTTAAAGTCTGGACCAAACGGTTCAAGGTCCAAAAGACACTTTCAGTACAAACTACAAACTGTTCAAAGGGCTTTAAACTATTCCAGATGATGAATAAGGGTCTTATCAAGTGAAACGTTCGCTCATTTAATAAATAAATAACAAAGTTTAAGTTGTTCTTAAACTGTTCGAACTCGTTCATCTTTTTCTGAGTCATTTGGTTCATTCAACAAATGAAACAAACTGACTCAGACAAACATTCGTTCATTTTGATGAACGAGTTCGAACAGGAGAGTCTCAAACGTGCATCGCAGTACAGAGCAAGGCGACCATTTGAGCTTATAAAACTTAAACTTTGTTTTTTTTTTTTTTTAAATGAGCGATTGTTTCGCTTGATAAGACCCTTATTCATCGTCTGGAATCGTTTAAAGCCCTTTGAACAGTTTGCAGCTTGTAGTGTCTTTTGGACCTTGAACCATTTGGTTCCCACTGAAGTGGAACGCCATTATATGGAGAAAAATGCTGGAATGTTTTTATCAAAAACCTTAATTTCTTTTTGACTGAAGAAAGAAAGACATGGACATCTTGGATGACATGGGGGCGAGTAAATTATCAGCAAAAGTTTTTTTCAAAAGTGAACTACTCCTTTAAGACCCATATGTTTGTCTTCCTACGAAATGAGCTTTGATGCAGGCTTTATGGTGTGTTTATTTTATTAAGCGCCATTTGCTACTGTGTGCTCAAGATTTGACAGGGAAACAAACCAGCCGGTCCTGTCTTCACTGCTCAAGAAAATGTCATGTGTTTCAGGAGCTGTTTTACATTACCCTCATGCCTGAGACTTGCACACAGAAGGCACTTTTGTAATCTATTTTAGCATTTACAAGAAGATTAATTGTCAAAAGGCTGTTGAACACCATTTTGCAGCACTTGAACACAATTTTGTGTACGTCTTACAAATCTGCATTTCCTCCTTCAGGCTGGTTGATGATGAGGTGAAAGACAAAAGTGAAATTGTACCATAAAGGTATTAGTCCTTGCACTGAAAATTCCGTCATCATTTACTCACTGTGTGTTCCAAACATGCACGATGTTCTTCTGTGGAACAAAAAAGTCTTCTGTGGACTTTTGTTAGAAAGTCGTTTGGAATGTCATAAGGGTGAGTAAATGACAACAGAAATCCCTTTACATTGAGTAGTTTCCACTTAATTTTCAAACTTACATGAAACTTGTACATTATTTTGTAAAATAAAGCAGTGGAGAGATAAAGAGTTGTGACCTCATACTCTAAGTCTTTGTGGATTTTAGTTTTCTTCCTTCCTCTTCATGTAGTTCAAGACCTCTTCCTTGAACAGATGTAGATCTTTTCTTTCTAATTTTTATAACCACCACAATACCAACCAAAAAAGCCAGTACAAATAGGCCTCCAAGCCCAGCACACACTATATACGTTGTCAGGCTAGGTTCAGGTTCAGGTTCAGTTTCAGGTTCAGGTTCAGGTTCAGGTTTAGGTCCAGGTAAAGCTCGAGTTGACAGAAATTTTAGATTGGTGACTTGCCTAAAGAGACACATGTCCATGTATTCTTCGTCCATCACCAATGGATTGAGTTCCACCTCCTCCCCTTCCTCACCACCATCATAATTGAAGTCAGTATCCTTATCATCATAGCCCTCGTCATTATCTAGCAGCACCACGCACCAGTACATCCCATTGTCCTCAACTTTTGGATCAGTAAAGGTGAGAGTGTAGTTTATATGTGAGAACCTTAACCGACCCTG
Organism: Cyprinella venusta; assembly: GCA_038021265.1. Lineage (NCBI taxonomy): Eukaryota > Metazoa > Chordata > Actinopteri > Cypriniformes > Leuciscidae > Cyprinella > Cyprinella venusta. The sequence continues at coordinate 9,835,210 of CM075871.1, forward strand.
TAGGTCTTTAGGTGGAGTTATGGAAGGATCCTCCGAGTCCACTATTAGGATGTCCTGCTCACCAGTGTTTCGATACCACAGAACGCTAATTTTATCGACTTTGTCGCTAATTTCAGGTAAAGACATGAAGTCACAATAGAGGACCACCTTATCTCCTGCAGAAAATGAAATATGGGTTGACTCAAACAAGGGGCACACACTCACAACATACTCTTCAACAAGGAATGTAGAGAAACATTTATAGCTCCCAGAATGTTCTGTGGTGAGAGAGTGAATTTCTAGAGAATAATCTTCTGAATTCATGCTTGTCGACACGGACATCTGATTCTCGGTTGTCCCTTTGATGCGTAACGGTGCAGATGAGTTAACTTGTCCAAAGGGTGTTTTCCAGTGATTCCGTCTGAGGTGGTCAACTGAACATTTAAGAACTAAGTTCTCCCCTACAGAACGATAAACAATCTTCATCTCAGGATCTTCTGGTACTCCTATAGTTTGGAAACTCCTGCATTGCTCTCTCTCCATGACCAGACAGTAAAAACAAGGCCTGTCCTGAATAAACTCATCTGAAACGTGTAAAGATGAGCCTTTGTCATGCACCCTGATAAGGCTTTTAAACTCTGCTTGTAATGGCTCCATAGAAATCTGAGTATCCATGAACAAAGATTTGTTGTGCACTTCTCTGTACCATTTTACTGTACCCTGTTGTCTGGAACCCATATTGCATACCAGATTAGCACCTGTTCCAGGCGTCAGTAAAATTTCCTGTGAGCCGAACTCCTCGTTGCACACGTAGAGATAGTGTTTACGATAATTTTCCATAGTGTTACCACTCCAACACTCTCTGATATAGATTCCAGAGTCAGAGAACTGAAGATTTGTGATCTTCAGACCAAGCAGCCCTTCATATTCATCGGAGGTATTGATCCGACCCTTAAAGTCATCAGGTGGTGAAATTAAGGGTTTCGAGTACTGACCCAATAGCTCCTTTTTTCCAGCAGTCAGTCTGTACACGGCAATGTCATCACCAAAGCAAAAACCCATCTCCAGTTCCCCACCAAGCTCTTTAAAAATGGGCTCTGGGTCTTCTTCAGCGAGAGTCCTCGCCAACAGCAGAGCAAGAAGTATCACAATGTTCCTCGTTTGGATCATCATGTTCTACTTTGTCCATCCGTGAGACTGCTTTCTGCCTGTTGCCTTTCCACATACTCAGAAATTTGAGTAACCTGTTTCTGAAGTTTGGCGTTAAGATCCACCCACGTTGGGACGCTGTCTTTCTTGGGAGTTTTTTTTTTTTTTCGTTTCTCAGGTGCAGATTTTCTTGTTTTGCTTTCCTCATACTCCCTTATAACCCAGAGCACATGGTTATCATTTATCTTTCCATTTAAGGTTCGTCTTTTAATCTTGTGTGCTGTTGTTGAAAGTTTTATCTCAAGAATCAAAAGAAAAGGTGAAGCATTGCATAGACAAACTTGTTTGCTTTCCCTCTCTTTAGATTACATCTTGCGTATGTCTTTGAGTGTTTATTCCAGGAAAAACTACATGGCACTTCAACCACATAGTTAATAAAGCGTAACTGAGAAAATGCTCTGTCTTGACAAAAATAAATCACTTCAGTCTATTAGTTCATTCTCAATGGAAACTGTAATTTTTTTTTTCAGAGTCACAGCTTCAGTTAACCATTTCAGAAAAATTCTGCAAGAACCTGATTGTTTGCATACAAGGAAAACATTCACAAGATTGTTTACTCTTGTACTAACATGTATTGCAACATACTAAAAAAATATATTTAAGTGATTAAATCAATAATTAAAGTGCACTGCCATGTCTAATCGATTGTTTTATAATTAATCACTCAATCAAGTTTTAAGTCGTTTTTTTTTTTTTTTTGGAACTTAGTCACCTTGAATTTTAAAGTCACAATGGATTTTTTACTGCAGTATGTATTATAATTTGTCATATTATTATAATTTATTTTTTTTTAAATCAAAATAACTTCCCCTTACTTTTGCATCTCATTTCTTCTAATCTTTTTTTAATCTTTACTGGCATGAGGGCGGGACAACCTTTCACTCATGAAATCACACCAATAGCAAACCACAAAAATCCTCAATTCCTGTTGGGCAAAATCAACTCCCAGCCCACATTTTGTCTTGTTTGAGAAGCCATTTCACCATGATGTGTCATAAATAGGGAAGAAAAGACTAGAACTTTCTTGCCGGCATAAGTGTGCGACCACAGTATGCTCGCCAAATTATGTTTGAAAATTGTCTAATATTGTTTCTCAGAAACGTTTCTTTTTGAGAGACAGAGATTTAAACCTGAGAAAAATCTCTCATTGCCTAGTTTTCAAAATATTAAAAATCCTTTGTCTTAACCTGTGCCTTGCACAGGTACCTGTAGTCCGTGGGGGCCGTGCGAACGCAAGCTCTTTGTAAGTCGCCAGATTGTAGAGACTTCAAGGGTGGGCTGAGTGAACAGTTTGAGTAGGCAGGCATGATCCAGCATTGTGATTAAGCTCCAACTGTGACTCACTCTCCACTGCCTTTCAAACAAATTGCTTTCTGTGCTGATTATAGAACTCAGTCTTTGATGCCATTTTAAGCAACGTTTCCATTTTGAAAACACACTGTTCCTTAAAGGGTTCACATAATGCCATTTTATACAAGTTAATATGATTCTTTAGGGTCTAAATAAAAAGTTTGTAATAAACTTTAATTAAAAATTCTCATTATTATTGTAAGAAAACAGTCATTTTACCTGGTCAAAAACAGTTCTGTTTTCAGCATGCCATTTAAGCGCATGTGTCTTAAAATGATAATGACTCCGCCCCTCTGTTATGCGGGGCGTGTTGCCTTGACAACAGTTGAGGGTATATTTTGAAGAAACAATGGCAGTGGGAGTCTTTGAGGACACATCTGTGCAACCGTATCAATTTAAACCGGAGTCGGACCCGTAACAAGATGACGGCACCGAAGAAGTTTGACAATTGGTTAACATAATGTCACTTTGATCTATCTTTGTATGTTCTGGCAGGTTAAAGTAGTGAGATATCTATGAACGCTATGTGTTTACTGATGTATTATATTACTGATATTATATTACTGATGTACCAGGCATACTGCGCAAGCTCAAACTGAGCCTGTCACGTGAGTAACCTGTGTGTCTTCTAGTAGCTGTGCCAAGTGAAATGTGAATAATTCCCTTCCGAATATCACAGAGACGGACGGAGTGGGTATTAGCTGTCCATGAGCTAGCAGCAGGATCAACTTTATGACCCTCTGTTGGCTAATCCCTCGACTTTATCAGACTTTATGCCTCCACGTCCCCGCCCCGACTGCTTGCGAGCCTCTCCTCCTGTCTATACGGCAATTTCTCAACGGAGAGTCGATTCGTTATGACGCAATCGTTAGCCTAATTTTACAAAAACTGCTTCTACAGGGCCATAACATAAGATACAAGGAAACGGAGCCTTTTATACATTGTCGTGTTTCTTAAGAAATAAATAATGGACAAATGAAGTCTTTGGACACCTCAGATGTAAAGTTATTCACTGTCAAAGTGACGCCAAAATAAATGGGAGTCAATGGAAAGCTAAAAGCAGGTGAAGTTCTGCTACAATGGCGGCTCCCGTGAGGCTTCAACTTCCGGCTGATGGATTACCCCCTTATTACACCCAATGCTCGGCGGGTTTGTGTTGAAACGCTGCTGCCAATTAACAATCGTGGGAGGGGCGTACACTCACGGTCAGACGGCTCGATTTGAGACGGGAAAACATGTAAGGAGATTTAAATTAAATATCAACAATATCTGTTTGCTTGAAGTAGTTTGGCTGCCATTTATAAATGTTCAAATTAAATTAGAACCAGGTTAGACTATTTTGCAGTTTAGGTGAATGGGCAATTCGTATTTCTTTACGCTGTGCTCGTATCACCTTAAAATCTATAAAGCAAAAGGGTTAAAAGTTTTCTCCCGGACTGAGGGTGGCGCTGTTGTGCTCAGACCGTAAGGCCTGCACACTGACACACACACTCACAACAAGAACAAGAGGTGCTCATATGTAACTGAAGATGATGTGAACGCTGTCACTACAGTACAGAGGTAATAATGATCAGTCTAATTTACTGTATGAGCACGTTTCAGATGTGTTATTACTGCGACTAATACATGCAAGCCGTATTAGACTGTGGAGTTGGTTTCTTTATTTCAATGTCACGACTTCTGTTTCGTAACATTACACCCTTGCCTTTCCCACTCATGTTCTGTTGAGATTGACTTCTTTGTGTTTGATTAAAGTGTAATAATCACACTTGTATAATTATAATCACACAACAATTATAATATAATAATAAAATTGCATTTCTTACCTTTTTCATTTACCATATATTCTCTCCCTCCCCCCCTCACATTTAGTTACATAGTTTTTTAATGTTTATAAAATAAGTCTTATGCTCACCAATTATGCATTTATTTTAATTAAAAAACAGTAATATTTTGAAATATTATTGTGATGTAAAGTAACTGTTTTCTAATTTAAACTGTTGTTTAAAAATGTACATCATTGCTGTGATGCATAGCTGAATTTTCAGCATCATTACTCCAGTCTTCAGTGTCAAATGATCCTTCAGGATTCTTCCTAACATGATGATTTTGGTTCTTAAGAGAAATTATGATTATTGTTATCATTAATGTTGAAAACAGTTGCTGCTTCACATTTTTGTGGACACTGATACACAACAATTTAAAAGTAAAAAACAACAACAACAAATTCATCACTCAAGTGACAGTAAAGACATTTATAATGCTACAAACAATCTATTTCAAATTAAAGCAACCTTGGTGGGCACATAAGACTTTTATTATTATTATTATTTTTAATTATACCAAACATTTGAAGGATTGTATGTATTGGTGTGTACGAAGGAAAGTCTTTGCAAATGAAAATGCACTCTTAGACTGCAAATATTTTTCATGTTGGACATTTTTAAGTGTGCTATTCTCATTTTAGAATACATTTCATTAAACAAAAGTGTCCTTAAGTACAAGTTGAGTAATTGATATTCTCTACTGTTTCCTTAGAAGCCAATAACTCTAAATATTTTATGCGAATATCTCCTAAAAATTTGAAAAAGTTTCTTTTTCAACTAGGAGTACAAGCACATAGATTGCATAAAAAAGTTTTCTTTAAAGGCCTGAAAAGACCCTAAACGGAACATAAGGGTTAAACTTAATAGTTTTGTCTCTTTCAAAAAAAAAAAAAAAAAACTATTGGGACTATTTCTTTTAAATCTCAAGGAAAATATGTCTTGATCTTATAAAGGAACCATTTAACTGTGTAACGTATTCTGTTTGCATTTCTAACAATGGTTGTTGTGTAACTTCCCAGTTTTCTCCAACGCTAATATCTAGTTATCATAAGTAAATTATCTTATAGAAGTGTTGTTATAAAACCCCTTTCTCTTTTGTAATATTAGCATTTTGCGGGTGTTACCAAAGATTGTGCATATGATATCAACTTTGCATAAGTAAATAGGAATGAGGAAGTGTATTAAAATAGTTTGAGACTTTCTGAAATGTTTTTCCCAATTATTTCAGGATTATCACTTGTATGCAATGCACACAGTTACCCAACGCTCCCATCCACAGACCTGTAAATTGTGCAAACATGTTGCGATTAGTCACGACATCACTGTCTCTCTACTGCCAGCGGGCTCAACTAACAACTTTACTCCTCACAAGGCCCAACTCCTCGATCGTCCACGAAGAGAACCTGGTTACCGTAGATGCCTTGTACGACTTGTCCGTAGACATCAGTAAAATCCGGAAGGTGAAGGGTTGGGTGTTGCGGCAGACCCCCGTATATGTGAGCGAAGCTGCCACCCTGCTGAGGGACATGGGGGCTAGCGGGCCAGTCATCGCTCGTGTTTTGGAGCTCCATCCTGAAGCCATCCTCTGCAAACCTGAGCAAATGAAGGCTCAGAAAAATCTGTGGATGTCTGTGTGCGCCAGCCAGAAAGATCTGGTAGGAATCATTGAAAAATTCCCTGCCTCGTTTTTCTCCTCGTCCTCTGATCACGACAACCAGAAGGCCAACATTGTGTATTTCCAGACGCTGCATCTTAACAACCGCGTCATTAGCAAGCTCATGGCCAGCGCCCCTCAGAGCTTCAGCCGCCCTATGAAACAAAACGAGGAGATGATCCAGACCCTGCAGAAGACCTATTTGGACTTGGGTGGGAGGGAGGACAATCTGAAGATCTGGTTGCAGAAGCTGCTTACTCAGAATCCCTACGTGCTTCTTAAGCCCCCCGAGGTCCTGCGCGAGAACTTGACGTTCTTGCGCGACAGGGGCTTCACCAGCAATGAGCTCTTGCGGCTGCTTTCCAAACTGAGGGGTTTTGTAACTGAGCTGAACCCTGAAAGCATGAGACTCACCCTCAGCTACTCACAGGAGACCCTGGAATGCACAGAAGCAGACTTTAAGGAGGTCGTACTTCAGTGTCCAGCCTTGTTATACTATTCTGTGCCTATACTAGCTGATCGCTTCAATGGACTCCTCACCGCTGGAGTAAGTATGGAGCAGATCATGGAGACTCCCACGGTGTTAGAACTGACAACGCAGATAGTTCAATATCGCATTCAGAAACTGCGCTCTTTTGGTTATGATGTACGTACTGGCAGCCTGGATGTCCTCAACGGCACCAAAAAGGACTTCGAGATGAGCTACGGGAAGCTCCGTCTTAGGCGAGAGAGGCCACTGTTTAATCCAGTTGCTCCACTGCAATCGAGTTCTCCACCGCGAACGAAAGATTAAATACAGAAGCCGTTTCCACCTCAGAATAAAAAACATAAAAAGGTAATTGTGACTTTTTATCTCAATTCTGACCTCATTTCACTCAATTCCGACCTCATTTCACTCAATTCCAAGGTTTTAACGCAATTCTGACTTTTTCTTGCAATCCTGAGTTTATTTCTCAATTATGTTAAAGGGTTAGTTCACCCAAAAATGAAAATTAAATCATTAATTACTCACCCCCATGCTGTACCAACCTCGTAAGACCTCCGTTCGTCTTCGGAACACAAATGAAGATATTTTTGATTAAATTTGTGAGCTGTATCACTACCACACAGGCTCCCTAAGGGATTGAAACTTGACGGCCCAGACAGTCATTGAAGAAAATGTTTAAATATTCCATGTTTTCCACGACGCATGCGCGAGAATTGCGTTCTTATTCTACGACTTCTTGTTCAGTTCTCGCGCATGCGTCGTGGAAATCTCTTGAACTCTCGTATCAGGCCTAGAAGGAAGAAAAAGCATAGTCAAATAAAGTTGTTATTTTTGTTGTTTTTCGCACAAAAAGTATTCTCGTCGCTTGATAAACTTATAGTTGAGCCACTGTAGTCACATGGAATATTTAAACATTTGCTTCAATGACTTTCTGGGCCATCAAGTTTCAATCCCTTAGGGTGCCTATGTGGTAGTGATCCAGCTCTCAAATTTAATAAAAGAATATCTTCATTTGTTTTCCGAAGACGAACGAAGGTCTTACGGGGTTGGTACAGCAAGGGGGTGAGTAATTAATGACTTAATTTTCATTTTTGGGTGAACTATCCCTTTAATATCCCTCAATTCTGATTTTATTTTTGCTTGGAATTGCGACGAATAAAGTCAGAATTTTGTTTAAAAACGTGCAAATCTGAAAATTCCTAATTGCACGTTTTTAACACACAATTCTGACTTTATTTGCCTTAATTCCAAGTCAAAATTGCGACATAAACTTGGAGTTGCATAGAAGTGTGTGCAAGTTTTTAACACAAAATTCTGACTTTATTTCTTGCAATAACATCTGGCAAGCCTGACTTATTTTTCCTCAGAATTGCAAGTTTATATCTCTAAACTCAGACTTTCTTCTTCAGAATTGCACGTTTTTTACAAACAATTCTGATTTTATGTCTCAAAATTCTGAGTTTATAGAGAAAAAAAGTTAGAATTTTGAGATAAAATGTCACAATGACCTTTTTAATTTTTTTTATTTCACAGCAGAAACAGGCTTCCGACCGTGATTAAGATTGTAAGTGCTAAATCTGATATTAACAGTGCATGGTTTCCTTTGTTTTCTGTATGAATACATTTATTTATTTATATGAAAAGTATAAATGATTGAAGGTTCCGTGTATGTTGTGGAAGTGATTCTTTCCAAATAAATGTCAACCCATATTGTGCCCAAAGAAAATGTAATTTTTCCACTTTACTACATTATAAATGTACATTTTGCCATTGTGGCACTGGGTCATTAGTTGTATTGTCATATACAGACATGTTGTGCCAAGAAATTGATGTCGCTTTTGAAATTCCTCATCAGAGTCTCTCATAATGAACAATATAAAATACCTCTCGGAGGTATGCATTATGCAGATAGATATTCAGATCAATGAATGTTTACCCGTATGCTGCCAATTCTCAGTTTCAAGCATTTCCCAATATTTTGGCCTCTGGGCTGCATTTTGAGATAATTTTGTGCTTTTTAATGATTCGACTAAAGACTTTACTGGAATCTATAATGAAGTTACATTACATATTGCCTTGCGGCATCTGCTGTTTACACGGTGGACTTTATGATTTCTTTAATGGTGAGCTATTAAATTTCTCACAAGCTTCTCATAGCCTCTGAGAAATCAAAATAAGTTTTTGAGCTTGATTAGAGCTGATATTAAAATTCATTTATGCATGACATTTTGGGGCAGGTTTCATTCGCTGTTCTGATGTTTTTCACATTTCCAGATTTTCTGCCTCTCTCTTTTGTTCTCCATTCTCTGTCCACTCCTAGTGTACGGCCTGACCGGATCGCTGCTTTATGCTGCAAATGACACTTTGAGTTATACCCGAACACATAGGAGGTTAATAAGCGAGGGTATAAATAGCTCTTTTTCATTTGAAATGTGACAGTGGGTATTATTAGCAAATGTTACACATTGATTTTATGGGGCATAACTCAGGGAAATTATGAAAATAGATGACATGCAATTAAAGTCTATAATTTCCTGCCATGGACTTTGCATGCTGGAATATTAAGGTGGTAAATATTCCCTGCTGAGGTCATGCTGAAGCGTGCCACTGTCCTCTGTGTAATCTGCTCTCAGATCTCCTAATCAGAGGGATGTCCAGAAAAATGCGCTTTATGTAATCTTGAGATCATTTTTACAGATGTCAATCTGAACATTGATATAAAAATGTAAACAATTGAATGCAAAAAAATTGATTTGTTAATATGTATTATGTTATCCTAAATTGGTATGCCATTTTGGATTTATTTAAGCTCCATTCACTCTCTAAACAATGGTGGGTTGTTTGTTTGTCCATATTTTACCCAAATTTGGGTTCAAACAACCCAGCATTTTTTAGAGTGTATAGGGTGAGAAAATGTTTACTTCCAATATAAAGTGTTAATTTACCATTAAAATAATAATAATAATAATAAAATACAGTGGGGTCAACAAATGATTGCATTTACATACATACATGCATAAAGAGATTTACTATTTAGCTATATGTATGTTTGAGTAAAAAAAAAAAATTATAAATTCTATAATCTACTGACAACTTTTCTTCCAAATTTCAAATATTGTTATTTAGTGCATTTCTTTGCAGAAAATGACAAATGGTCAAAATAACAAAAAGGATGCCATGTTTTCAGACCTCCAATAATGCAATGAAAACAAGTTTATATTAATTTTAAACACAATATTAATGTTTTAACTTGGGACAAGTTCAGAAATTAAGATCAAGTTCAGAAATTCAGGATTAACCCTGATTTCCAGTCACAGCTTTCACGAGTCTTGGCATGCTTCTCTACACTGAAAAATATTATTTTCATGATTTATCAAAACTTTTTTTTCTTTTGTCAAATCAACTTCGATAATTCATGTGGTTCAGATAACATAATATTTTGAGTCGATTAAACCAATCTCCATAGTATTAACCAAAAGTAAATATTTCAATTAATTCAAAATTTTAAGGCTCCCAGGTAACTTACGTTTTAAAGGTAAACAAACTATATATTTTTTTGTGCTTTTTTACAGTCCTACCAGCCTTCATGTTGCCACTCCTAATGCAACAATTCAAGCAGCTTGGCTTGAATTGCTGCATGATAATGTTCTGCAGAACAATGCTCCATGCCACACACAGCCAGGTCTATAAAGGTATGGATAGAGGACCACCAGATCAAGACCCTGTCATGCCAAATCTCTAGACCTGAACCCAACTGAAAAAAAAAAAAAAAAAAAAAACGTTTTTGTTCCTAGCCGCCGGCTCCATCTAGTGGGGAAAGTCATTCTATGTCAATGTACTCTGGACATTATTCCAATATATATATATATATATATTTAAATTATTACATTATTTGTGGTCATTAAATTGTTGCACACTTAAAAAAACAAATTTTCATTTGGTTAAGAAATTAAATTTAATAAAGCACCAAAGATTGATCTCACAAAAAAAGTTAAATACAAATAACTGAGGCCTGCAGTAAGGCAGGCTGAGTTCACACAGCAGATGGTATGTATACACAAACCATATACACTCCTACTGTGTCCCATCCGTTGATTCACTTGTGTCGACATGGTGACAGTGAGATGAGTAACAGTGCATCTGGTGAGTGGTCATAAACTGTTGCATGTGTAATTGTGAGGGAAGTGCTTCTTGTCACTGGGAGTGTCTTGAGTCCATCTGCTGTTTCAGATCATGTGTGTAGTCATTTCTTATGTAATAATGGAGCAAAAAAAACCCAAACCCTAAAAAACAGAGTGGTGCAGGTATGACATCAGAACCCAGAAGTCTAATTCACAGCTGGTCCCTTCAATACCTTTTCTGTGGGGTTTTATAATTTGTAAATTTCCAATTAATGAGTAAAATAAAGCCTGTGGTAAATATAACTTGATTTAATTTGATATAATTTGATTTTTGCATGTTTCGCATGTCTGGTCCCGAAAACGCAAGTGCGCAGATGTCAGCACCATATCGGGACATTGGCGGCTTCAGTTCTCTCCGATGGAAAAGAGCGAAGGGGTGTCGTCCATCTTTTTTACAGTCTATGGTTTGGAACAACATGAGGGTGAGTAATTTTCATTTTTGGGTGAACTATCCCTTTAAAATGTATACGTTTCGAAAACATTTTTGTTCATCCGCATTGGGTGTGTGCAGTTTATGTTGTAAAACAAAACATAAAAGCATCATCAAGTTATGTTTAGCAAAGGCATTATTTTACACATAATAAATAAATAAATCATTATAAAACCCCAAAAGAAAATCTCAAAGGAACCAGTGGTGAATTAGACTTCCGGGTTCTGACATCATACCTGCACCACTCTATATTGTTAGATTCTATAAAGGTGACATAACTGTATTAAAACCAATAAAATGCTGTAAAAGACTGTTTCATACTATGTAAACATCTCAACATCAATAAGCACCACGTTTGACAGTATTGGTTCCAGTCCTCGGCTTCGGGTTTAAGCTTCTTTCTTGAAGACTTGAAATTGAAATTTAATACCATTTTCTTCATGAATTTCATCTGGTACTCCGGGAAAGCTAATATAAAAGAAAATATACAAAGACAAATCAATGTTATTAGTTAATTACAACTGAAATGAGACGCATAAAAAAGTATTATCATTAAAACACAAATAATAAATTTGAGAATAATCCTACCCCTTTTGTTTTCTGAAAGTGTTGCGGTCAAACTTTGGGAAAAACACATCACAGTCAAAGTCGGCCATGATGTTTGTGAGATAGATGCGATCACACCATGGATGCTTAAGACTTTCCTAAATGGCACAGTTACAAATATAAACTAAATTACTGTATTAATTAACATTTGCGAATGTAAACATTGCGTAAATTAGGCTTCTCACCTTATACACTTCTGGGCCCCCTAAAATCCAAATGGTCTCCACAATGTGACACAAAGGAGGCTCAGAAACCAGGCGAATTACTGACTCAAAATCCTTACACAGATAGTGGGCACGTGGAGGATTTGCACTGAAGTGATGCAAAATAATCAAACGAACTTGAAGTACAGTAAATAAACACAGAATTCATAATATACAGTACTGTTCAAAGGTTTGGGGTCCGTGCATTTTTTTATTTCAAGAAGAAAAAACTCAACAAGGTGCATTTAATCGATCAAAAATACAGTAAAAACTGTAATATAGTGAAATATTATTACAATTTATAATAACTAAATTACAATATTTCAAAACGTAATTATTCCCGTGATCTTACCAAGCCCAAACTTTTAAACAGAAGTGTATGCATAAAATTGTTTATAAATGAATTATGCTTACTTCAGCTTCCTGCTCAATACCAAATTGAAGCAATTGGCCAAAGGGAAGACTGTCTCAGGACAGGAGAACCAGGAGACTCTGCCCCAGACAACTAGGTTCTTCTTCCCTGAGGTTCACCGAAATAAAATTCTTTCATTATTTATTTATTTATTTATTTATAAGAATTAAGATCACATTGCCAATTAATATAAATCAAATCAAACATCAAATTAACCTTACCAGGTGTGGATACAGCTGTAATGGTATCCAGAAAGAACTGAAATTCTTTTCTGTAAATCACATAAGCACATTAGACATATTGTGTGTCATTTGGATATATATTAATACAACTCTGTTCATTGCAGAGACTGCAAAATGCAATTTGAGCAGCATGACAAATATCTTTGATGTGTTTATAGCTTTCAAGGAAGAAGGGCTCTGTGTCTAGAAACAGAGTTGAGCCAAGGTTATCCTGTATTCATTGATTTTATTTAATATTTATGCCTGAACAGGCTTATACCAACGTATAATTTAAAAAAAATAAATAAAAAATACCAATTGGTTACAACCACAATGCGAGCTGTCTGCATTAAGTTCTCTTATCTGGAATGGGCCTGCGTTGGGTGGCTCAAAGTTTACCTCTAATTCAAAAACCTGCTGACAATGACAATCAGTTAGATTTTCTAAAGTTCAATGGCATATTCCATGAAAAGGACACAAAATAGGGCCTCAAAAATCAGTTGGTGTTATATAGTCCAGAAAGTCAATACCTCTCTAACAGAAACAGGTATTCAGGTAATGATTTGATGTTTTTAAAATGAACAGGTTTCTAGGCTCATTTTGTGTTCTAAAACAATTTATATAAGCTAATAATATATCTAATTTGTTTCACAACATACATAACATGTTTGTGCCTCTAATGCTAAAAAAAGCAAAGAGACGACAGCGAAGTAAGCTGGGTCGAATGTTCGGTTAAATATTCGTCAGACGTCGCGCCGTTTATCTGTTTATTCAGTCACGCCTAATATGATTTACAAAATACAAGTTTTTCAACTTGATAAAATAAATGATGATTTGGGTATCTCTTACGGAAGACTCCAGGGAAGCTGTCCGTTCTTTCCTATGCCCATGTCCCTGCAAGCAGCCGCGATGAGCCGGATTGGTTTGCGCATCTCCTCCCCTTCGATGTTCATCGTCATCATAAACGACTTTCACTAAGAGCAGCTTATCTGGTTTCTTACTGTTACCAACTACTGTCGTGCACTGGACTTTGGGTGAGGTATTTGCATCATTCTCGACCTCAAGGCTCAAACCCAGCTAGATTAAGGCTTTTAAATATCTGTTTGTTTGGTTTAACCACCATAAGGTTCAACATGTGACATCCAATGGGAGTGGCTGGCTGCATTTAATAAATGGTGTTTACAGAACCATTAGGCTATAACCACAAAAAAAAAAAAAAAAAAAAAAAAGAAAGAAAGAAAAATCTTATTGATAGGCTACTTGATTATTTGTTCTTATTAAAATTCTTACTTTTTTCTAAAAAGGAACATTTTAGGTTGTTCAGCTTTATCAACAACACAAACACAGCATCACAACACTGAAGACTGGAGTGCTGACAATTCAGCTTTGCCAACAGGAATAAATTATATTAAAATCCAGATAAATTATTTAAAATCCCAGTAATATTTCTAAATATTATGTATTTTTCTCTCAAATATACAGCCTTGGTGAGCACTAGAGATTTATTTTACTGTATTTTAAAATGTAGTAATAGGTCATAATCTATGGAAGTAATCTGATCATGTAAAATAGATTACATGTGGTCCATAACTAGCCAACACTGATAATGAATTTTTAAGAACGTTATTCAAATCTTTCAATAATATTTAAACGTGAATACTGATGAACATGCTTAAAATTATCTATTAATTCCCAATCATCTCATAATAATTGCAATTTACTAACAGGTCTATCATGTTTTAATGGTGATTTACAAAGACATTATTACAACAATCCAAAATAAATATCATATAAAAAAATATAACAGCGAGTCTGTAAATAAGCAAGAAAAAGTTATGTACAATGTTTTGCAGACTGAACTTACAGTACATGTTTATATACATAATAGCCTTGTTTCCCAGTAATCGTCTTGAAACAAATCAACTTGTGCTTAAGAGCAAAAGGCCTCATTGATATAGTTACTGAAAAAATATACAGATTTTTGGACTTTACAGATATGTCAATGTGTATATTTATAAGTTAGCCTATTTATAAATTAGAATTGAACATTTAGATCGATCAAATTATTTGACTTGCTGAAGAGCATCTAGTTGAAACATTCTCAATTGGAGGATTGTGTACATTTCCAAAGAAATCCCTCTCAGTATTATATAGAATTGTTTAAAACAGTTATTTCCAAAACAATCAGACAACATTGCACAAAGGGACATCAAATGGTATGCAACATACACACACTTGGAAAGAGAAACAGATGAATGACAGTAGGATTCCGTAAAGACTACAAAATATTTTCCTCCACAATTCATCAACATTCAGCTGGAAAAAAAAAATGTATCTCCACACTTGACTTGACCTCAATGCAAACTCAACCTTTACAAGCAGAAAGACAGCATGCCAAAGCATAAAGGGCAAAGCTAAGCATGGGGGAGTTGATAACGGGCATGCGGAGACATCCATCATGCCACAGGTCCCATCACTAGACTGAAGAGAGGTGCGTGTATGTCCTTTCTTCCATGGTGGCTAGTAACTATACTGCCTCTGAAACTTCAATGCATGTTCTGATGCTCGTTCTTCACTATGTCGCTTCAAAGTACTCGTCCCACTTTCTGAACACACACACAAACACAAAAAAATAGCATGTGAGGTTATATATTTTTTATGCCATTTTTGTTGGAGTAGCATTCAAAAGTTTGGGGTCAGTAAGAAGAAAGTAATACTTTTATTTAGGAAGGATGGATTCATTTGATCACAAGTAAAAGTAAAGACTTTATTTGGACACAAATATTTGGATTTCAAATAAATACTTTTCTTTTGAACTTTATATTTATCAAAGGATCCTGAAAAAAAAACATCATGGTTTTCACTATAAATGTTTCTTGAGCAGCAAATTGGCATATTAGAATGATTTCTGAAGGATCATGTGACACTGAAGCCTGGAGTAAAGTAAATTCACATTTAACATTACATGAATTGTCAGCTTTTTCTGTGTTGTGTTTGTTTCGTGTCTCTATTTTAGTGTTGTGCTTGAGCTCTGTCTTTATTTGTGTTGGTCATGTGCTCCTCTGTTGCTGCTTCCTTGTTTCCCTGAACCACACCCTCTTGTCTAATTGAGTCCTCTTTTGCCTGAGTGTATTCACCTGTTCCTCTTGCTCGTTTTCATTTAGTGTGTTGTGCTACCTGTTACTTATTGCTCATGGTCACAGTTGTGAATAGTGCCTGGATACCTTGTCTAGTTTTTGTTGTATTCCCTGTTTGTTCCAGCCCTGCAAGCTGTCTGCTTCCTCTCTACCAAGCAGCGACAGATTGTGCCCGGTGAGTCCATCTATGTGTGTTGTATTATCCTGTCTGGCTCTTGCTGCAGCCATTGGCCTTGTGCTGCTCATCTACCTCAGAACACCAGTGTGTTCACCTTGGGCTGGTCTCAACTGCCACCCTCTTAGCTTGCCTGTCATTGTGCTTTGTTCCCTGCCTACTGTTTGGACTGTTATCCACTCCTCATCCACTATTTCACCATTTCACCCACATCTTTCAATAAAACCTGTTGAAGGGATACTCCACTTTTTTTGGAAATAGGCTCATTTTACAACTCCCCCAGAGTTAAACAGTTGAGTTTTACCATTTTCTAATCCATTCAGCTGATTTTCTGTTGTTTAGAAGAATATCAGTAACCAGACCGTTTCTGGTCTCATTGACTGCCATAGTAGGAAAGAAAATATACTATGAAAGTCAATGAGACCAGAAACTGTCTGGTTACTGATATTCTTCTAAATATCAGAAAATTGGCTGAATACATTCGACAATGGTAAAAACCAACTGTTTAACCTCTGGAGGAGTGGTAAAATGAGCCTATTTCCAAAAAAAGTGGAGTATCCCTTTAACACTCGTTCTGTGCTTGAGTCCTCACTCATAGATCCGTAACAGGATGTTACATTTTAAAATATATTAAAAAAAGATATTTGAAATTATTAAAATATATTATTTTACAATTTTAATGTTTTTTGTTTTGCATTAGATTTCTACAAATACATTTTTTTAAAAAAAAATCGTACTCCCCCAAAATTTTGAACAGTAGTGTAACTGTCCACAGATGAATAGAATTGATTTTGAAAAGGCTTTGCTTTCATCAACATAATCCTTTACAAACATGCTAAGCCCTTCTTTTCAATGGAGGTTAGTGTGTTTAAACAAGTCTGTCATTGAGAACAGAAAAGAACACAGTATATGGAGTCATACATTTTATGCCATGGTAAGACAAAACTTCATTGTGGTTCAAAACAGCTTGATATGAAAATCTGTTATGAGACCTCTGAGATGGTTTGGACAGAACTCACCTCTTTGTAACTGTTTGTGAACTATATCACCAACTAATTGACCTGGTTAAGAAAGAAAAACATGCTATTCAAGTAGCCTACGGACTGGTTCACACTTTAGCATTTATTCAGCATCTGTGTACACACCTGGCTGTGGCTGCACAATGTTCACAGGATGTTGATCACAAGACACTGTAAAATGTTGGAACTCTGGTTGAGAACTTGCTCTTGATGGGTGCACTGTTAAATAAAGGCAAAATATTTCAACACAAATGATCGAAATGGGCTCTATGCACGGCGATATTTCCGGTGCGGTGAAGATGTAAGGATGCTCGATAACTTCCGCCGATCGTAGAGTCCAATGCAATACCGAGAATTTATATTGAATTTTATACTCAATGGTTAAGAAACGTTAGTCACAACAACAGATAAAACAGACACCCCTTGTTGTGTTTATGCTTCTTTTTAAAATTGTATTAAATAAACATAACTATGTATAGAATTACATCTAAACGTATGTACGTTTCGTTTCAAAGACGGGAGGACAGTAAATTTTGAAGAATCTACCATAATCCCGTTTTCCTCCGCTTTAATCTCCACAACCAGAAATGGATGAGCATCCTTGCGTCAAATGCGGAACTTATGCGTGCATATAGCCCATTATCCAAATTAACTGCCAATAATACACATAATGAATAAAAGTGCACAATTTTACAAAAGGGTTTTACAAAAACAGGTTTGTGAACCCGTGGGGTTATTCACACATTTGTATAAATTCCAATTTTTTTCGGGACAAAAGTTTACAAGACTTCAGAAGAATTCTGTATAGTATTCCACCAAAATACAAGATAAGAGGAATTCAAATGTTCAAAGTGTCAAAATTATAATAATAATCATCAAATATTCATTTTTCAAAGAACAATTGTAATATACAACAGTAACATTTGTCTTAAGTATATTAAAAACAATTTGTATTATTATTATTTTATGACTAGTATTCAATTTGATCGGTTTCCTGTGTGAATGGATTGTGGACTGAGACACCATCACAACTAAAAACGGGAATGAGTCCACTTGAGTCCAACTACAAAAGTCAAAATAAATTATTTATAGCAATAATTTAATTATAGAAATAGAAGATGCATGACAATGTCACCTGTAATGTGAGTGCTCTCCTGTGGAATGTCTGCTGAGGAAGGACCTGCTCCATTACCATCTCCATTGTTGGCTGTGCTGAATGGAACAGTTGCAAGGAGGCCTAACAAGCATTACGAGAAGATCCATTAAATCAAAGATCTCACAGCTAAACAGTGGCATTTCATTTGACATATCACTCAACAAAAGGACTCTCGAGTAAAACTAAAAGTTAAAACTACATTTTTAAGAGTTTTTTTACCAAGGCCCCGGTAGCAGGACAGCTGCTGGTAAATCTGCTTCATTCGCTCAATGTTTACCCTGCTGGCCTCAGCGTGATTAACCATGGGTTTGGGGTAGTGCACTCCAATTATGCACTTAGCGATCTTCTGCACACTTTCTGGGGCATTCCAAGGTTCATAGATGAATTTGGCCGGGAAGCCCCTCAATATGGGTAAATACCGCCTGTAATGATAATAATAAAAAACACCTTTAACCAAACTTGTATTTTTTTAGTATGTAAACAAGGTTTAAGACTGAGTGGCACCTTATATAGTCTCCATTAGGGTCGGTACGTCGACCGAAGCTCACTGGACAATAACAGTGAAAGAACTGCTGGAAGAATGAGCTGCATGAAAGCCACATCCAGCTTCCTGCGTTGACGCTCCAGTCAGCATCCAGCAACAACTCTTCAAACACCTTTGAAAACAAACATAATAGCAATATAGATTCTAATGCCGAAAGCAACAGCAGATATTTTAATGAAATCCAGGGCACTGTTTCCATCCACCTATTTTAATGCAAATTTTGTGATTTCACATAAAATGCTATCTTTTTTTATACAATATTCCAGTTTTTGCGCTAAATAGAGCTACTAATGACGGTACCTTCATGCCCTCTTCCCAATTGATCCACAGGTCTCCACGCGTGAGGAAGCAAGCAACAGCGTGCCTGGCCAGATGGTGGATCCACCCCTCCTGCCTCAACTGGGTCATTATGGCATCAATCCATGGGAAACCAGTCCGGCCCTCAGCCCACTTCGCCAAGGCTTCGGGATTCCTGTCCCACGGGATCTGCACGCAGATGGGATTAAACTCCATTTTGTCGAAGTGTGGGTTGTTGGTGGCAGCCGTGTAGAAGAACTCGCGCCAGAGCAGCTGACCGTAAAGGGACAGTGGTGGGACGCTGTTCTTCTTGACCTGTGATCGAAAAGCCAGGGGAAAAAGGTATGAGAATAACTTGTCAGCCACTTACGATCTTACAATCAATTATGATGATGAATAGTGCCTTAAATGTAAGAGCAAGACAGTGTTGTACTATTTACCTTTCTGTAGAGGTCTGTGAGTTTGAAATAGAAAAGTCGGCAGGATAGGCAGCCAAACCGGAGGTAAGGGCTCAGGCCTGTGGGGCTGGCCAGCAAGGAATTAGAATTCATTCTGGGACGCTCAAAATTAGCCACCCAAGCCTGCAAAAAAAAAAAAAAAAAAAGAAAGAAAAGAAAAAAACCTAAGGACGTAGTTCACATACTACAATTCAAAATGCTGGTGTCAGTAAGATTTTATGTTTTTTAAAAAGAAGTCTCTTAAAAAACAATTTTATAATTTATTCCTGTCATGGCAAAGCTGAATTTTCAGCATCATTAGTGTCACAGTGTCGCATGATCCTTCAATAATCTGTCTAATATGCTGATTTGAAGCTTAAGAAACATTTATTATCAATAGTTACGTTTACATAGACACTTTTTGTTTCAATTGTTTCAAATAATTCCAATTGACGAATGCAAAACGTAGTTTACATGAGTGCTAAATAAATTTATCGCGAATGACTCTGTGCTTCCGTGTTCGTAAATATGTCATACGTCGGCTCAGAGTTCACTCTTCCGCAGGAATTAGACTCGTGATTATTAAAGTTATAAATATGGATATTTTGTCTGTATTTATAACTCTGAGACAATATAACAGAGGAGATCTTACCTTCCTCTCCAGGTGTCTCTCTAATCGAGTCAGAGCTTCAGTCTCGCCACCAGGCCAAACAGCTGTTGACAGCCCCTCTGTTTCAAAACCTGAAGCCACATACACTGATTCAAAATCTCATCTACAATAGACACATGCACACATATGCAAAGTTAAGGAACACCGGTGTCTCACCGAGCTCCTCCAGTGAGGGTACGCAAAACTTGTCATCATGGTCTTCGCTGATGAGTGTTACGCATTTGCCCATGACTTCAGACGTGATAGTCTCGGCTGAAATTTCCACAGGATCCATTCTGCTGATGAGTGTCTGAAATCGTTTATAGGTAAGAGGAGACTGTCCTCCGTTTAACTCGATAATCCTAGAGACAGGAAGGGAACACAAGAGTCAGTGATTAGGATCTACTGTATAAGCAATATTATTGGATTTTAGAGTTGTCAAGATATCAAAATTCAAAGTTAATGCATTATTCTCAATACAGCAAAAGCTACTATGCTTTTGAACAAGCAGGTAACATTATAATATATATTAACATAAATATAAAATTACATTAAAACATTTGAGTAAACACTGTTCACTGAACAAACAATCAATTATTAATGTAAACAGAAATTCGGAAATTGAAAATATGAAAACAAATGTAAAATGTAATAGATTATTTAATATTAGGGGTGGGAGAAAAAAATCGATTATGAGAATTTCAGAATTGATTCTTAGCTCAGTTTTTAACCACATGAGCGATGATGCAAAACATGTTTTAGAAACACTTGTATTCTGCTTGCTTCCAGTTCCTCAAACACACATAAAATAATATTTCATAGAGTTCGAAAAGGCTGAAGCCAATTAATTTTTATTGTGGCTGGCAGATGATGCATATTCAGACCGTGGTTTGTCTGTGTTCTGTATTTTTTTTATTTCAGTATTAGAATATTAAGCATTTTTTGACATTCAAATGACAGATTAATATAACAAATCTGTCATTATTTGTCTGTCATATTGATATTGTGATCTCTCAATATCTGTCTACATGACATTCTCAATTAATAGTTAAATACCAGACATGATGGGTAACAGCTTCCCACAGGACTGCTGGCAACTATGTGGGAGTCATATGGGCATATGGCAATGACTAGATACACTCACTTGTCCAGATCATAGAGTGTGTGGGAGATCCTGACGAAGACTTCCACCCCTGCCTCACTGGCCAGCTTCTTAATGGCTGCATCACGATCCTTCCCGAAGGGCTCGGAGTCGTACTCATATGACAGCCGACTGATTTTCCACTCCTAGGCAGAAAAAAAGAGAGGGAGAGGCGAGTCAAATAAGTTGGCACAGCATAAACACACAGAGCAAGTCATGTACTGGCTTTACAGAAAACGGTTGGCTATTCTCAAGTGGTCTGTTCGTTGACCTTAAATAGTCTTGGAAAGACATCCGTGGGTTGTCCCCTGATGACAAAGAGGCGAGAGTTAAGTTTGCGAAGGCTGGCGTCCAAGTCCTCGAGACACTGCAGCAAAAACCTGTAACAAAAAGATTAATTAATCGATAATTAATCTCAGCAGTCAGTGATGAGCAAATAAAACAGTACTTTAGATAGACATAGTTATTCATTTTTTCTGACATATTTTCTGACATGAGAGTCCAGCAGAGGGCACTAACATACTATCAGTATGAAAAGCACACAAGTTCCAATCTGTATTACATGGGCTGTGTTCAGAATGCCTAATATTTCTTAAAATAGAAAGTCAAAACTTAGCAGAAATAAATTTAGCTTATTTAGTAGTTTGCAACACTAGTGTTTCTCAAACTTTTTAATTCCAAGGCCCCTCATTGCCCTAAACTTAATCAATGGGAGTTGCTAGATAGATTCTGTAAGGAAAGTGTTACTAAAATAATAAAAAATAAAATGAATACATTACAGGATTCCAGTTTTAAAAAGTTGAATGTTCTTCAGGGATCCCACTCTTTTTAACCAATTAATTTGCATGACATGAATTTGCAGTCATATGCGATTTGCTGAATGAGGATATTTTAGAAGTTTTTTTTTATCAAAGTTTTTATTATAAATTATAAGCTATATAAAGTTCTTATAAAAATGCCCATGGAGTTTTAAGACTTGAATCATTTACAATACTTTTGAGCCTCTTAAATGAGTCTACCTCTTTTATACAGTTTTCCAAGGCAGTGGGTTTTTTAGTTGTTTCAGATTACTTTAACAGTCACCATTTTGTTGAATGACCCAGTTAAAACCACTTATACCTGGATTGAATCAATCATGAAATGAACACTGGACACATTTTAAAATAGTATGCATGATTTTCTTTTTGGCTGCACTAAATATATAATGTAATAAAGGAGTAATAAGCGTATAATCCTGTCTGAGCTAGAGTTGTGTGTTCAGCAGAATAGAGTTCCCGCTTGTGGGACTGTATATTAGTAGCATCTAGCTGAGCCTGTCTGCAACCCTACCTCCAGACGTCTGATCCCCTACAGCACGTCCCGGCCTCCGGGTCAAGGCCATTTCAATTTATCTGCATATGCAAACACAAACTGGCTTGTGTGACAACGAACCTATACATATAACCAGCCTTTTTTGATCATAGTTTAGCAAACTTCAAAGATGAGTGGTGGCATAATGTAGGCGAGATGCTGTTAGAAGGAGAAGGACCATAGGCCAGTGCTGACAGGGAAATGTGAGGTAATAGCATACTGACACACTGACCTACTTCCTCACGTCCCGCACCGGTGGAGAGGAGAGTTGGCTGAGTTGTACATTACATCAGAACTCTGCTATGAGGGTATAATAAGGGAGATATATACAGTATATAAGGAATAAGGGAGAGGTGCAACTATTACACATTAACATTTATGCCACTAATTTCTATGTGATAATAATATTGTATGTACTGTGTACTAGTATTCAAGCCTTGTAAAAATGAAGAGTTCAGATGCAAAAGCCTCTAAGTGCCATTTGAAATTTTCTTTTGAAATGATCATTTTTATAAAGCTTATATATTTAAGTTCAGTAATTTCACTTAAATGACAATTAATAGGTAATCTTCATTGCCATTTAAGTGAAATTACTGAACTTAAATATACAAGCGTGATAAAAATGATCATTTTAGAAGAAAATTTCAAATGGCACTTAGAGGCTTTTGCATCTGAACTCTTCAAATATATTCAAATAAGCAATAGAATATAATAGCTATTTTCCATTGGACTAGTTTGTCTCTTCAGGGATGGTGCCTAGCACCAGAAAGGACTAAAGTCGAGACTAATTTAACAGATGCTTGTCATTTGAATTACAAGTCTCTAATGAAGGAAAGTGAAAATAGTTATTATTGGATTACTTACTAGTGTAAACATATGTACTTGGCTCCCCTCTGTCCTCTGTCTGACCCAAAGAAAACTCACCTCCATCTATTGATTCCCACGTTGGACGATCCTGCAAACCAGGGGTCCAGTATGTAAACACATCTTAGGGTATCAGCTCCTCTTATAGAGTCCAGCAGAGATGGGTTATCATGCAGCCTTAAGCCCTTTCTGAACCAGTGGATCGTATTGACAACCATCACTCAAAAATGAACTGCAGTCCCTTGTGAGTTTACGAATGATCCAGCTAATCCCAAACTAGGCAACACCAGACTTCTATATTCAGGGTAAAAAAAAAAAAAAAAAGAGAAAAAGAAGATCCGATGACGTCTTCAGCCTTGCTCAAGGAAAACGTTTTCCATGTTGAAGCTGGATCTCTGCCTCCGTGGCTGATGAATCACGCATCGAAACTTCATATAACGTGTCGTTGCTTTACACACGCTTGATTAGCGTGCCTCGGCAAATTTAGACTGTGTTCAGAATATAGACCGTGACAAAACAGTCAACACTACTATGAAATGACGGAATACTATATCTTAAAAACACATAGGAATAAAGCAAGCACGCGAACGTCAGCATGGACACGAAAACAGAAAAAACAACAACTTATTTTTCCTTACATTAAACAAATGTTATATAAGATTATATCCATATGTACGCGTACGTTCTATTCATATAACTGAGCGTCGACTAAACACGAATATGTAATTTACACGATTGTCCTTTAGTTCACCCGAGTTCACCCCGTGAAACGTCCGACTCCACCCACTCAATGACGCAAACTGTCACATACGATTATGTGAAGTCAGTGGCGTGTTCTCGATTAACTTTGACCATGAGACACAATGACCACTCAAAATAATAGTGCATTAAGAAAAATACATTAAAAAAGCTTGGTGTGATGATGCACTGCTCGATTCTGATTGGACGAAGTGTGAGTACCTGGAGGGACATGAACAGAACAGATGGGTTTTATTATGAGAAATGTTTTTTTAGTATTTGACTATTAGTATTTGAATTACGATTTGACGTAATTCACTTCAAGTGTATAGTATAATGGTCACAATTTCACTTAAAATTTAAAGGGATAGTTCACCCAAAAATGAAAATTCTGTCAGTATTTAGCTATGTTGTTCCAAGACCTTTTATTTGTTCATCTTGAGAATACAAATTAAGATATTTTTGATGAAATCTGATAGCTCGATCACTCCTCCATACTTGTCCATAGGCTTCTTGAGGGATTGAAACTTTCCAGCCCCGAAAAGTTATTGTTAAAATAGTCAAATATTTTATTTCAACTATTCATTTCCTTCTTTGTGGGGCTTGAGTCATTTCACTAGTATAATAGCATAAGCTTCTGTTGTTGTTTTTGTACGTTACACGCATCACACACGACCAGTGTCGGCCAATAGAGCATCACAGTCCTGCCCACAGCCCGAGAGAGCTGTGGTGCCGGAAATAAATTTCCCATTCATTCTCCCATTGACGTTTTGGAAAATTCGTATCTAAAGAGTTTTAGCGCATGTCTGAGGATAACCAGCTACGGCTGAACTTGTAAGCATACAACATTTTATCAGGCCAACATGCAATCATTTCGAGTGAAAAAAATAAGATAAAATCAAAAAAAAAAGTCTAGGGTACAAGACTGTGTACATATTATCATTTCAGAGCAATGGAACTACTCCTCCCATAAGCCACCGCGCCTCACTGAAGCCACCATGAAAGATCCTTTTGAGTGACGTCCAAATCTGACTACGGCCACGTGAACTTTTTCCTCCAGTGAATTGTAGTGAATGTGCAGGGAAACTCCTTTTCCTCAAATTACTGAAGCTTATATGTAAATCGCATTTGCAGCTGCACGTGCTAAACACTGAGCATCTGGCTCGCTCATAGGCTGTGCTGCGGCAACTGCACATACAATGGTGCGGGCGCCTCTGACGTGCGACCAATGAACTAGGCCTACGTCATTACACGAACTTCAGTCTGCACAGACTTTCGCGGGGTTTACCCAGACAGTTAAAACGACTTCCACCAATCAGATGCATTACTGTTTGATTGTGGGATAAAGATAAAAGGGGTTAAATTTGTTCATTGAGCAAAATATTTTTTTATTGTCATCATCCAGCTAGGTTCAGTTCTCATACAACAGCATCAGTACAGTCAGATAAATAAAATTGTTGAATAATAAGAGTCCTAAACTAATCAAGCCAGAGGAACATTGGTAAATTATGTAAATCTGTGCTTAAAAGTCACCATTTAATCAAAATGAGTAAATTCTTATATTGCTATGGATCATTGTAGAGTATGATATAAATGATTTATGCATGCACATTATTATTATTGTTTTAATGCCTTCATAATCTTTAAATAAAATAACTTCCCCCTCCCTCAGAACAGCAAAAGTGAAGATGTTGATAGAGAACTGAAGAGGCCAAATCCATGCGAACCACGATTTCTGCAAGACAGGAGCGGGGTTAATTAACCAATCAAAGCTAATCAACAGATTATAAAACTAGCTCAAGTATGCAAATTCATTGTTCTGTACAGTAACACTTACAGTTAGATGCACAGGAGTATGAGATGTACAGGTATTTGAATGTGTTGACACATGGATCCGAGAAGACGGTGTTGGAGGCTAATATGGAGCATCTGTTTTTCCCTTCACATCTACACCATAAAAAATATCAATAATTGATTAAAACAAAAAAAAAATTGATTAAAAAAACTTTGCTTGATTCTATTATTGTTAAAAAAAAGTTATTACCCTGCTGGGAGGAAACACTTAAACTAGACACTTTTTACATACCTTTAGAACAACCGAATTAAGCCCAGTTTTTTTTGTGTGTGTGTGTATCGATAATGTAGAAAAAGCATTATTTTTTGTTTTTGTTTTATCAGGGCAAAGACTGAATAACCTGAGGAAATTTGTGTATTGTGCATGTAAACTGACCCATTAGCGACTATTGTCTGTGAATTTAAGGCGTAGCAGTCAGTTTTGGCAAGCTGAGAAGCAGGTCGTCCAGTAGAACATGTCACGCTATCAGTTCGCCCATAGTTGGCGCTGTGAATCTGTATGGCAGTTCCATCCTCTGAAAGCAACAGTTCAACTTTTTACAATCTCTTAGATGAAAAAAAAAGTAATTATATACTATAACTTTTATCATTTAGAAATAACCTCTGGCTGAATATATCGAGTCAAGAAAGAACAGAATACACACCACACTTCAGGTCATTAGTTTCGTGTTCACAGACCAAATTTGAATCTAAAGAAAAAGGAGAGATGTTGTAATGCATTAAGAAAAAAGTAAAAGTAAACTCTTTTTGAGTTATTATGTCTGCTGTGATCATGCCTTTTAAAATCATATCAAATGGAGACTGTGATTTATGTGCATTATAGTGAAAAAGAAGTGTGCTTAGTAGTACTGATTGTGTACTTGTAGTGTACTTGAAATCTTAAAATGTATTTTTTAACTACTTGCAGAGAATGTAATATTAATTAAACTAAATGCCGCTTAATT
Organism: Cyprinella venusta; assembly: GCA_038021265.1. Lineage (NCBI taxonomy): Eukaryota > Metazoa > Chordata > Actinopteri > Cypriniformes > Leuciscidae > Cyprinella > Cyprinella venusta. Next base: position 9,862,073 of record CM075871.1, read on the forward strand.
ACAAGAGTACAAGAGAGAACCCTTGCATGACTAGCCAATGTTTTTTATAGTTCACAGCACAAAAGGAAGAAAATGTACTTTGTGATAATTTAAAATGAACCGTTTTACTTTAAACATTAACCATATTTCAAAGTCAACAGAAGAAATTATTATATGACATATAAATCTGTGCTTAAATCCTACTTAAGTGGGCCAAAAAGCATTATAAAGTTAAACATGTTTAACTTTATAATGCTTTTTGGCCCACTTAAGTAGGATTTAAGGATTTAGGGATTATATATATATATATATAGCTATTTAATTGCATCTAAACTTAATTCTATTTAATTAACATGCAATTAAGTATCCAAAAACATTACATTCTTTTAAAACAGGATAAAACAGGAGCAACAGGATAAGAAATACTCACGAATTTCAGGTGGGAGGCAAAAATAGGAGATTGCAAGGTACTTGTAAATGCCATAGCAGGGATCAGTAAAGACTGTGTGTGTCGCAAAAACCTCACAACTTTTCAGGCCATTGCAGCTTTACATGTCAAAGAAGGAGGCTTACATTAGTCATTGCATAAATATGTTTGAAGAACATTTGAAAACATCATTTCTGAATGTTCTCTCAATTATTTTAAATGTTTTCTCTAACATGTTATTCAAACGTTAGAAGATTATGGGATTAATACTTTTTGATGTTTTAAACTTAGGCACAGAATCAGTTCTCCACATTTGTGAGATCAGCCTCTTGGCAATTATTGTACCAAATAATATAGCTTGTCTTTCACGTGTATCAAACTCGAAATTAATAGACATCCCAAGAATAGCTGGGATTGGACATGGTTTGAGATTTTTATTTAATTTCTTTAAATGCTTCAGAAAACAATGGAGCAATGAACTTTCTATTAACATTACTGGAAGAACTTTTGCGAGAACCTTGCCAGAATGTTCTGAAAATGTCCCTTGATAGTTGTGATGGTATTTGAAGACGACCAAAAATATAAATGTACCTAAAATTACCTATAAATTAAAGCAATTTGATCCATACCTTTTTGACACAGGAGACAGTGCATTGGGAGAAAAGCACTTGGTGTTTTGGAGCTCAGCGGGTGGACGTCCTTCCGAGCAGGTGATTTTATCTGTACGTCCATAGTTTGCAGTATTTATTTGAATCCTACCATAATCTACATGGAGATAAAAAAATAATAATAGTATTTCTTAAATTAACCCATGTGATCTGATTTCTTGAAACAAAATGAGAGTTGTAGAAAAATACCTCACCACATTCCAAATAACTGTATCCACCATGACAAGTCACACTAATTTCTGGAAGAAGTTAGAGTACAGAACATGGTTACCGGCTTGCACCGAAATGTAAATGGAGGAGAGAGATGGAGAGAGAGAGAGACCTGCTTGGATGCAAATGTAGTTGGTAGTATAGTACTTGTAGGTTCCATAACATGGATCTCGTGGTGCAAGTCCTTGAGTGTTTAACTCACACTCTCTCAGACCATCACATCTTTTAAAGGATAATAAATAAGTCAATATCATTAACAAATCAACTAACTAACAAGAAAGTAAGCAAGAGACTATTCTATTATTCTGTCTGGAGTCTCAAGCTAAAAGACAACGAAAGATCTTTACTGTTTAGAGACCGCAGGAACATCTAATGAACACTGAGTGTTAGATGTTTCGACTTGTGGTCGTCCAACGCTGCAAATTTGGCTGCTTTTGCGGCCAAATGTTGCTGATTGTACACTGATCACACCAGAGTCTGAATATCAGAAAAGCATCATTAATGGATTATTGTTAAAACAATTACAAAAATAGTATGTATATAATAAATAACTTAGTTGATTGTAACTACAACATCTTACCACAACTTAGATGCTGGACAGACCCATCACATGTAATTACTGTCTCTGAAAAATGAAAGAGCCCCCCTTGAAGGTTTAATTTGTCATACAAGGTAATTGGCAAAATACTAAATAATAATAATTATAAATAAAGTATGGTGACATATTGACACCACAACCCCCACACACAAACAAAAACATGACATTTAAAACTGAACAGTGATATACCTGCAGAAATCAGCAATCGGGAGTCTGGAAGCACCACTGTAAGACAACAACATGAGATAAAAGATTAAAATACCTGTGCAATGCTAATCTTGAAGCCATTCACACTATTCTCCATCCTAAATTTAACCCAGAGCAGACCTTTTGTAATGTCTAAGAGCATCTCATTCAACTTAGAAACTTACAAGTAAGCAGAAGGACACTGAGAAAGAACATGGTTCTGCTGTTGGTGTACATGTAGCCTCTGATAAGTTGATTCATATTTATATGGCCTGCTGTTTGATTGCTTAAGATAAGATTTTCTTATTGCTCTCATGTTCCCTCTAAATTTGTTTGAAAGTAAACACATGCATGTAAGCATATGATCTTGTGCAAACACTTATTGTTATAGAAACTTCATACGAGACTTGGGAAAACATTTGCACAGGATGTCATAAGGATATCAGCTGTCATTCATGAAAAGAGTTTGACTGTTTGACAAACAAAATCCGTTTTTTAGAACAGCAGGTGATGTCAAAATTTGTGGATAATCCAGAATCAGAGAAATGTTGGAGGGAGTGTGGGAATGTCCAAAATTAGTTACATTTTGTCAAGGGGTTATGGATGAGATTATGAAAAATTAGCATATTGACCAGCCTTTTACTCCCTTGTATTTTTTGTAAGGAATACCGCAAAATTTGTGTAGTCAAAACCAGAGATATATTTTGCATGTACTCTATGTGTACGAAAAACAAATTATAGTTAATGAAGCCACATCCACCAAAAAATGAGTCAATGGAGAGAAACACTTATATCTATTTATAAAATTCCTAAATTATGTAGATTTATTGATTTCACGTATTTTTGACCTTCAAATTTGTCACTTCAAAATATATGCAAATGAGTGCAGATTTAATTAGATATAGCCTCAGTAGCATATTTAAACATAAAATTACAGAAAACTCGCAATACATTTTTTTCTCATATGAGTAATCAACTGGTAAATTTTCATGGCGATATCTGTAAGTTAAATTTTTTACTCGATTCACCTGTTGTGTCTCGCCTAAAAGAGCCAAACATTGGCGGCCATCTTGAATTTGAAGGTCAAAAATACGTGAAATCAATAAATCTACATAATTTAGGAATTTCTTGACCCAAATAGTCTAAGAAACCATTTATTATGCAGCACTGTGGGCAAAACCATTCAAAAGTTAATTTCGAGCTTGGCTGACAGAAGCCATTTTGGATAAAGGCCTCTCACAAAATTTCCTGACATTTTTTGTGGGGCACCCCAGCTAATTTTTTTCTTTAACTTTTATAGATGGCAAATTACATTTTCTAATCTCTTTTATTTGGGCCACCTGTGGTGTCAAGGAATGTTCAATTTGTTGTTGTAATTTGCTAAAATGTATAAAAAAGAAAGTAAAAAAGAAACTTCCTGAACAATTTCTCAGACATTAGTGCAAATATTTCCCGTAATTTCTCAGACAGTAATACAACTATTTCCTGTAAAAATTTGATCTTGTGCAAACACTCGTTTGTTTAAGAAACATCCTTTTGAGGAATTAGTCCAAATAGCTAATGCAAATATTTCCCGGAAAAAAACAGTGATCTTATGCAAACACTCTCTATTGTTAAAGAAACTTCCTGAACAATTTCATAGGAGTTAGTGCAAATACTTTGTGATATATAGTTTATTTGCATAAATAACAATGACCGATTAATAATATTTATCTAATGACTGCCACACTTTGAGTTTTAGTCATGTTTATTGTTTGTATTTCTATTTGGTTCAGTTTCCTTGTCCTGTTCTAGTTTGTCATTTGATTTTAGTTTGTTAATTAGTTCTGTCATTCTCCATTCCCTGACCATTTTTTCACCATATTGTCACTTTAGAATTGTCACGATCCACACTCAAGGAACACAGAAGATCCAATAATGCAGTAGTTTTTAATGGGGAAATCCATTACTCAAAAAACAGTCCAGGCAGGGGTCAACATCCACATAAGCAATCCAAAACACAAAGAACAATGAGCAGACAGAAACAGACCTCAGAAGTGGTGTGATAATAGATAAGGACTCCTTATATAACAAACACTAAACAAGCATAATTGTTAATTGATAATTGTTCAAATTAAACCATATAGATTTTTTGGTGAATTTCAGGTGATCTCAGCATGAGAGAGAAGAGACAGGGAAAGAGGGAATGATGAGGAAACCATAAGGGTGAGGCGTGTTTGGTGTGGTGTCACATCTCAATACAGTATGTCACTCTGCAGAGTATGTGTGAGGTAGACTTATTCAAGAACCACAGACTCCATTTTCTCACTGACAGAAATGGTTTGTAATGCCAAAATTGCTGTACACAAAATCAAGTAGAAACAGAACATCACTTTTTATAAGTCTTCGTCGTCAGTTTGGAAACTGGGTGCTATTTGAAAGCAATCTTTCTTTTTACAACAATTTCTTGTATTGCGAATCTTGTCAGCTCCCGATATAAATATAATCCCACCACATAGAATCAAATGCTTTCTTATGGGATCAAAATCCAGCCAATAATAAGCATGATTGAAAAATGTAAAAACACATGTAAAAAAAAAATATATGTATTAAAAACGCCGAGTCATTTGGTTCATTCAACGAACAAATTGACTCGGGAAAAGATTCGTTCATTTTGATGAACGAGTTCGAACAGGAGAGTCACAAACGTGCGTCACAGAACAGAGCAAGGCAAGGATTTGAGCTTATAAAAATTAAACTTTGTTATTTATTTATCAAATGAGGCATCGTTTCACTTGATAAGATCGTCTGGAGTCGTTTAAAGCCCTTTGAACAGTTTGCAGTTTGTACTGAAAAGTGTCTTTTGGACCTTGAACCGTTTGGTTCCCACTGCCACTGAAGTGCATTATATGGAGAGAAATGCTGGAATGTTTTCATCAAAAACCTTAATTTCTTTTCGACCGAAGAAAGAAAGACAGACATCTTGGATGACATGGGGCTGAGTAAATTATCAGCAAAAGTTTTTTCAAAAGTAAACTGGCTACTCCTTTAAGTGCAATACGCCCACTGTTTTGTGCACTCAGGCGATATTCATATGTAGATCATTTATTTCAGTCACTGTAAATACATTCATAATCTGTAAATGCTTATCCTGACTAAACCCAAATAATACTTTTATCCTCATACTTTTATATTTTAACTTTTTTTTTATAATTTGTATTACTATGTTTCCTGTTGTATTTGTATAGGTGCACTGGAAGCCTCCGAAACTAATTTCTTTTGTGTGCAAGCACACTTATTAGCAATAAAGCTCTTTCTGATTCTGATCAGTGAGAGAAAAACATTGCAATTCACAGTGGGAACTACTACATTGATCCAAGGCATAATTAGTTTATTGATTAGTTTGCACTTGCCTTTAGAGAGTGAGAGCATTAACATAGCCTACAATAAAATAAACGAGGCAGTTCAACTTTAAAAGTTTAAGTGTTTACTGCTGATTTAAAATTACTGCTTTTAATTTCAGTTGTTAATGCTGGCCTTTAGACAGACCTAAATGCCAACCAGCTATATAGCCTAACATATATCTTTCATCCCGTATAAAACTATTGACACATTTCAAGTGAATAAGTTTAATTGAAATGCCACTGATACATTTCTGAGCTCAGTTTTGTGAGTGAATAAGACATGATGGTTTGGTTGAAATTTTGTTGAACACTAGATGGCAGTCTGTTATAACAATATGCTAAATTCAACTGCATATCTCAAGTAAAAATGTTCATTGATCCGATACTCGTTAATTATGACATACAAATTAATTATCAGATTAAAATTAGAAGTGTAATGAACTTATAAGGTTCAGTGTCTTTGTTATTCTTAGTCTTGGCAAAAACAGCTTTCCAACAGTTGTATCCCTTTTAGTCTCAGGTTTCTAAAGGGGTGTTGTCCAAAGAGGTCAGTGTTGAGTAAAATATGGTCCCCTCTTTATCAAAGCCAGGTTGAAAATACTTAAACAGTGAAGTGTATTTCAAGTGGAAAAGTGTTATGCATGCTTTATGAAACAGTTACTGCTGTAATCATGCTGTAGTCTTTAACATAAGTCTTGATGTCATTTTTAACTAATTTTAATGTGTTTTTCTTGGTCACCAAATAGTTACTGCATTCATCAAAGCTATTAGGAAATTAAGGAGTGCTTGATGCGTAAATTCTATGTTTAGTTTTACATTGAAAACATATGACCTTTACAGACTCTGGGAGTGAAGTTTACACGAACCCTTCATTCAAGATGACTAATATATTATGCATTCTCTTTATTATTAATGAACTGGAATCTCGTTACTCTGAGCCCCATCTGAAAGGGAGAATGGGGAAGAGGACAGGTGTTCATTTGATCCCTTGCTTTTTCCCCTTTAAACATGCTGCCCTGCTTGGTGTACTGGATCGGAGCAGTTTCATGCATGCTGACTACTAGTTGTATAAAGTCTATCTATTTGTTTTGGCCACTTAAGACCACTTTATATATAAGCTCTGTTTCCACTCCAGAGACCAAGTTGATTTACTGATGGTATTCTCAGTACAGTTTTTCATAGTTGCTTTGGTACATTTCTCAGATCAGAATTGAAATTCTCAAAACTACCTGTTCAATCTTTTCTTCATTGTGTTATTTGCACACATCAAAAAAGCAGTTTCTCATTTCTTTGAATACGTTGCATATGCTTTGGTGCATGCATATTATTATGTACAATTCGCTGCGGTTTTCTTCATTATCAATTGCTTATGTCATGTGGATCAAAATGTATTATGGGTCTCTGTTGAATAGTCTCACCCCCCACAACATTTAGGCATTCGTTCATAGTATAAGTCTTTACATGCAAAGTGGTTGAACAAGTTGTCATAATATGCATGTACAGTTTCCCCTAAGGAGATTGTCCACATCTTCACAAAAAAGGAAAGAAAGCACTGCATAGCACAATGACATGGTCTGTCAAAAAATTACAGTACAAACGGTAAATGTGAATCTTTCCAGTCTCTTGCAATCAAACTCCCTCATACTGTACACTAAGGTGTAACCTACAATTGCCATCAAGACTTTGTCCATACTTTACATCAGAACATCCCTCCAGAGGACACTGTTATATTGACAATATGACCAAGCAATTTGACCGTCTTATGCACAAACAATGACACAAGGACTTGTCATTCTGATGTCACTGACACTTATAAGTGACATTGACACTTATTTACTTTTGAGAGATGAACTAAGGATTTTGAGCAAGAGACTGGCTTTTGCGGGTAATCCATGGTGTTTTGCTATTTGTACGAATTGTTTTGAGAAATGCACTTACTGTTTTGCAAATTTCGAGGATGATTCGAGAAATGTACCAAAGCGACTGAGAAAAACTGTAAATAAAATGCTTTGTCAAAATAGTTTTAAACGATATAGTTAAAGAGAAATGAAATCTATCTATCTATCTATCTATCTATCTATCTATCTATCTATCTATCTATCTATCTATCTATCTATCTATCTATCTATCTATCTATCTATCTATCTATCTATCTATCTATCTATCTATCTATCTATCTATCTATCTGCCTGTGTGCATGTCTGTCTGTCTATGATCTGCATTGATATTTATATCACAAAACAGGGAAATTCCTCAGAAATTATAATACTATTTGAAAGTGGGTATCAAAATAGCAGTTTCATTCTTATACAGTCTGACATCTCTCCATATTTTTATAAGAGGATCTCCAGAGAAGTAGGCTACACATCATGCAGTACCGTGCACATTCAAAAGCAACTGTACGCAGCAACGGTCCCTTAAGCGTATTGGATGCAGTACTGTATGTGGCTCCTCCTCCAACCGACGCTTCACAGCCTTCAAACACACTGGTGTGTGCCATAATAACGCCACTGCTCCTTCAAAGTTGGGGGCGCATTTTCAACAGTGAACGCAACAATTTGGAAACTCGCCTGTGCCTTTTCCAATAACAGTGGACAGAATAAAGTCGTCAAGCAGTGGCGTTTGTTTACAAAGGAACGTTTCCTTTTGCTTTCAACCTTGTGGACAATATGAAGTGCAGTTATGGCAACAAGGGGTAAATCCGTGAGGACCCTGGAGGATTTGACGCTGGATTCGGGTTACGGTGGAGCCGCGGACTCCTTCAGGTCATCCAGCTTGTCTCTGTGCTGCTCCGAGGCGCACATCTCCTATGCGCATGGAGGGCATTGCTGGCATCTGACCGACTCCATGCGCAGTCGACACAACAGCCTAGACACCGTCAACACCGTCCTGGCCGAAGACGGCGAGACCCTGGAGTGTTCCGGACACTGTGCGAAACTTCCCGAGCTTGAGGATGTGCCCTGGAGCCTCGGGGAGGTGGAGAACGCGCTCAACAAGGAGGAAGAGTTGAGATTCGGGACCGTGTCCGCGGATCTGCTGGCGCGCCTCTCCGCGCTCGTGAGCCGCGCGCTGGTGAGGATCGCCAGGGAAGCGCAGCGGCTGAGTTTGCGCTACGGCAAGTGTACCAAATACGAAGTCCAAAGTGCCATCAAGATGATACTGTCATGGACCATCTCGGTCAATTGCATCGCCTCATCGCTCAGCGCGCTGTCCATGTACAACATGAGCACCGAGGATAAATTCAGCCGGGGGAAATCGGAGAGATGCGGCTTGGTCTTCTCCGTGGGGAAGTTCTTCAGGTGGATGGTGGACGGCAGGGTTGCGGTGCGCGTCCACGAGCATGCGGCTATCTACCTGACCGCCTGTATGGAGAGCCTCTTCCGAGAAGTCTTCACCCGGGTGTTGAATAGCTCGGTGGTGGAGAAGGATAACGGAATCCCCAAATTTACGTTGGAATCCTTTGAGCAGGCTCTGAGCAATGATGCGGAGTTGTACGGCCTCCTTTTGCCCTATCAGCATCTCACATGCGGGAAAAATGCCAATGGTAAGTTCTGCACTTCAAAAGCAGTTCAACTTCGTTTTAGATTTTAAATATTGTAATGTGGTGCTGGAACTGATGGAAAAATTTCAAATGGCTATGATGTTTATAATGTCAGTGACATTCATTTTTGGGGCATTGGCCAAAAAGAAAAAGTAGTTATAATAGTAAGCTCAGCTGCATTTGCATGGGTAATCAGCTCATTAAATAATAGGCTATCTGTGTATTATAACTCAGCCTCGATGACTGTGTTTACGTGCACAAAGATATTACATTATCAGAATTTGGTGGTCACAATGTTGTGACCACCATTGTATCATGTAAATACATTAACCTGATTGCCATTGCCAGGTTATGCCAATATTCAGGTTATGCCAATATTCATGTTAGAGATAGATGAAATGTCAAGCTAAGATATAGATATAGAGTGGCTATTGGCTGGATTTACAGACACAAAAATTGAATTAGCTCATTCCGTTTTATTGTTAAGGGCATGAATGGGATTTAATGAGCTGATTGAGTTACTGTTAAAAATGACAAAAAAAAAAATGGAGCATAATATATGGCATGATCATAATTCAATTTCTTTTACGGATGCTGACCTTAATTGCAAAATTATTGTGCATGTAAACAGAGATAAGGTATAACTTAATTTATCTGGGATGTTCTTTGATTCATGTGTGCTTGGACGTATTAGACATAGACATAGTTTGGTTGTGTGTGCCTTGTGTATAATTTAATGATGTGTTAGGGAGCGGTTCATTTATAATACTAAGCTCAGCTGCATTTGCATGGGTAATCAGCTCACAGTATCATCTTGTTCTTCTTAATGTATCATTTGTACAGTTATGGTAATGGTGCATGTGCCATCCAGAATGTTTCCAGGCTGTAGTTTACATGCAGGATAACATAATCCAAGTGATTGACCCTGCAGCAAATAGACTATTCAATGAATAACTTCCAATAATGCTTACGCAACAATGTGGATTTGACAGTATTGCAAAGAGAGTGATGATGATGTCATTGATTTAATACAGCTGCTCGGCAGAGGGGTTTTTCTACTGTAGTCTATTGGTGTCAACACACATAACCTGTACACATCAAGTAAAGTCTTCATGAATGACGAAACAAAGGAACCTCAGATTAGTTGTAATGGACATAATGGACAGACATCAGTTTTATCTTATTACAGAGTGCTCTCACCTCTGTCGGGATGCCTCATTTTGCATAGATTGAGAGGTGAGCGTTTCAACAAACTAATTACAAGGAGATTACATCTCCTCCATGGTACATTCCTTCCTCAAGGGTGATTTCAAGGGGGGATGCCAGGTATTAGCCCAGCTTTTGTTTTTCTCCGGAGAGCTGTTTTAATTGCACTAGAGGTTTATTTTGAGAAATCTTCTTCTCCTTTTAAATTCTGTTAGAGTTAGAATAAGCACACATTTTTGACATGCAGTTGTTACACAACCTCTTAATTTCCTTGCATATGCATAACTGCATTACATGCGTCCCGTAATGCAATCTGCAAGCTTCCTCCAGCCTGCCCTGCTGTGGTTTAGATGTGGAGGCAGTTGGTTCAGTTGCAGAGATGGCCTGCTTTGAGTTACCAGGGCTTTTCTGTGCCAAGCACTGAGGGTTTTTTTTAGTGTATATTGTGTGTGTGTGTTAATTGAGGCAGTGTTAGGGAGCACAAGCATGACACGGCTCTAGTTGTACCAGGCTGCCCCAGTACACAGCAGGTTCTTTACTGTCTGGAGCTTTGGGTGTCAGGGATTTCTTCTGCGGCGGGTTTGCTTGCGGAGGCATTGGAACAATTAATGGTAATGTTGGAGGATGAGGTAACAGTAGAATCTTGGTTTCACAGATTTGTGTTTTAATACTTTAAACCTATTTTTATCTATCAGGAATCGCTGAGAAATGGAAGGGCAACACAATCGTAGTTGGAATTCTAAAAGCTATCAGTTGATTCTGATCTTAATTTGACTCAATTCAATTCGTCACATTGATGTCTTGACTGATCTCAGACAAATGAGTTCCTATCTCAGAAGAATGCAAGCAGTGCTGTGTTCTTCCTGGGATCTTCTGAAGGCTCTTGGCCATCAGATTCTCTGCCCACAGACTTCTCTGAAAATGTAGATGATAACATCACTACGAAATTTGCATTCTGCAGTGCAGCAATCTAGCAGAACAGACGATACACATAAAAAGCAAAGGTAACAACCTAGAGACACATCCCGGGGTGAGATATCTGGCTAATGTGAGTCTATAGGGAACAATTTAACTCAAAGCAAGAGGAAGTTTAATGTGATTGACTTGTGCAAACCTTTGCATTCCAAAATTGCACAATGATGTATTTTAAAGTCGAAGGTTGGGTGGTATGACAAATACTGTTATGTCATATAATATGTATTGTAAGATATTATTGATATATGACACATAGAATTATGACAAAATAGTGTTTAATGGAAATGAAAGCCTCAGATAGTTTATGTATTATATATTTTAGTATTTTCTTAGTGTTGCATACTTGCATAGATAATGGGCACTATATTAATTACTGTGTGTTTATAGCAAATCATTAAAATTATAAATAGACATAGTTAAAAACAACAACAATATAATAATGACCATTTTGTAATATTTTTAATATTGTTTTATAACCCTATATTTTATATGTATTATTTAATGATACAATTTGCTTTATATATAGATAACGTCACTATAATATAATCAAGACTAATTAATATTATAGGACGACAGTGTACAGTATATTTTATAATAATATTATTTTAATAATAAGAAGAAGATGAAAGTGACTCATTCAGATGATTTTTTTTAGTTTCTGTTTCATCACTCTGACAGTTCTGTCCTATCAGTTAATCTTTTGTGTTTATGACAATAGATACAGTAGAGAGTGAAAAGTAAAGACAATGATCTTCTGTAGGCTTGTGATGTAGCATGTATGAGAGAGAAGCACAATCGCACAGATGGCTCTCAGCATGACCGATGTGGCAGGTCCTGAGAGAGGAACACTTCTCTATTCATCAAAATTTACTGATGAAACATAATGAGCTAAGCATTACACACTGTGTTTCTCACTCGAGCACAAGTATGTGCGGGTTCACCCACACATGCACACATTCCAGCTCTTGTAAATAAACAGACACACATATGGATGCGTGGCAGGAGTGAGGGCACCCACATTCACACACTCACACACACTCATAGACAACATACTGGGTTAATAATGTGACTCATTTTTTTATGTAGATCTATTCATTTATTTAAATGAAATAATTTATTGTTTATGATGTTGTAATTTTTTTTTTTTTATTAGAATAGCTGAATTTATACCAACCTGATCTCACAGCAATTCGCACAAATTTTAGGTGGCTAATTTTTAACAATTCGTATGACCTCACTCGTACAAATTAGTACGATTTTTGCTAGGTCTTAGATTTTTTTCGAGTTGCCCAATTCGTATGAATTCGTACGAATTACCTACCCCCTGACCCTGCCCCTAAACCCACGTGGGTTTTCGTACGAGTGAGGTTGTACAAATTTGTGCAAATTAGCCATCTTTTAATCACTCGTACAAATTCGAATTGGTCGTGAGATAGCGTTGATTATACAGACCATGATTCATGATTCCAAGATGTTTTGATTAAGTTCTGATTTTTTTTTTTTATGGGGCAAAAATGTCAAGGTCTTATAAACATGCCTGAGATTGTTAAAAATATCATTAAATGTTTAAAATTCTAGGGCGAAAATATAGTTTGGCATTATCTGTTTTTTTTTAATTATTTCTTAATATGATTAAGAATAGGTGAAGTTATTAAAAAAAAACAACTTTAGCCTGCCAAATCAAATGGAGTAATGAGCAGCTGTGTTCTTGTCGTAAAAATAAAAATGAATAGTTAAGGTCAGCATGTCAATAATAATAAAGAATATTTATATAAAGAAAACCTTAGTAACTTGCAGATAATGCTCTGGCAATGTATTTGAGTATAGGCACATACCCTAAACATCTTTTCTATATTTCCCTACTGATTAGAATCAGATTACAAGCAGTCCTCACAGCAAACAGTCATGATAGACAAAGGTACCCAAGACACAAAAGGAAAGACCGGATCTTTATCAATGTAATGCCTATTGAAGTGTACAATTCGACATTACAACATTCCGAGGGAAAACGACATTGATGCATTTGTGGTGACTCCTATCAGCTTGTTCTTGGCAGTAGTCAGTAATGGCAAAAATCAGTTTGTAGCGCAACATAATGAACACATTCACTCAAGCCCAAGGTCAGACAGAGGTCAGACAGCCTCCTTCAATAGCAATCGATACCACTAAGGGTTTCAGCTTACTAGATTGTCCCTATGTTCAATAGTTATTACAAGCTTCTGTTGCTATATCCACTTAGTATTCCTATCATATACTGAAGGAATGTTCCGGGTACCATTCAAGTTAAGCTCTATTGATTGCATATGTGTCATGCTTATCACTGGCATTGACTCGTCATTCGTTTGCTGAAAACAAACAAAAGACTTTGCATTTTACTTACTATGGCAGTCTATAAGGATATTCGAGATGATTTAAAAGAAAAAAAATCTTTATGTATTGGTTTTGCTTATATCAAAGGGATAGTCTGTCTGATAATTCTGTCATCATTTACTCGCCCTCATGTTGTTAATTTTTTTTCTAAAAGAAGATACTTTGAAGAATGTTGAAATATTTTAACACCACATTATATATATATATATATATATATATATATATATAACACATATACATACACTGTGGTGAATTTCTTTTAACCGCATCCATTTTTTGACAGTAAATTTATCAGTTTTCTTTTTTACTGTTTTGAGTTTGTATTAAAGTAGCCTCTTGTATTTTTTTTTTAAATCTCAAATACCTATTTTAATCAATAAAAAATATCTGTGTTTGCCCCCAAAAGATATGTTCTCAATTTTTAATCAAAAGACCTCCTTACCAAAGGTAATACTGAATTTTGAATACTCTGAATTTTGTGACATCCAACACCCACAACAAGACAACACATTCAGTTAAGCTTTATTGCTGTGGACCTGTACCTACCTGTTTGATTTGTCTCTACTTATCTTGAAGATGGCATTGCTGCTCACATCCTGTGGAGATTTCTTTTGTGTTATTATGATATTCTATTCTGTGAATAGATTGGTGATCCTGTAAAAGAGAAAGCCATAAAGAATGAAAGAGATCGAGAGAAAAAAAAGAGCCACAAACAGTGAATGTAGTGGTGCTCAGATGAAGAGGTACTGCAGGCAGCCAGCACACAAAAGGCTGATGTAATTCAGAGCTTTTTTTAGAGTTGAAGAATTCGTAAAAACACCTTTTCATGTCAGACTATACTATGGTGTGCGTTTTGTCTGTGTGCATGTATGTGTGCATGTTCATGAAAGATTTGTGTGTGGGAAACCACCACATGCGCAAGATTGCATTTATAAATGTGCACACCAAATCAAAACAACAGAAACCATAGTTCATATTAAGGTGTACAGGGTTCTTTTACTTTACGCTTGGAAAAGCAAAAGTCTGTCATCCTGTGTGACCGATTGCCACAGCTTCATCCTGTGTAGTTGGCATATGGTTTATATTATTTCAAGGTATGTGTGTGTGTGACTGTGTGTATGTGTATTTTTTCTGCTTTCATGACATTTTTATTACAAACACATGCTCCTTCCAGAATAAGACATTTCATGTAAAAAATGGGGCCGCTGTGAACATGATAAGGAGTCACATGTATCGTCATAGTCATCACTTTCTGGAGAGGATGTACACAGATGCGTTCAATTAACGGTGCAAATAGCCTCAATTTATACCGCAGAAAATTACATTTAGAAAGAGTCTAGTTCTTCTTCTTTTTTTCAATGACAAACAAGAAAAATCAGTGTGCAATCACTGAAGTTGGTCTGTAGTACTTGATTCTGTTTTCCATTAATGTGGCTACTTATTAAAGGACTGCTTTGCTGCTTAATGGCATTAGTGTCACGATTCCTGTCTTATGTTTTCCTTGTCTTGTGTGGACTTTTGTTATTTCATGTACTGTGCCATGTTTTGTAGTTCTTTTTAGTTTTTCTTGTTTATTAGTCTCTCCAGGTGTTTCTAATTAGCCCCGCCCCCTTGTTATCTTGTTTAGCTTGTTTGCCTGTGCATTCAAACCCCTGCGCTTCAGATGTTGTTTGTTGGTCGATGTTTGCAGCTGTCTCCTTGTTCTGAATTTTTTTTGTTTACCCTGGATTACCTTTTTGTTTTTATTACTTTTACAATAGTGCTAGCATTTGATTCACTACATTTGAGTGAGAGTTTCACTCTCCGCTTCATTCCTGCCTCAATGTTACAGAACAACCGACCATAAATTGAATCCAGTAGCACAAATTATGCACCTCCGTCAAGGAGATCAACCTATCAAGGACTTTGTAATTGACTTTTTGGAGCTGGCTCACTTGACCTGGATGGATGAGGTATGTCTCATGATATTTTGACTATCTGAGCTGCTCAGCTCCTTAATGCCATTACATGACCCTAGCGGGACTCCTGAACATAATTTAGACTTTGCATTAAAGCTGAGTGGCTCTGAATTCACTGTGGGAGTCACAGTGGATTAACAGCCCTGTTGAGCCTGAACTTCATGTCAGCCTGTTCACGTCACTTCCGCCATTCCAGAGACTGTTCACGTCACTTCCGCCTTCCCAGAGACTGTTCACGTCACTTCCGCCGTCCCAGAGACTGTTCACGTCACTTCCGCCTTCCCAGTGACTGTATACGTCACTTCCGCCGTCCCAGAGACTGTTCACGTCACTTCTGCCGTCCCAGAGACTGTTCACGTCACTTCCGCCGTCCCAGAGACTGTTCACGTCACTTCCGCCGTCCCAGAGACTGTTCACGTCACTTCCGCCGTCCCAGAGACTGTTCACGTTACTTCCGCCGTCCCAGAGACTGTTCACGTCACTTCCACTGTCCCAGAGACTGTTCACCTCACTTCCACTGTCCCAGAGACTGTTCACGTCACTCCCGCCATCACAGAGACCTCCTTGGTCACCTGAACTCCCTGGTCACCTGAACTATCTTGTCCGCTCTGCCCGAAGGGTCCTTGCCGACCGAAGGGTTGTCTCCTCCCTGGGTGCCCGAATGGTCGTGTCCTGGATTTTAGTTAAAACATACCAATCACACAAATAGTTTTTATTAGATGTACAGATTTTGGTCATGTGGAGTGAACCAGGGGTTGCCAATTCCAGTCCTCGCGCCTCCCCGATCTGCACAGTTTTTATCCCTCTATTATATGAAACACCTGATTCTGAACATCAGTTCATTAGAAGAGAGCTCCATGAACTCGGGTGCGTGCCAACTGATAGGTTCCCTACCCAATGTTCACTGCGCCCTACTCCCTGAGCATGGACTAGTTGAAGTTCACTTAACAGCATCAGAGACTGACAAGGAATAGAAGAAAATGTTGAAGGTAGTCTTTGTTTTATTATTATTTTTTTTTTTTGCACAAAAATTATTCTCGTCGCTTCATAGAATTAAGGTTGTATCCACAAAGCTAGAATTGGGAGTAAACTAATGTTCCATTGAAGACCAGCATTTTAGTATTGGCCATTTTATTGTACTGCTGTATTTTTCCAATACTTTAGTCTGTTCAGATCAAGGTTACCTGAAGATCTGTATTTGTGCATATTGGTCATCCTGTTCTTGCACTTTGTGTTTATCCATTTGTGTGTGAATCTTAGCCATTGGGAAAGTTTTGTTACTGAGTCATTAGAATATTCATACTTTATGCCCCAGTCATGGAATCCTGACTGGCCTGGTGTCTGTGATTAAGATGATGGATGACAGAGGGTGTGGGTTATCCAAACAAAGAATTAAGTTATGACTAAAATATTGTGACAAAGTGTTTGAGATTTCAAACACATCTGGATCACAGCATAAGTTTATTGTGAGGTGTTTGGACAAAGAAAGGACTTTTTGTGACCTTTGACCTTTTCAAAATGGCATCCAGTCAATAATACCTTTTGAATGTTTGGGGTCAGTAAGACATTTTATAGAAATGAATAATTTTATTCATAAAGGACACATTAAATTGATCAATTTACCTTGCTTGAATATCCAAAATATTGGCCAGTAATAATAACCATTTAAAAACGGTTAAATGGTATCGTTTTTAACGATTTTTTTAAATGGTATCGTTTTGAATTTTTGTTATATCACATGCTTAACTGTCATGACCCATCCTGTCATCTGCCTTTAGTAACTTATTTGTCTGCTCTCTTTCTGTTTCATCAAAAGTTCCCCCTTTTTAGAATTTTGCGATTGTAGTTCTCTTTCAGGAAGTCTTTAAGGAAGTCCCCCTAAGCTGTTATAAACATTTTCAGAGAAGTTTGCGTAATTTTTACTGGTTTCAGGTGACTTGTCTTTGATGTAATTAAGGGAAGTGGTCCACAAGCAGATGGATCATGTTGTGACCATTAATCACATGCACATGGGCATCATGCCTGAACGCTAATGATGATAACCAGTTGTTTGAAAGAATGACTGATGGTTTTCATTTCTTCCGTTATGTAATACTTGATATATAGTCTCAGCTTTAGGTATCTCACTCTACTAGAATTTAGTTTACAATGCCACCTTGAGAAAGTACCTAACTAAATAAGGCGCACACAAAATAAAATGACATGCCCAGGCATGTTAACAAATGAGCACTATGTAGCACGTTTGCTAATATACGGCATCAGAGATGCAAAAACTCGTAAATTCTGACCCGCATGCTGTGGTCTTATCTTTTACACTGTCTGCTGGGCCACGGGAACACAATTAATTACTGTTTACACATGGACCTGCCTTATGTGTTTCATTGCAAAATGAAGTGCTATGGATCATGCTGACTATGCTAACTCACTGCACATCTGAGATTAGTCCTTATCTCCCCATCAAAATACTGCCCTGATGTAGTTATAGCTGCAATTTTTCAGAAAGGTATCAAGTTACTCACTCTCCTTGTTATCTAAAGCTATAAATAGGTTTCTGCTTCAGTATATCCAGAAAAAAACTAGCCTGCCATTTTCTATTTGTCTTCAGAAAGTATGCTCCCAGTTGTGTCTTGTGCATTTTTTTAGGAAGTGGGTTGTAAGCTCCTGCATCACATAAGAAAGAAGTAATCTACCCGTGTGTCTGCCTGACCAACCAAAAGCCTTGTGGTGAACGGTCAGAGTTCCCAGCGTAAAAACGTTTCCATCCAATTTAGTCCATTCACTCTCACAGCCGAGGCCGAAAGTAGGGCAGCCAATGGCTAAACGCTGAGCTGCCTGAGTAAGCCTTTATGCGAATGGAACGATAGGGCGGAAGCTGGCAGTCGTTTCGAACTGGAAAGCATAGTGACGTATAGTCTAATCACACATACGCACTGAAAATCCACTCACCCTAGCTTCACATGCACCAGACCGCATTCTTTAATAGCGCTGTCAAATAGAGTGACCATCTGGAAAACAAACTATTGGATGGAGTATGTCATAAAATGTTGAACTTTTCCTCTCTGCATCAGCTCAGGAGCACACTACCAAGCTTTGCTCGACTTTAAAGAAGTTATATGATGAAGAAATTCGTCATCTTCTGAAATAAAACAATTTGATGTGCTACGAATTACAAAAACGAATTACTGCAGCTTTCAAAACTTGAAACTTTGTTTCAGCACGGATTGTCATTTTAAACCATCAAAATGTAAACGTGACTTGGCGAATGAGCTGTTTTTGAATAAACTGCTGTTAGAAACTGTATTAGAGCTGACAGAAAACCCAAAGTTCTATCATTTTATGTCAAAACAAAAGGGGGTTCACATTAAAGTCTTAAATGCACCGCAGAATTCAAATGAAATAAAAATGACTGTTGTCTTTTACTTCAATAGTTCATGAGCAGGGTTCCCGCGGGGTCTTAAAAAGCCTTAAAAGCATTGAATTTATTAATTTGGAAATAATACCTTAAAGGGGTACTCCACCGTTTTTTCATATTAAACTAAGTTATTCCCTTAACTAAGACGAGTTGATCCCTACCTCTCTCGTTTGCATGTACTCAATCACGCGAGACACTTTGATCACACTTAACTTAGCCCAGTAGTTTCAATATAGGCCAAGCAGAGAAGCGACCAAACACCTCCACGTTTTCCCTATTTAAATACAGTTACACAAGAAGTGTAACTCGACCTAGGACGGTGACACAAAATAAAACGTTGCGCTTTTCTAAGTGTGTAAAGTGGATAATATTGTATGGCGGAATACCACAGCAAGTGCTTGGGAGCACTTCGACTTGGCGCATATTTATCTATGGACTCGGCGCAGTAATATCATCACTCTGGAGAGTGAGAGGGGGGAGAGGAATTTTCACGAGTGATGATATTACTGCACCGAGTCGAAGTGCTCGAGTCAGGGGGGAGGGGATACAACTCTCTACAGTAATTTGAAAGTGATTGCAGTGCCAGTTTTAGCCACAATCTCACATACGGCTCCTTTAAAATTAAACCTTGTTGACACTGGTATCCTTCTGAAGTCTCTACTTAAATAAACAAATTATCTGTTTAAACAGGACACATCCAAGATAATGTTCCTTTACCTTTTTATTTACTCCTCCATTTGTCCTATTGTCGACAGACTCGAGCGTGGAGTAAAGTGAAGTGCATCTGTCTACTGTATCCAGTGTAGACAGCATCAGATATTATAATGGGTTTTATTTGCTTTTGACGCCACACTCGCAACCGGTGTAGGGAAGTGTCAGCGTTTTGATTAAATAAATGGTGTTTAGAACATTTTTAAAGGTATGAAACTTGCAAGATATGGTATAAAGGTATGAAGACCTCTTGTTTCTTAAAGATCAGGGAAAATTGGATTTCTCATGTCATGACCCCTTTAAGTTTTTGCCTGAACTCATGTTTTAATTCCACAGGTCTGATAGGGTGGACAATGGTCAGATAAGCTCAGGAATTATATTTTAATATTTTAAGTTAAGAGTGAAAATAATAAGGAAATTAAAGAGCAGTTTTGGTTAATTGTAGAGAGTTGAAGCATCTTATCAGTGACTCATATACAACACTATCCTCCCACTCTAACAGGCATTCAGAGGTGACAAACGTGCTCATTTCAGTTTCTTTATTTCTCAAGAGAAGTTATACTTCGTTACAATCCGTTGCAAAAGAAAATTCCAGGGTTGCGCAAGAGCTGTCAATCTTTTCCTATTGTTTTAAACCATGTCGGCTAAAAAAATAAGACATCAGATGATTGAGTGATTCTGCACCAATTCACTGATCTCAAAATATCTTAGATTTAAACTAAAAAAAAAATTTAAAGGAAGATCTGACTCATTTAGAAATCAACTTGTGTTTATCATATGACCTATATTTGATGAAACCATTTGAAGGAAATTTCTTTAAAAGAAGAAGTAGAGGTTTATTTTGAAGAATATATACAGTAGGAACATTGTGGTTTAGAATCAAGGTCTTATGTCTTGTCAGAATAAAAACTGAAGTACATTCAGTAGATTGTGAGATGCTTGTCTTTGTTGTTGCTGTCAGCAGTCCATATTTAAGCAATATATTTCAAGTGATCATGACAGAACTGGTTCATATTTAACAAATATTGGTTTTTGGATATGTGGGGAAAAAATATTTAGATTGTTCAAACCTGAGGTGATCTAAGGATGCATCACTGTCATTTAAAATCACTAGCTGGATCAAATGGATTCCAATGAGAAATAATCTATCCGCTGGTTGAATGTTCCACGACTTTGTAGAATAATTGGCTTCTTCATCCAAAACTCAAACCAGTGTCTGTAATAATATCACATCAGTTTCGAAATTGATGAATGAATGTGAATCTTACCACAGTTATGCTGCAATATAATGCGCAAAGCATACATAAGAAAACAATACATACACTACCCCTTCATAAGAAATTAATGATTTTATTCAGCAAGGATGCATTCAATTGATATAGTGACAGTAAAGGCTTTTACATTGTTACAAAATATTTCTATTTAAAATAAATGTTGTTCTATAGAAATGTGCAAAAATATCAATGTGAATCCACACAACAAAGAAATGTTTCAGCATTAGAATCATTTCTGAACTTCTAAAGGATCACGTGACACTGAAAAGAAATTACTTTTTAAAATGTAGTGTATTTTTGATCAAATAAATGCAGACTTGGTGAGCATAAGAGACCTCTTTCAAAAATATTTAAACATTTCACAGTTTTTAACGGTATATCAAAGTCATATAAGATTATAAACTACATTTTTACACTGTTACACCGTCACCAAATAAGTCGTCAAACCTCGCTAGAGTTTAAAAAAGGTCAGTTTTGGTGATTTGACAGTTGTTTTTTTTGGGATCCTTGCCAGAGTTAATCTCTCGCTTGCCTCTCTGGAGACTTTTGAGTCCCTATTTAGAGTAGGTCGATAGATGTTTACACAAAAATAACTCAACATGCTAAAGGGTCCGCGTGTCAAAAGAAATCAGCGAACAATAAAGCTGTGCCCCTGCCAATCCCTCTGGCTTTTGTTCAGATCTCATGCAACCAGCCCATCTGTCCTGAGATGCTCCCTCTGAAACGCTCCTGCCTGGCTCCCTCTTTATATGAATCTTCCTGCCAAGCGCAGCAATTCCCTTTGGTAGAGTTGCACTGTAGATTGGAAAAATGTGTTGTGTGTATGCTAATAATGAACCACGCAAAAGGCCTTTGTGATACTTCATCTGCTTCTCTGAAGTGAGATGCTTTTAAGGCAGGTATGCCTACATATATCAGGCTATTTACTTCTGAACCTCATGACAGGTGCTTTATTTGGTATGGAGCGCATGTGAAGGGATTCTGGAATCGTAAAAAAAATGCAACAATGAACTCTCTCCAACTGAGGTTCTTGTGCAAGAGGAAGCAGTGTCTGTCAGCTGTAATTCTTGCATTGATATTGTTGTTTAACATCGGTTTCTTATACGCTGCCTTTGACATGGTGGCCTATCGCCTTAGGATGCATTACGCAGAAGAAAAGAACAAGCTTGTTTGAATTACGTTCCGCATGAGGGGTTATGCCACTGCTGCTCTTCCATGTCTGATGGACGTGTTCTGGCAGCAGTCTGTAACAAAATACAGAATTTTCTGAAGGAATAATACAGATTTTTGTTGGTTAAAGAAAAACAAAAAATAGATGGTCATTATCTATTTATTTCTTCATTTAATTTCCTCATTTCCCGTACTCAACCCACCAATTCTCAAAATGTCCCTGTTCCATAGAACATTGTGACATTATGTTTAAAATTAAAATTACCCAATGATTTAATCATCCTAGTAAATTTAGTCATCCTGGGTGTATATGAAATTCTTCTTTCAGACGAATAGAACCGGAGTTATATTAAAAAAAATATCTTGGCTCTTCCAAGCTTTATAATGGCTTTGAATGGCTGTTTACAGTATGTTTTAAAGTCCATAAAAGTGCACCCATGCACTTTAAGTGTATGTTCAAGTGTTAGTTCACTCAAAAATTACAATTCTGTCATTAACTACTCACCCTTACGTCTTTCCAAACCCGTAAGACCTTTGTTCATCTTCAGAACACAAATTAAGGTTTTTTTTTTTTATGAAATCTGAAAGCTTTCTGTCCCTTCATTGACAGCAAGGTCATTGCAACTTTCAAGGCCCAGAAAGGTATTAAAAACATTGTTAAAATAGTCTATGTAACTACAGTGGTTCAATCTTAATATTATGAAGCGACGAGAATACTTTTTGTGTGACAATATTCAACAATCTCTTCTCTTCAATGTCATTTTCCTACGCTCTTGACGTAGTGTAAACAGTGCAGCGCTTCTGGGATCTACTTCAGATCGTGAAGGTCTTACAGGTTTGGAACGACATGAGGGTGAATATTTAATGACAGAATTAAAATGTTTGTGTGAACTAACCCTTTAATAAAGGACTTCTGAAGCGAAGCGATGCATTTGTGTAAGAAAAATATCCGCATTTAAAACTTAATCGACTTAATTTAAAATAACTAGCTTCCGGCAGACGACCTACGCAAGTGAACTTAGTAACACTTGACGATGTATGACGTTGTCACCGTCACATGTTAATTACCGTGCACTCACTCATGACATTTCTCTTTAAAAATTCTTGTTTTAGACTTCTAACTGGTCTAACTTGTGACTGGTGTTATGTTTTGCTATATCCTCATTCATCATGCATCATGTCAAAGGTTACTCTTTTACTCTTGGTAAATCAATGCGTACGGTGATGCGTTATAGTCGATAAAGTGTTAAACATGGATATTTTTCTTACACGAATGCATCACTTCATGAGCCCTTTATTAACCTCCCAGAGCCGCATGGAGGACTTTTATCATGAATGAATGCACTTTTATTTACTTCTAAATATAAACGGCCATTCGGTGCCATTATAAATCTTGGAAGAGCCAGGACATTTTTACTATAACTCCGATTGTATTCGTCTGAAAAAAAGAATGTCATATACTGTACACCTAGAATGACTGTGAGTAAATCATGGGGTAATTTTCATTTTTTTCAATTTTTATTTATTTATTTATTTTTGGATGAACTATCCCTTTAACACTTCACTTGCCTTCATACTGTATATGGCTTAAGCCTATGGTATATAGCTGGACTGAACCCCAGTTTTGGTCAGATGGCTTTCCTATGTAGTGTCTGATTTGTGGCCAGGGTCATTATTCCCTGACCTGGGTTAACATCTGCCATGATCCCTGTTTGTTTGACCACATAGTGCTTGCTCTAAAAATAAACCAGCAGCAGACAGTTCCTCCCCTACTGCTCAGTTCACAGTGTATGTGTGATTTAATACATGTGATGTGAAGTTTGGCTGTGCTGTTATCCGTTGTGGCCTTATAACTACTGATAATTAAATGTAATATTTGATACATAAAGTGAAAGTTAGTTTGTGAGCAACTTTTGTCTGTTGGCCAGAGGGCATGGAATGAGTCAGAGAGGATAATTTCCATTATTTGATAAGGGACAATGAAGACATGCTTGATTGGTTCGTTCACTTCATTGTCTTGTCGTTTAAGTCTAATGTTAGTCATTCGGTGCCAGTGGGAGAGCGTCAGAAACATTTAAACTCCATTTCGGCAGCGTGAAGAGCTATTAAGATTATCCTCCTTTTGTCATAATTGCTTCATTTACAGTTGAATAAAAAGAGATGATTTATTTGTGGTCAGATACAACAAACATACATTTCAGTTTACATTTGCCTAAAAAATTAAATGCATTGGGTTTGGGTAAAGGGAATGCTCTTATACCAGTCCTGGGTCTGTATTTATGATTAACATAAGCGGACCTATTCCGCTAAGCTTTTACTTTGTCTCTGAAGCTTTATTTGCCTCTGAAGTCACTAGTCAACCCCTCCTATAGGAACAGAAACACAGCATGGAACATTTCATGTCTGTGGCCACAACTCTCTACATGACTGGAAACCATTGAAAGAATCTCTTGCTAACACCCAGCAAACTGACATCATCCCTTAAATATCCAGAGTAAACAAAGTTTCCTACTCCACCATGGAAGCACTCCCATGTGCTCAGAGTATGTCCTGCAAATGCTGTAGAATGTACAGCCTCATCATTGATTCATAAGTGGATGGATAAATCGCCCACTATTAGGCAGTTGTAAATTTTGATTAGTTTTCGTCTTTGGGTTTTCGGAGGCCCTATGATAGTGATGTCAGGAAGTGCTGCATTCACATCATTTCTGAATTGCCCTAATTACAACTTGATAACTTCTCTTGAGCTGAAATGACTAATTTCTATGTCAACATTCACAATGTGGCTTAAGCTTGCAAAAAGAAACATAAACATACACCATACGCACTGGATATAATAAATAGGCTGTGTGTAGAGGTTGTTAATTATCAACCATGTTATTTTTACATGTCAGAATAAAGATTGATATGCTTATTATTTAATTAAATAAATATAGGCTATACAAAACAAGCTGTCAGTCAGTGTATTAGTGGTGAGGTTTTCAGTGATTCTTTCTGCATGTTACATTGTTACACCAGTAGGTGGCAGCAAATTAATGTCTTTATATTAATTCAACCGATTCATTCAACTGATTTAGAATTTTCGAACACACTGATTCAAGGACCATTGCTGCGTTTCAATTCGCATACTATCCGTCCTAAATAGTATTCGAAAATAGAATTAGTACGTCCCAAATCGTAGTATAGAAATGAGTGTTTCAAAGATACCCGGGTGGTTTACTATTTCCGGTCAGAATCCGAAGTGTTGATCGATGCACACTCTAACGGCAGATATTGCCCACAACCCATCGCGCGTTAGACAAGGATTCGGTTAGAACTACAAACGTGAGTAAAAAGTGTTTAAAAACTACAGACATGGAGGACGCGTGAGTCCCGCGGTTGTGTAGAGAGGTTTAGATAAAGAGCTTTGAGTGATTAATTATCAGTAACCTGACGAAAATGAATTTATTCAATGTTGTCCACATTATATTGCATCTGCAGCAGCATTGTGAACTTTGGTAAAGATACGTGTATCAATTACTTTATCGTTATATTCAAATTGCAAACACGAGGAGAGTCTCCGCGTGAGAGACCCACGACAGGCAGATTAACAGGCTCTCCGAAACGGTAGGAAATCAAATTAGATAGAATGGAGGATTTAACTGTGACAAGATGATTGACAGGGCAGTTTACAGTGACACGATGTCCGTTAAAGATGACGTGATGGTATGTCCCAATGCTTGCCTACTCTTTAGCTACACACTCAAAAGTATGTACTTTTTCCTCACAAAAAGAGGCGTACTTTTAGGGCCTAGTACAAGTAAGCGAATTGGGACGCAGCACATAACAAGTGTAAAGGGAAATTCATTGAATTGTTCACTCAACCGATTTGTTCAAAACACTGATTCTTTCATGAGCGAAACGCCACTACACTGAGTTGCGTGGATAAAGCTGCGCTGCTACTTTGTTTGGATCTACAGTACTGCCAGGATTGTATCTACAAATGTAAGGTACTCAATATAGACTTGTGTTGTGTAAAAGCAATGTTGCACTCTCAGTCGTGCTGTGTTTTTCCGAATATCCTTCAGCTGTCGGGAAGAGGTCACAGTGCAATATTGCTGTTTTTTTGCTCTTCTAATTGTGTGTGAGCCGGTGAGCACAGTGTAAGCCAGGTTGTGTGGATCTGGATCATTTTTGGACAGCTCCATTGCTCAATGTATCAGATGTCTGTCAAAGCGCTACATAATATTAGTGGGGACACAAATTCAGAAAGGCCAATGTAAGATGTCTAGGGCATTATCACTGATTTTGTTGATTTTTTTAATTGGGTCTGCTGAGACTTTGAAAACGTTAAATATTGAGAAGAGGTTTTGTCCTGGTGAGATCTGTAAGATGGAGCCAATCCACACAGAGAAGCTTGCTGACATTGGGTTTCTGTGTTACTGAACAAACTTCATCCTGAGTGTGCGATTTGATCTCTTGAGACTGAATTTGTTCCTGCTTTCATAGATATGCCCGTGCTAGGCTGCTTTCCCACACAGTTGTCAGTGCCAAATGGAAATTATTTTACCAATCCACCTGGCAACTCACGAGGCCAAAAGTGATAAGAATATTCCCTATAATCTAACTAGACATTTGAGGTTTTGTGGAACTGTCAGGGGTTCTCTTTTCAACTCAGCACACCTGTCAGCTGTCTGTACATTATGTAGAGGACATATATTCAGTGTTCATGGTCCTATATATGATATTCTGGAGCATCAGTGATAAAAGCAGCTTAGGTCAGATCTGTTAGTAAGTGTACAAACACAGTCTCAAATTTCACCCCCAAAATTACTCACCCTCATGTCATTCCAAACCTGACTTTTTGTGGTGTTTATTTATTTATTTATTTTGAAAAAACTCTTGTCCACTCTTGTCAACATAATGAAAGAAAATGGGGACCAAGATGCTCTAAAAAGCACAATGACCCTATGATTTGCTCTAATGAAAAAAAGCACCATTAAAGTGTCATGAGACTGTGGAAAATGCACTGCCTATTTTGTCTTCTGAAGCCATATGACAGAGAAAATAAGAGAAGTAGCAATATCCATTTTGTGATAATCATTATTTTGAGTCATTTTTGAATGAATCTTTATTTCTTTTCACAAAACAGTCTGAATGATTCATTCACAAATTGGGCTGATTTGGTTCTCAAGTTCAACTCTGACTCAGTGATCTGGAAGTATTGATTAACAGTAAGTTATTGATGAATAGTACATTTTTCTCGCTCAAAGGGTTATGTCTTCAGAAGTCTTGGAAAACAGGTTATTCCATATGAAGCATCTTCATGATGCATACTTTTTGACAGAAATGACTGACATATGAAATTAGTGAGATCATTCAAAAAATACATTATTTTGTGCATGTTCCACAGAAGAAAGAAAGAAAGTAAATTGGGTTTGGAATGACAAGATTAGTAAATAATAACAGGAATTCCTTTTTGGCTTAAGAAAGATGTTTTGCAGTTGTCTAAAATCAAGACAAATTTCAAACACGTGAAAAGGGTTTCTAATATGGAAAATAATGTTCCTTACAACACTGTGTATTTTACTTTTACCTTTATAAGTGGATGTGAAATATCTGAATACTAAAGAAGATCAAATTAATTAACATAGCCCTGAGGTTTCTCTGATGAAGTGCGTTTTGTGAAGGTCATGGCGGTTTTTGTGTTTTGTGGTTTGGAAAACTGCTGATGAAGTCAAGCTGTCTAGCTGACAAAGGACTGATTGTATTTCATATGCTGCAGCAACAAATCTCATGCTTTTCAATGCAGGCAAATCTTATGCTTTATATGCAGGCGTGTTTAAAAAAAATCTCTATATTCTGTGCCTATGTTTTATATCTATTAAGGGTAGCCATTAGGTACTTTTCCCAGGGATTGAGGTCAAAATTATCATTCAAGACATTTCAAATGGTTAGATCATGACTGAAGTATAGTGTTGTATTGGTGACCGAAGAGGTGGTCTTACTGTGAATTTGTCTGTTGGTGCAAAATAGAAAGTCGTAGAAATGAAAGGAGTAGTTCTACTCAGGTATCTCATTGTTTTTCCACTGCTGGTAGATAATGTAACTACACCATCTGTCAGAAAAAGCATTTTTCTCTATTGACGATTATTCAAATGCATGTATTTTGCATTTAAAGTAGAGAATTTACTAGTGCAAACATGTTAGGACAACTGAAGGTCAACCCCCAAAAGAAAACAGAATAAGAAATGTTTAATTTCAGTAGTTAAAGCTTTTCTTTCTATAATATCGGTGACATTTAAATTAGGCTATTAAACATGAATTGTTATATTTATGTAGTATTGATCATTTCTATAACTGGATAGATATTGACAATCTTACTTTTTTTTTGAGGACTATAAAATTATAATAAATTAAACAGGTGGTATAATGCCCTTTTCATGAGATGTAAAATAAATATCTGATGTTCCCACAGTGTGTATGTGAAGTTTTAGCTCAAAATACCCTAGTGATATTTTATATAGCATGCTAAAATGTTCACTTTTGAGGGTGAGCAAAACCGCACTGTTTTTATGTCTTTCCCTTTAAATGCAAATGAGCTTGTGCTCCCAGCACAGGGGGCGGAGCTACAACAGCCGGTGTCCTGAAAATGTCAAAACCGTTTTAGCCTTTAATGTTCAAACCGGAGTCAAACAAAGAAGGAGAGACTCAAGAAGAAGTGACAACATGTAGCCAACATTTCTGAATGGTTAGTTGGTGAATTAATGTAGTTTATGTGTAGATATCTTCTAGTCATTGATTAGCATATTCTGTCATGATAATCTATAAATCGCTTTCCCGGGGGCGGGGTTTATGTACATTTTAGGGTTTGTGATTTCACTTACCCGTCAGGAATGTCGTGTAGTCCCTACTAGCCGTTTGTAGTCCTTAAAATGCAATTTCTTTCTAATAAAACATCTCCCTTTGATTTGAATTTTGAGTGTCGTGACTTTACAGATGTTGTTTATGCTCAAACAGCAAAATTACACACTACTTAAAGTTAAAAAATGAAATTATAATCAACCACCCCTTTAAAGGAGGTAATATTCACATACACAATAACAATAGTTAAAGTAATTCGGTTTTTTTCTCTTTTTTTTCTTGTTATTTGCAAATTAATCAAATTGTTTTGGCATGCTGAGAACATAAAGTGTGTTTCTTTAAGTATGTGAACTTTAAGTGTTTCTTTAAGTATGTTATGTCTAGCACTTTCACTGCAAGTGATTTATGTTTTTCCCTGGCAGTGGAGGGGTTTGTTGTTTCTTTCATCACTTTATGTAAAATAATTTTTCATTACCATGTACTTCATGGAGGATGAACAGGGGAGATTGACTGTATAATAGTTGCTTGTCATAGTTGCCTCTCATTTTTGTTCATTTGCTCTTTATTACACACTCCAAGCGAGCAACAAAACCAAAACAGTCTCGTTAGAATCAATGGAGCTGTCAATGCTCCAAGCATACAACATTGATTATGTCAGTCTCAGTGTAGACAGTGTGTTAGCCTGAATATGAACTGTAGACCTCTCAACAGAAGCTTCACTGCAAGATCTCACATTTCCTGTTGAAACCCATTCAATAAAGTTTAAGAATAGAATTAAAAGCAGAAGTGAAGAGAGCCACAATTTAGCCCAAGGCTGATGTTTTGTGATATGGGGATAGATAACACTAATACCATTGTACAATCACTCTCGTGTGACATTGCCAAGTCGCTTACTTTGTTTCAGCCAAAATGGTACGTAGATTGAATTAAGGCCAGAGATGGAAGCTGGGAACATATACTTGTTCACAAACTGTTATGGATAGAAATAGTGATTTTTTTTCTGCTATAGATTTTAATCTGTTTAGTTACCTTTGGCCGTCTTTCAACTGCAAATTCAGGAAGTCTGTAATTCTATCAGGTTCACTCAGTCACCGAGACCCGAGAGACAGACGGTGAGTTCAAATCCACTCAGGTCTGTTACGCTGAACAGTATTATGTACGGATGTCATGTGTCGGCTCACAGTCAAAACGCGATCATGTTTAACTACTATAGACGTTTCCCTCTTGGATTTTTTTTTGGTGTGTTTTGAATTGTAAGTTTAATAATACTATTCTAAACTTAGTTTGCTTTTGACATTTAAAGGGATACTCCACTTTTTTTGGAAATAGGCTCATTTTACCGCTCCCCCAGAGTTAAACAGTTGAGTTTTACCGTTTTTGAATGTATTCAGCCGATTTTCAGATATTTAGAAGAATATCAGTAACCAGACATTTTCCAGTCTCATTGACTTGCATAGCTACTATGGAAGTCAATGAGACCAGAAACTGTCTTGTTACCGGTACTGATATTCTTCTAAATATCAGAAAATCGGCTGAATGGATTCGAAAACAGTAAAACTCAGCTGTTTAACTCTGGAGGAGTGGTAAAATAAGCCTATTTCCAAAAAAAGTGGAGTATCCCTTTAAGTCGCTAGTTCACCCAAAAACTTTCTTTACTCTTTCTTTACTAAAAAAATGATTTTGTCCATGCTATTAAAGGATCCAATGTTATTTGGGCGCCATTGACTTTAATATCTTTTTTCAGTCTTGCCAACTTAATGACTTTGTTGCTAGATTAGTGACCTTTTCAGGGGGTTTTGCAACACAAGGAGTTTTCAGTTTTGGGTGAACTGTCCCTTAAAATAGCCAAGAAAAGTTAACAAACCATATGAACATTTGGTCAAATTAATGTTGCATGTTAACCAAGCCCTAGCTAAGCATCTAAATGCCTCATTTCTGTTCATTCAACATCCCAAGTTTACAGTGAACTATAAAAGGTGTGTTTTAGTAATTAAGATTAGGTAAATGGGTCTAGTCTTTGTTCTATAACGATAAACCCTTTCCGTTCTCCACACCTCTGGAAAATCGACAAAGCTTTCGCAATTGACTTTTCGCCAGCCATCCCTCCAAAACGCAAGGAATTGTGGTAGCTAGATGTAAACAAACCAGCATGGCGGTCTTTATGTGCATTAGTAATAATTTATGTTGCCAAAGGTGCTTACTACTTGTTTATTTGAGGGAAACGAAGGAGGAAAATGGCGTATAAGGCAAGATTAGCTGTTATACCTTTTATTTGGATATGTATTTGGTATTAATTTATCCTTGCACTCAATGTACTGAAAACTAGTTAACGTTATATTGTCCTTAACACCGTGTACCGCCTGCAAAAACACTGCATCTGTAGGGGCTGCCATTGTTGTTTTTTATGGTTTTGTGGGCTAAGTGACGTCAGACCTCATGACTAGGAGTACATCGATCAAGTACGAGTTCACGGGTGGGAAGTCACGGGTTTGACTGCCATTGCAGTGCACTTTCACAGATATAAAGTTGGAAAAACATGGGTTACAGGTTGCCTGGAATGCAACATGACATTAAGCTGGTCTCTGTATCTCCAAAACATCTTTTATTCTTCAGGCATTTTTTTACAATTCGCGTACCTTGTAATTACAGCGTGAACTTTTCTCAGTCTTGTTGTTTACTGAGCTTTCATTGCTCATAACTGCAGCAATCATGTTTTTTTTTTTGAAAAGTGTGCTTTGGACCATTCTCTTTAAGCTTATTAGTGTGTGTTGATTAGGTGGGAGTTTTGGGGAACGAGGCACAATAAGATGAGAAGGATGGAAGACATGAAGTGAATGGGGTATTGCTTGTCACCGAAGCAGAAGTCGTCCTTTACACAACACATGCTGTCACTTGCACATGCTAATCTTTAAAGCTGTTGCTCGTGGGTGTAAACAATGCCAAAGCGGTGTGGCACCCACATGAAGTAATGACAGGGCGATATTTCACACGAAAGGTACAAGCTGACTCCTGGTGACGTGTGTACTTCTGTGAAGTCGGTTCCGGTTGACAACGATTCAACAAGTTTTTATGTTCACTTCTAGTATTTTGAAGAAATGGCCATTTTTGTGGTTTTTGTGTCTAAACCACTCTGATTTTTTTCAAGGTGACCTTTAGAAATATTGTTGATTAACTCTTTCAGGAAGCGTTCTGTGCTACACTTTTTAGTCATCTTTCTTTTAAACCTGTTTATGACAGCAATTTTAGGATGGAAACTCTGTTGCACAATTGAATTAAGCCTATGATTTAGTGTTGAATGATGTCACCCCCACCACAGAGTTTCAGTAAATGGGTTTTGAAGCAGTTCTGTGCAGCTGCACTGATACCAAAAGTGTCACCCAACAGCAAAATTGCATTGGAAACGTAGGGATTAACCTGGAAATGATGTAATACTTCTGCAGTGCTGGTTAATGACTGTGAGGATTAGAGCTGGAGTCCAGGGAAGTATAAAAAATAACTAATCTCATTGATTTTAAATATGTTTTGTTGCTTGACATGTAATCTGTTGAAGAATGTACTTGTCTAGCGTTTAGAAACATTCCAAATTGGACCTCAGGATTGGAAGATCACCATCCAGATAAGCAAAGTCAAGGACAATGCATCCAAGAAGTTCACTAAACGAACATTTTAGTCACAGGAAGTGTGACCATAGCTGTTGACATCGTCTATAGGGAGTTTAGAAGGGTTTGTAGTCTCTTCTCCCCCTTGTATACTTGCATTTTTCTTAGAGATATAGAATGTCATTTCACAAAACACACACACACACACACACACACATATTTTGAAAATAACTATTTAATGTCCTATTTGAAATATTTCTAAAAACTAAGACACTGAGAAAAAAAGTGTATTTATCTCCCAATTACACAGGATTCTAACATTTTCAAAATTTTTATTTTATTTTATTTTTTTATCCCTGTCAGAATTTCCCAACACACACACACACACACACATATATATATATATATATATATATATATATATATTAGGGCTGTCAAATGATTAATCGTGATTAATCGCACCCAAAATAAATATTTTCATGTATTTTCATGTATATAGATTTAATATACATGCATGTGTGTGTATTTATATATATATATATATATATATATATATATATATATACACAAAATAATTATACACAGTGTACCCACATATATTATCTAAACACAAACTTTTATTTTGGATGTGATTAATCGTGATTAATCATTTGACAGCCTTAATATATATATAATATATATATAATATATATATATATATATATATATATATATATATATATATATATATAATAGTCATTCTTGTGGGATGGATTATTTAAAATTTTACAAAAAATGTATTTGCAGTAACTTTCTAAAGTACAATGCATGACTCATATTGGCTCAAGCTATCTATGCGATTAAACTATAGCTGTTAATACAAAACTTGTTCCCCCACAAATCTAACATTATTTTGATCCACCCAAGATTGGACTAAAATTTCAAATTTGGAAACAACTCCTGGAGACTGGTCTGATTTTCTTAGGGGGTTTCCACCCTCTTTTCAAACAACATTAGCTGTGACCTCTTTGGCAGTCAAGTCGGCATTATGTAATGCATGTGAATATGCCTATTGAAACACTTTCAGCTTGGCTTTAATGTATTTGGCTAACACAAATAAGAAAGCCACAATCGGTCACCAGAGGTCTAAAAACAATCCTAAAACACTTTTTACCTTGAAACATTGACCTTGAGATTAATCTGTTTAGTTAGTTAACTGTAATCTGTAGTTAAGAGGCT
The DNA here is from genome assembly GCA_038021265.1 of Cyprinella venusta. Lineage (NCBI taxonomy): Eukaryota > Metazoa > Chordata > Actinopteri > Cypriniformes > Leuciscidae > Cyprinella > Cyprinella venusta. The sequence continues at coordinate 9,895,801 of CM075871.1, forward strand.
GTTTCCAATGATATTTTTCATTAATGTGTTGCACAAACCTCTCCCAGTTTTGTCTCTCTGCTTGAGGAGTTTGTTCAAAGGGGAGGAATAAGGCAAGTTGAACACTTGGAAATCAAGTTAACACGCTTCATCTACTCCGGGTCTCTGGGTTGGAGCTGGTTTCTGCTAGACTGCGAGCCGCAGCCAAGCTCAGAGCACTGAGTCAGAATGCGCTAGTGGAGATCCGCTCCCAGCGTGCCTCACAGCCGAGATCATGTCGAACAGAATAATACTTACACTTTTGTTCCATAAACACAGGGTCTGTTGTCTTAATGGATACGATTATCTTCGAGCCCTCTTGCTTGCCGTAGAGGGGAGCACCAGCTGTTGTTTTGCATGCTCAGCTAATGTCTTATAGTTTGTTTACAAAGGTTAGAAAGTGTGTCTCTGAACACACCAGAGCTGATTCACACCATCATTCAAATTCATTAAACAAGCATATTTTGCCAGCTGAGCACCAAACGGGTCTTGCCACACAATTTATTCATATAAAAAATAATAATTTCTTTCTTGACATCTATATTCACACTGTGTGTATGGAAGGGTTTTTGCAATGTTAAAGTGTGAATGAGGTGCAATTCTGTTGAGAACGCTTGAGAAAACTTTTCCTTATTTTCCCATCACATTGCTATTGCTTGATGCAATTGTGTGTGTATTTACACAGTATACGTGTCTGTGTGTTAGTGTATGAGATGAAGAGAGCAACAGTAATGTGATGGTAAAGCTATTATGCCTGGAGGGAATGCTGTGATAACAATAAGATGCATTTGTGAGTGACCACCTGCATACAAATTGGAATGAAGACTAAAGTTCATATGTTTATGCTGATTTTGCAAGAACAGAAAGTTTTACTTTGAAATAAGCCATGGCACCATAAAATGAACAGGTCTAATCATTTTGCTATGATAAGCTCATAAGCTTATTTCTCCAGTGTGTATGACAGGTTTTATTGGTGGATATGTCCTGTGTTCAGAAATTATTGGGTAACTGAATAAAGAGGTCAAAGCCATGCCCTTGTGGAATCTGTTTGGCAGATTTTAGCAGTTTCCAAAGAACTGGACTAACCTTCATTCACAAAGTTCTACTTGATCTGTATTGCGTGATACAAACTCACAGCTAAAAGAAACAAAGTCGCAATTACCGTTCAATTTGTGGTAAAAAAATGGGCTTTAATAAAAAGATAAGTGTAAAATAAAAGTGTAGTTCCCTAATCTCACATTTCACCACATTTTAAATCCATTTTACAGATTCCTACCAATTTTTCTTTCAAAATCAGCATGGAAAATGGCTGTTTATGCAACCAATAATTTGTTAGTTATCAGATTGATGACTCATTCGGACTGAAAAGCCTTCATGTAAACATCTCAATCGTTCCAATTTTTGATTGAACTGGAAACCGAAATAATCCAATCAATAGGGAAGTATTGGGCCAAAAAAGTTTGAGAACCTCTGACCTAATGTAAAAAGTCCTGCACATTTCACTTGGCCCTGGCCAAAACTCTCTTAGATTGCAGTAACTGAATAAAAAATACACTGATGAATGACAGTGCATGAATGTTGTTCTTAATCGTATTAAAAGCCATTTGCCATCTGGCAGACCTTGTTAAAAAGTGGGTGTGCTATCAGAAAATTGTAGGAAACTATTAACTGTTGCGTAATTATGCTCAGTCTTTTACTGGAACTCATAAAAGATGTGGACTTGCCAATGCCAATTTCAAGTATCAAATGCGATTTTAACTATTTGATTGATTGGTTATTCTTCAGTGTCGTTTCAGAATTCCTTCATTAGGCATCAATCAAATCATTATCTGACGTCATATGCGCCCCACGTTAAAGAGCCCAGCGTGCCTGTCAACAAAGTCAAAATGATGAATCCTGCAGATCCAGTCAAACAATTACTGTGCAATTTGTTGCCCAGTTGCATGCAAATTACCACTCAGCACCGGGAAGAATGCAAAGAGTAATGGGTTCCGACTAAAAATAAAACAAAGTTTTCAGATACGAATTCCTCAGAGGAAATGCTCTCTGGAATCTCCTCCGAGCTGTTCAACAGTGTGCCGTGTACCCCTCTATGAATGCCCGGAGATTGGTCTTCGTGGGGGTTGGCTGATAACACGCTGTCCCAGATTGCTGAAAAGAGAAAAACGTGTGTTTTTGATTGTTAGTGACAGCAAGGCTTACTTCAGCAGGGGAGAGCGGGGGGCGAAACTCGTGCTGTTTTGGTGATGTAATCGGGGTCACTGCAGGAGGTAGTGCTTTTTCCAGAGTTTTCCAGAGGGAAGTACCACAGGCTATCCGGGCTAGCTATGACACAGACACTTAGTTCAGTATCACTTTGTTGCACGCAGCAGGCAGACACAGCGTGGTCATTACCCAACATCCATTCACAGGGCATGTTTCCACATGTAAACACAACCTTGTTTGTGTTTTAGTGCCTTTCATCTCTTCTGATAACAGTTATTATCAGCTTTCACGGAGATTAATATCATTTCTGCCTGTGAATCATACTATTTTGAAGTTTTTATCAATAACAAATGCTCCCAATGAAGATTACTGAATTTCCAATTGGACATTTATTCATTTGGTAAGTCTATAATTTACACTAGTTCCATACAACTTGGATTTGAACGCAACACTGATTCTAAAGATGCCATAGTAGAAAGAAGTAAATAGAAAGATAACACTAAAAAATACTGGAACCGGATGACAATCAGAGACAATCTCCCAAAGAATGACTCTAATCCAGTTCTTTTAAGGGAATCAAAACATACACCAGTGTAGTTTGAATCCCAAATGAATGACTCTTATGAACCAGATCTTTTTAGTTAATCAAGACCTATAATGCAACCAGTGTCGTTTGAATCCCAAATGAATGACTCTTATGAACCAGATCTTTTTATTGAATCAAAACCATAGCGTGACCAACTGATTCCAGTTCAACTGATTCCCAAACTAATGATTCTCAAAACCATAGAGTGAACCAAGTTAGTGCACACACATTAGGAGCAGAGTAGAGAGAAGTGAACACACACACTGCAAACCGTGATACACACCAAGAGCAGTGGGCAGCCATTATTCTGTGGTGCCCTGTGGAGTGGTTGGGTTAGGTGCCTTGCTCAAGGGCACCTCAGTAATTTCCTGCTAGAATCGAACCAACAACCTTTGGGCTACCAGTCAGACTCGCTAACCGTTAAGGCCACGACTGCCCCCCCCTCCCAAACAGACGTATGCCGTCAGTGACAAATCCATGGACAGATCCAACTTTCTGATCACCGAACAACTCAGAGCAAATCCCTGGAGATGATTCCAAAAACCATTAAAGCTCTGCGGTCAGCCAGCACTGGAGACGTACTACGCAGTCACACGACGCATGTAGACATAGCTGCATCTCTCTTCAAACTCCTCCCTCCATTCCCCAGAAATGCAGCATTCCTGGTTCTTATTGCCGTACATATGGACTCCATCTGCATGGGGCTGCCATAATTCAGCATGTGTGATTGAACCTATTACAAAACTCTCTCTTGTTGTTTCGATTGTCCACTACATGGTTAAAATGATATTGGATGTGTTCATGCAGGGCGTAGTATATAAAACGGCATTGCACAAGTCTCTAGTGTGTCACTGAAATACCATCTTGCACAAGAAATATTGGATATTATTTTACTTATGTGTGGGTTTTAACGTAGCGGAGGGTTAGTAAAGGAGTTGACCAAGCACATAGCTGCGTGAGTGTAATAGGTGTTGTGGGTGTAGGTTTACATGGTGTGGCTTGAATCACTTTCTTGCTTTTGCATTCTGGCATTGCTCTGTGAGAAATCCAGGGAGTTGTTTTTCCACATTTGTGCTTGGAAAGAGAGAAAGTGTGTGTATGTGTGTGTGTGTTTTAATCTGCATTCTCAGGCTAAGAGAACAAACTGGGCTTCACAGGCCTTTAAAATAGATTTAAATACAGACTCTGAGGTCAGTGGCGTATCCACACTCGGCACGCGTGCATGGGAAAGCTGGGAAAACTCTGGTATGTCCCAACAGTTTCTCCCCATTGACTGCCCAAGCACACTGCTCTTCTAATGTCCCCTTGTTAGCCTGTCAAAGCGCTTTTGGTCGACCGGTCAACTGTGAAGCGCATGCGATAAGTTCTGTAGTGCAATTCTAGGGGTGAAATACAAATCATTTTATAGAGCCTCTTATCTAAGCCATCCTGTGGATGATGTGTTTTCCAAACCATTGGCCAAAAATGGTGTGTTGTGTGTTGCCAATGTGAATTCATTAGGATTTGACATTGTTGCAGGGCTCTGACGCCTGTACACCCACAATCCTCAGCTGGTTTAAACCTGGCAAACGCCTTCATTAGATGTCGATTCTGCTGGTGTTTTGATAAGCTCAGCGGTTGTTTAGCAAAAACCCTTGGCAATTTGAGGCCAACCAAAAAGCTTTATTAAAAACAAACTACATCACAATGTTATGAATTATCACTCTTATAATAACACACTTCAGTTGTAATGTGGGCTCTAAACCACAGCCCCGGATCGAGGTCTGTATCTTTCATGGTCTAATGTCACATTTTTTTACCCCCAGGTTTTTTTTTATTGGTTTTCACTCTTCACTAGGGTTGCCAACTGTCCCGAATTAGCTGGGACGTCCTTATAATTGGGCCTAATTTATTTGTCCTCTCTTGTCCCGATTATTGAGTGCTACGCTGATCTGACTGATACAATCACCACGACACCGGTCCTCATCCAGTCACGCGCATCCGACCATACAAATAAACTATAAATTGAGAATGAATTATTTAATCTATCTAGATACATTATTTATAAAAATCCTGCATGCTTATGCCCGTAAAAGACAGACAGAACATAACCTAATGTATGTGCGCCAGTGCCAAACCGTGTAGCGCCCCCACAGCAGAGAGGGGGAGAGTGAGGGACATTGAATTTTTTTATATATATATATATATATATATATATATCAATTTTCACAATTTTCTCTGTAATTAATCGCGATGAATCGCACCTAATGTTAAAGTTTTTAATAATTTTTTAAAAATTTCACATTTATTATTCCAAATTATATATTATACATATTCCAAATTGATGTAGAAACAACATAAAGACTTAAAGTACATTTTAAATATTTGTTTAATGACATATTTTTTATGAATGAAGACTGTTTTTTTATTATTATTGTATTAATTAATTGTAGCCATTCAACATTATTGTAATAAATGTCACATATAGTGCCTGTAATATATCAGGCCTCAGCGATAAGTATTTTTCTACTGGCCCAGTCAGACCAGTTGCCCTGTACTCGCCCTGCCAAAATGCCAGAAAAAAGTAATTGTTTTAACAGATGTTACAGTAAATACATAAATTGGATAAAGTTATTAAACACCTCACATTCACAGTCTTTGCTGCATAAATACTAAATTAAATATAGATTTATCCTTATCAAAGCTGCAGATGTGATTTAGTCAAGAACCATAACAGGTTTATTAGGCTGCAGTCACTTTAAAACCTGCGGCACATGACACAGATCTGGCACACATCCGATTTACTCACAACTCCTTATGTTCATTTAAGACTTTATTTAACTCATTTAAGACTGTGCTTGTGAGGATACCTGACAAAACGGGCACTTTGGGATACTTAGCGCTGTCTAAAGCGTCTTTCAGTGCGCACAAGTCGTGTGTGTGTCACACAGACAGGAGATTCACTGATACTGCACTGAAACTATATATGAACATATAGTCAATAAATAAATAAACAAAGGTCAAATGTCTTCAGTTAATCTAGTGAGGTCCGGCAGACAGTCGAAAAGGAGAAAATGTATATCATAAGTTGAAAAATGAAAGCTGGAGGCTCTATTTTACTCAGTTTTCCTATGTCATCATAAACTTTGTGGAACGGGTATCACTTTGGACACACTTTTAATGGTTTCCAAACCCACAGGCCTTTTGGATAGCGAGCTGGAGTGAGAGAGGGCTTAATCTGCAGTGGCATGGCATCACTTGGAAGATTCTACACACTTGAGGAAGACGAATAAGTAGCTTGAGGGAAAAACTTTTCACATCATGACCTGGCATCATGATCATTTATTTATTATTATGCAGCATTATGCAAATGCATTTTCACACTGATCGCCATAACTCATTACAGCCACGAGTTAAGTGGTGGAGGCGCTGCATGAATGACAGTAAGGTTTCAGGGTTTAGGCTTTTTTTTTCCTGCACCCTGATGCTTCGGTTGTTCCAGTAGATCAGTTCATTTATTTGCTCTTTATAAAATAAACATTTCGCAATCTTTAATACTGACAAAATACTGATTTTTTTCTTCTTTTAAATCAGTTACTTTTTAATTATTTAACTGCTGGTAATTATTTTTGCTCTCACAGCCTGACAACTGAATAACAGACAACAACATAACAAAGTGTTCTGATTTTGTTTGAAAGAAACTATTACTTTTATTTAGCAAGTGTGCCTTAAATTTATCAAAAGTGACAGTAAAGATATTTAAAATGTTTCTAAGGATTTTATTCTTTTGAACTTTTTTTTATTATTTATTTAATTAATTATTATTATTAATTAACCAAAGAAACCTGAAAATGGATCACAAACAAATATTATAAAAATATAACTGTTTTCAACATTGATAATAAGAAGAAATAAGAAAAATCTCAAGGAGAACACCAGATCAGCATATTAAAATGATTTTTGTAGGGTCATGTGACACTGAAGATTGGGGTAATGATGAAAAATCATAGGAGTGAATTTTATTTTAAAACATTATTTAACAATATTACTGTTTTTACAGTATTTTTGATCAAATAAATACATAAACATATGAAACTGTAAAAACATAACAAAACTTATTGACCCCAAACCTTAGAATAGTTTATTTTCTAACAACATTTTATTTGACCTTTTTGCTTATTTATAGCTTATTTTTGTGAAATATTTTTTTGCTTGAACTATTTTTCTTTAAAATAACAGTACATGCTTTCATATTTTGTTATCTAATGTGTTTACCTTCATAAATTACTGGTGGAGTTAGGCCAACTGAAAATTTGCCATAAAATGTTTTAGCACAATTTCTTTTTGAAGCATAATCACACAGAACAAAATTAGGCAAGAACTTGGAAAGACGCCACAGGTTTTTAAAGGGTGTGTGTGTGTGTGCATTTCTCTGCATCTTTATAGCCTACTGAAATTTGAAAGGTTTACCCTGACCGATGTTTAAGGAAGTGGAGCTGAAAGGAAAGTGAGCGAGATGCTAGTCTTACCACCCGTTGCTTTAAGTGTTTCACGCTGGCTGTGCATAAGCCTGGCACACTCATCTGTCACAGAGACCCACTGAGAGTTTTAATAAGAGCTCAGGACTCAAGAGATTGTTGGGAACAAAGGGGAATTTTACTCCTATCTAGGATCTTATGCACCTGTCAGTCAATCTTCATTGAGCTGAGACAAGGGAAATGGAGAGCAGGATCTTATTATGAACATTTATGAACGACTTTGCACGACTGTGAATTAGTTTGTATAACACATGAATACAATAGCAGCGTACTAGGCCCAGGTCAGTGAGGTGTGGTCTTGCATTGCTAAACACCTGTACTTCCTCCCATGCCGCAGGCAAGTAACCATCACTCCACCCCTGCCTTGTCTCCATGGCAACCGTTTTCAAATTCTATCAGGATGCGCCTTATTTTTTTTATTCCTCCTCGAAGCAAAACACACTTACTGTAAGATGGACTGCAAAATATATATCACAGTAATAACGAAAGGGTGGATTTTTTTTTGAATAATAATAACTTGCTTTAAAAGACCTATGATGAGTCTGTTGAGCGATATATTACAAAATATACATTATAATAAGCAACATGCAGTACTCTGCCGTAATATCTCCCCAGGTGGAATCGATTAAGGATTTACATCATTCTCTCTCTCAGGCAGAGCCCTAAAATTACATTTGCCTCACAGAAGTAAATGAGACGGTTCAAAAGAAAGCCTCTCTGTCAGTGGACAGCAAAATTGAGTCATTTGTTTCAGCCACATCGTAATTTAGCATGTCGTCGGCTCCAGGAGTGTTCGGCAACAATGGAAGTGATGAAAACACAATGATGAGAGTGAATCCAATTTTCGAGGAGCTCAACCATCCTGTTAAAAACAATAACCAGTGTGATTCAGACACTAGCGGACTCTCACCTCAGTGGTTCGGCTGTGAGCCGGGATGAAGAGCTTTGTGGTGGTGGTGCAGTAGTGCTGAACAAGTGAGCCCTCTAATGCTGATTGAATCTGTTGCATTGGTACAACGCAGAATCCTTACTTTTATCATCATTTAAACATTAGCATTAAGTTGTATGCAAATCCATGTTCCACAAACAGAAGGCAGCGGTTCTTTGAGGTAATTGTTGGTTGTCCAGAAAGGTGATACGCCTCCCTTTCTCCTTGTGAGCAGACAAAACAAGAGGCCGGGCAAGTTTCTCACCTGTTACCGCACAGGAGGGAGTCCTGTGAGACCTGTATTGCAGTTTGCCTGGGATATTATTAAAGGGATAGTCCGTGCTGATGGGGACAAGACGGCTTATGCCGAGTCCGAGTCAAGAACGAGTCTTTGAAGGGTCGAGACCGATTCTTTGAAGGGTCAAGTCCGAGTCGAGACCGAGTCCGTTGGTTTTGAAATACAGTCGAGTCCGAGTCAAGACTGAGTCTTTGAAGGCTCGAGTCCGAGTCGAGACTGAGTCTGTTGGTTTTCAAATACAGTCGAGTCCGAGTCAAGACCGAGTCGAGGCCGAGTCCGTTGGTTTTCAAATACAGTCGAGTCCGAGTCAAGACCGAGTCTTTGAAGGCTCGAGTCCGAGTCGAGACAGAGTCCGTTGGTTTTCAAATACAGTCGAGTCCGAATCAAGACCGAGTCTTTGAAGGGTCGAGTCCGAGTCGAGACCGTTGGTTTTCAAATACAGTCGAGTCTGAGTCAAGACCGAGTTTTTGAAGGGTCGAGTCCGAGTTGAGACCGTTGGTTTTCAAATACAGTCGAGTCTGAGTCAAGACCGAGTTTTTGAAGGGTCGAGTCCCAGTCGAGACCGTATCCGTTGGTTTTCAAATACAGTCGAGTCCAAGTCAAGACTGAGTCTTTGAAGGGTCGAGTCCTAGTCGAGACTGAGTCCGTTGGTTTTCAAATACAGTCGAGTCCGAATCAAGACCGAGTTTTTGAAGGGTCGAGTCCGAGTTGAGACCGAGTTTTTGAAGGGTCGAGTCCGAGTTGAGACCGTTGGTTTTCAAATACAGTCGAGTCTGAGTCAAGACCGAGTCTTTGAAGGGTTGAGTCCAAGTTGAGACCGAGTCCGTTGGTTTTCAAATACAGTCGAGTCCGAGTCAAGACCGAGTCTTTGAGGAAGCAAGTCCGAGTCGAGTCGAGTTTGTGTTCCATAGGAGAAAGGGCCTTGTTTACACAGTATTTAGAAGCGTTTTCATAGATCGGATTACAAGTGGATGATGCTAAATGCTTTGAGCCTGTCCATTTTTGACCACTTTAAGAGGCAATCGAAAACGATTTTTTTTAACAGCTACAAAAGGACTACTCTCCACATACTGACCTTATGTGTAAACATTATGGGAAGTGCACTAATCAGACGTGATTTTAAACCTTGTTGCCTGAAGACCCAAGTTTGGTTTGAAAAAGAAAAATGTACCAAGCACAGTCTCACCATTCCTGATTTCAAACACACACTCACAGTGTTTGATGTAAGCTGACGAAAGTTGGTGCTCTCCGTATTTTTTTTTCCGTGGGATGGTGCGTGAACTTATTTAGTCTATTAGATCAAAATACCCATCCATGGATATTCCTTTCCGGAAGGGTTTGTGTTTTTGATAAGTCTTTAATACGTTACGAGTTGCTTTTGATAAAAGGTTCTGCCCAATTAATGAATGTTAAGTTACATCTAACCGTACATGATTTTTTTTCTTTTTGTTTAATTCTTTTGTGCAGGAATCCTCAGTTTGCCGGACAGTTTGAGCCTGCACAGGAACCAGCAGCGCTCAAATAAATCTGGAGACGCCTACAGTCAGTCCGAGCAGCGGACGATTGAGCAGTCCCTGCTGGCCACACGCGTGGGGAGCATCGCTGAGCTCAGTGAGTAACCAAACATCTTTTTTTCAACTTAAATTGAGCTCTTCTGCACCATATACTTTTTTTTCTACTAATAATTCCTAGCTCAGAAAAGAGGAAGCTGCCATCATTCTTGGGTCTATTACTTGTTGTATGTGTGAATGCACACATCTGTTTAAAGAGTTTTATTTAGTAGAAGTTGTGTTGGGTGATCTGTAGCTCTCTGTTTGATTTGCATGTACAGCACATTTTCTCAGTGTTCAGGAATGCTGGTGTAGAGTGGTAAAGATATAGATTTTGATGCAAATTCATTTCGTTTGAAGTAAGAATTAGCCCCAGGTTGCAGTCATTTCACACCAGAGGGATGTGTTTAGTAGTAGCAATCCATCTGCTCAAGATTCAGGTCTCTCTCTCTTACCTCAAATAGGCCTTTAGCTCTCAACATCCCATACACACAATCCACTCTCATACAAGTGCCATACACTGTATTTGATTTCCCCATGAATTTAATACAGTGCTTTAGACATCTGTTTTTAAAAGGGTCAAATGTTCAACAGAGCACTTAGACCGCATGCAGTTTATCCTATGTGCATTATCAATCTGGTTCTTCAGTACAGTGGAATTTCAAATAAGTAATTAACTAGGCAATGGAAACACTTTTGTGTTTGTGTGTATGTATATGTACTGTATATATACATATATTCTTTTTTTATGTACAGTACCAGTTAAAAGTTTGGATACGTTACTATTTTTAATATACTTCCATGTACTGTATACCCTATTTTGTTCTTTTCTATTTTAAATATTTCATATATATATATACACACACACACACACACACATTGTCTTAGCTGTGTGTTCACTGTCCTTTTGGAAGGTGAATCCTCTGCACAGTCAGAAGGCACTGGACAAAGTTTTTATTAAGGCTTACTCTATATTTTGCTGCGTTGGGCATCCCTTCTACTCTTTTTAGTCCCTCAGTCCCTGCTGCTGAAAAACACCACCACAGCATGATGCTGCTACCACCATTCTTTACCGTCGGGATGTGCAGGTGATGAGCAGTGCCTGGTTTCCTCCATAAATGATGCTTGACCTGAGAATCTTGTTTCTCACAGTCTGAGATAGTCCTGTAGGTGGTTTTTTGCTAATTCCAAGTGGGGTTTCATGTGTCTTCACTGAGGAGAGTCTTGAGTCATTGAGCTGCCATAAAGCCCAGATTGGTGGAGTGTTGCAGTGATGTTTGTCCTTGTCTAAATGTCCCTAAACCAGAGTGACCATCAGCTTCTTAGTCACTACTCTAACCAAGGTGTGCTCAATTTGTCCAGCAGGCTATCTCTAGGAAGAGCCCTAGTTATTCCAAACTTGTTCCATTTAAGATACATGCTTCTGTCATCTTTCAATACTGCATTTTTTTTTACATTGATATGTATTTAGGCATATGCTGAGTGTCCTGACAATGTAACACAGTCTCATCCCAATTCATCATATAACTGACGTTTTGGGATGTCTTTTGACCATTCGTCAATATACGACTTTTTAGGGCCCCCTTAAACGTCGGTAGATGACGATCCCGGGTCGTCATACAACTGACGCTTTACCTTTAACGTTAGTTAGGTGACGAGTTGGGTTTAGGGTTAGGTTTAGGTATGGGGTAGAGTTAGGATCCCATAACGTCATCTACCGACGTTTAAGGGGGCCCTAAAAAGTCGTATATTGACGAATGGTCAAAAGACGTCCCAAAACGTCAGTTATATGACGAATTGGGATGAGACCGGGTTGGACAATGACATATAAAACTATAATAGAAATTTAAAATAGAATTTTTGCTGGAATGTTCAATCTGCATTTATTTGCACACTGAATTATGATTGGTCTTCTTTCTTGCATGTTTTTGAAAACTGAGTTGAGTTATTTTGGCTCTTTTCTTCCTTGCATATGTTATAGTTGCCAGTTATAATTGCCTGTACACTGCACATTGACATGTGATGCGCAGTCAACTGAAAACATGATGCGTGCTGAGTGTCATGACAACGACAGCATTTCATTTATACAGAAGCAAAGTCTTCAACTCCTTCTTGCCTAAAACTTGTACACTTTTCTTTTCTTGCCTTGCAAGCACTGTTATTTCCATCAGGAGAGGCAAATCTGATTAGATATAAAGCTCTATTACTTAGGAGAATTATCATGTAATTCAATATATTTTACAGCTGAAAGCTTGTTCTATTCCGGAGAACATCGATTTTAAACGCAATACTATATGTTCTGCAGTACAGAAATCTTCTTAGCCGCAATGCCTGACTTGAACTCAGCAATGACAAACACCGTCATTCACATCCAATACAACAAATACGCACGTCCCTGTTTAATATCTGAAAAGTAAATGGAAAACATACCATAGCAAGCCCAAAGAAGCAGATATGCACAAAATGCAGCTGTCTGTTCCTTTAAAAATGCATGCGCTCTTCAAATCTTAAATATCAAATATCCATTAGTACTTTTTTTTATAGACAGTATCCATGGAGATTTTCCATAAAATGCTTAGTCTATTTCCAGCTCTTCTCTTCTGTCTCTCTGTCTCTTTCTCATGGTTGTCCCCAGTGACCCTGCAGGGGAAGTTTAGGGCAGTTTGAACCCTGGGTAGGGACAGCGGTCCTCCTCTGCTTTACACATCCAGTACACTGCCTCCAGCAAGGGCAGGAACAACAACTGTCACATAGAGAGTTTTTCTGCATTTGGACAGTCATAACAGAGCACTCTCTTACTCAAAGGGCAGAGTTTATTTTAAGAGAAAGCTGCACTTGCAAAATGTAGATCTAATTATACAGTTTTGTTTTTATAATGATATAAACGAGTTTTTGTTTAGGTTGCTGATTTTTTTTACAGGGTTTGCCTGTGCAGAAAGCTTTAAAATATTATAAACTTAATGTGAACAAGGCACCTAGTCTGTATTCAGAAAATGTTTCATAATGTATATTATGCAATGTATATTTACAACTGTAGCATACTTTTTCATTATGCACGATTTAGCATTAGGATCAGGGTTATTATGAAGCTCATATCTGCAAGTTATTAAATTGGAATGGAAGGCATTCAGACTGTCAAAGTCACTGCCTCTCAGGAAATCCTTGTTATCTGAAGCACATATGACCTTTTGTAGGCTTGTCACAATCCTCTCACAGCTGTACATATCCAGAGGGAAGTCTGAAATCTCCTATTCCATACGGTAATTGTATTTTAATATAATTACACTCGTATAAATCCCATAACATCAGAGCACGGCAATAGATTAAATCTTTCTATTACAGTTCATAGGTTTTTATGTGTCACTCATGAGCCAGTTAACTAGAATACATCTCTCCCTGCACAGCTCTAAAGGGTCCAAAAGGTCAATGCATTAGAAGCCTTTTTTTGTCGTATTTGTCTCTCAAAATTCCATTGTGTCCTACTCCCTCGCCGAATTTGCTTGGAAAAATACATTTTCTTTCTGGGGTCATTTTAGCAGTGCTTATTTTAATGCAGATTGAGTAGCTATTGCTTGCTGACTGTATAGAAAAGATAAGTGGTGGATATTTAAATTTAGTTTTCCATTATTGAAAATAAGCTCTCCCTTGTAACTAAGTGACAAATTAACTCCAGAGAAGCTAAACTCATTTACACTTTATGGGATTTTTTTCTTGCATACTACATTTGTTCATGTAATGGTTTGGTTGATCTAAATAAGACTAATTCTCTGCTTTCAGCATTTGAGTGTGCATACAAGAACTTTACTTTGGGCTATTGTTATTTAGCCATAACAGCTAATTGGGAAATGTACATTTACAGACTCTAAAAACAGCCCTTAAGGAGAATCAACTCTTATGCAGAATAAATAGCTGTTTAAGTGTCTCACATTAGGCTCTGTCTGAATGAGACCTGCACCACAGTTAGGAGGGTTTTTTTTTTTAGGTTGGCCAGAAACCAATCAAAGACCTTTGTGGCTAAATTGCCATCAGTGAGTGTTTCCATGCCGTCTATAATATTTTTTTCCACCTTTATCCTAAAAGTCCCCGTTTCCTCCCATAGCTCTGCTAATGCATCTATTCCCTCTTGCGCCATAAAACGCTCATTACATTTCATTGCTTCATTGGTCTGGAGCACCGTTCTTGCCCAATGACTGGTTTTGAATTGTTTATCTACACTTTTCTTACAGTAATTCTGCTAAGCAGCGAGTTTTCTGTTGCAGGAACTGCTGTAGCTTTGACGGCTGCTGGAATATATGGTTTTTTTGGCATGTCTGGAAAAGCCAACGGCATTATATGGGTGTGATGAGACCCAGACCTAGTGGTATTTTTTAACGGAACAATAACTATTGGTGAAACTCATGAAAAGTGTAAATATACATTATCATCTTAAAATATATGTAAAAATCTTTAAAAAAAACATCCAATATTTCAATTTTGGCTTCAGTCCGTAACTTTTTTTGGGTTAAAAATGATGCAAAATAAATTTGAGCTAGTAGCCTACATAACCAGCCAGTGTTCACATCTATCTGATTGCCTTAGCTCCATTTAAAACAGTAAGCTTGTAATAATGTTTTTTAATTCCACTGGTACTGGTGAATTTCCGCGGGAAATTTGCACGGTTTGAAGTGATATGATAAACGATAGTTAGATAGCCCGATTTACTCCAATGCTTTGTGTTTAGTTAGTTGGTCAGAAGAGAAAAAGTGGATGTTACTTGTTCAGATGACATTTTAGGTTGACAATTCTTATGTTGGTCATACTTCCAAAAAGTAGATTCGGAATCTGTCATTCCAAATGACAGTATCGACACCGGCGCGGTGACTGACAGCTGCACATGTACAGTGTATATATACTGTATATATATATATATATATATATATATACACACACACATCAAACAAAAGTAATTGAAAATTTTTGTAATACTCATGAAATGCAATTTTCCAGACATTTGAAATAAAACAACTACAGTTTATCCAGTGAATCCCAGTTTGACGGATCAGAAAGACCAAAAAATCTGTTCTCTCGCATAAAGCTAAGCAGAGCACCTTTCTCTCTCATGGCATTTTCTTGGTAATTTATGTCTTGGCTCTGGGAGGACAGCCAATCGATTCTGCTCAGTTTTCACAGTAAAACACCATTCTGCGTCCTCCATTCCCAACGTCTCATTCTCAGTCTGGTGATGAAGGGCACCTTCTCAGCTGTTACGCTTGAGAGTATCATATTTAACCCCAGACACTCAAGCAAACAGAAAATGTTCTGCTGTGTTGGTTTCTTACATTGCCATGCTTACTTATACAAATAGCCCGCAGTACCTGTAGAGGATTAGCCATCTTGGTTGTGAGGTTTACGATCATGACCTTTTGCCGTTGGTGTGTTTGTTTAGCTGGTTAATCTTGAGCATATCTCTCAGTCAGTTCCTCTGCTGTCCCTCTGACTTGAGGAAATGTCACACGCTATCATGAATAAGAGATGAGTGTCGGTCACAGAAGTGCCCCAGGTGGCTTCCAGTCCCTCTCCTCCTCTCGAAAGCCTCCTGCCACCACCTCTGACTGCTAACGCTGTGTGTTTCTGTGCTGACAGGTGTATTCTTATACGCTTTAATGTTTTGTGTGTTTACTTTACTTTCGTGGCTCCTGATAATGTATTCTGCATAATCCTGTAATTACTGTGTATAATTACATTGCAAATCTTTGCCCTCCACTGTTATATAGTCCACATAGCTTCCTCTCAAACTCATCAGTATTCGCTCTTTATAATGGCACCATTCTTGCTTTTTCCTGTCATTTTCTACTCACGCTCATGTTGTTCCTAACCCAAGAAGTACATTTTTTTTGTATATATAAATAAAAGTCTTTGATAAAACTTTGAAAGAAAAAAAAAACAAGAAAAAATAACATTGAGAATATGTTCCACAGAAGAAAGAAAGTAATACAGATTTGGAACAACATAAGGTTGAGAGAATGATGAGAGAATGTTAATTTTTAGGGGAGCTATTCCTTTAAATCTGCTGCCTTGTCTAAGGAAATCAGAATTACGACAGTTAAACAAGCCGTTCATTCTCTAAATGAATGCTTATCACGCTCAGGCTGCCTTGTTAATTCATTTGGAGTAACATAGATGCAAAATGTTCTTGAGAGAACAAGTGCGAGTGCTGCAGTTACTCAGAAATAGATGAGGCTATTTCTTAGTGTGCCTTTCAGAGTCTGTTATTGACAGTACTGAACACACTGCTGTTCAGTTGAATGCTTTCAGAAGAATTAGGTCTCATGAACTAAATGAGACCGTAGATGATCTGAAAGTTTCACATATGAAAGGAAATAGTCATTGGAGCGAGAGGGAGAGTGTTTAATGTTCTGTGTAATGAATGCAGAGCTTTGTGTGACCTTGTTTAAAAAGAGGTTTGTGACCTCTTTCTCATCCATCAAATAGTCTGCTCTTTACACAAAATCTCATGCAAACATGCACTCAGCTGGAGTAGCATTTCATTTCATTTGTTGAATCAAACAAATGACACAAAAAAGATGAGTTCATTTTGATAGACGAGTTCGAACAGGAGAGTGACAAACGCGCATCCCAGAACAGAGCAAGGCGAGCATTTGAGCTTATAAAACTTTTTTTATTTTTTATTTTTTTTAAATGAGCGATCGTTTCGCTTGACAAGACTCTTATTCTTCGTCTGGAATCGTTTAAAGCCCTTGGAACAGTTTGCAGTTTGCACCGAAACTGTCTCTTGGACCTTGAACCATTTGGTTCCCATTGAAGTCCCATTGAAAAATCCTGGAATGTTTTCATCATTAACATTAATTTCTTTTCGACTGAAGAAAAAATGACATGGATATCTTAGATAACATGGCGGTGAGTAAATTATCAGCAAAAGTTTTTTTTTTTTAAAAAGTGAACTCCTTTAACCCCTAGTTTACTCCAGAGGCGTGCAACCTCTGACATATATAGCAATTGTAAGTCACTTTGGATAAAAGCGTCAGCTAAATGAATAAATGTAAATGACAAGTGTTGCATAGTGAAATAAAACCTGTAGCTGTAAATGACCCCCCTTTTTGCGAAATAATTTCAAGCAATTTTGCCATGCAGTATGCATTTAGATGCTAGATATTCCATATGGTCAACCGGAAGTGGTATTATTGAAAAGTGGAAGTATCAAGAAAATCAGAAACTTAACCACAAGGACAACCAAGTTAAGTCACAGAGCGGGGTCACCAAGTGCTGAGGGACATGGTGTGTAAAAGTCACCAACGGTCTGCTGATTCCATAAAGCTAAAGATTTCAAAACTTGCGCTGACATTAATATCAGCACAAAAACTGTGTGGCAGGAGCTTCGTGGAATGGGTTTCCATGACCGAGCAGGTGCATGCAAGCCCCACATCACAAAGTACAAAGTCAAGCGTTGAATGGAGTGGGGTTAAGCACGCCACCACTGGACTCTAGAGTCTCTGGAGTGACGAATCACGCCTCTCTGTTCTCTGTTTGTCAGTGTATATATATATACTGTATATATATATATATAAATATGTTAGTATTAAACTGATATATAGGGTTCCGACAGGTATACTGTGGCAATGTTACACAACTGATTTGGGTAATATTCATTTTGATTGACTGCCCAAGAATTTCATTTCTGACAAACATGCTGCCGAGGACCTACAAACAGCTGACTAGCAGACAGTGATTGACGGAGTTGCTAATTTTTTCTGCTGTAACGTCAATGCGACGACAGTACTGTCCTTCACCATTTACATCATTCCCAGCAAACCAAAGGTCTCTTGTGCCCCGGCAGGTGATTTAGTGTCCAGAGCCATGCATCACCTCCAGCCTCTGAGCATAAAGAACCACAGCAACGGAACCCCGCTCCCTCAGAAGAGCAGCCTGATCCACTGGGAGCCCGAGGCTTTATATACGCTCTGCTACTTCATGCACTGCCCTCAGCTGGAGTGGGAGAACCCCAACGTAGAGCCCTCCAAAGTCACCTTACAAACAGAGAGGTGAGGGGACTTCCATTGTACCTACTCTAGTTATTGCAAATTGTCTGGGTATTTTTGTTAGGGTGGTTTCTGGTTGATGTATTCGCTCATGGTACTTACCTTAAGCCAAGTAGTCGTTTATTCAACTTGACACTGTCATATGATGAAATGCAGAGGAGTATAAAAAATGTGAAACAGTGCAACAGACTGCAAGGCAAAGTAATGCAGTGAAACAATGTCACGTTATGAATACATGCAGAGTAGATTACACTTCCTGTATCTGCTGGAAAAGGATCATGTCATTTTAAAAGATATCAAATAAGTGATTATTTATTGGTTAATTATTTTGCTTAATCTTTAACTTGTTTGGTATAGAAATTCTCAGGATACATTGCGTTGCTCAACTGCTAATAAAATTTAGATTAGAAAGAAAATCAAACAGATTATTTTAATCTTCCAAGGTCACGAAAAGGTCTTTTGCTAGTTGAGCTGATTAAATCAGTTGCTGTGATATTAAATCTAACTTTTGTCTCTCTGAGATAGACCAGTGTTAACAATAAGTAAAACTTTCTGGTAAGAAACATGTTTTGTTAATTGAAAATATATTAAAAGAAGAACCTAAACTAAACGACATTAAGTTACCAAGGGAACATTTCTAAATAAATCAGTTTAAGATGAAGTAGGCTACTAAAATTACTAATTGAAATATAACTTGAAATTGAAATAAAACTATTTGGAATTATATATGTTTTAAAGAAAGTTCATAATAGCACAAACAAAATTATTAAAAATGTAACTAAAATTAAAATGAAAGCTGGATAAAATAAAATGAATTAAAAATGGTAATCTATAAATAATGCTAAAATAACAAATATGTATTTGTTAGAGAACAGTAATCTCATTTTGTCTCCCCCTGCAGGCCGTTTCTAGTACTGCCTCCTCTGATGGAGTGGATCAGAGTGGCTTTGGCACACACAGAGCACCGCCGCAGCTTTTCAGTGGATAGCGATGATGTTCGGCAAGCGGCCAGACTCCTGCTGCCCGGGGTGGACTGTGAACCCCGCCAGCTGAAGTAAGCGTGGTGCCATTAAATTAACATCCAGCTACCAGATATTGCTACCCATCATGAGTGAAATGGAAATGGCTCATAAACAGTCTGTACAGGGAAAACAAGTTTAGTCAACCTCACACCAGCCCTTCATTGCACCATAACTGCTGCTTTATGGCTATTAAGCCGAGTGTTGCAATGAAAGATTCACACATAGATGAATATTTAACTTGGAATGTGTGACTTTTGCAGTGGGTTAAGACATTAGAAAGATGTTTTTGTTTATGTGCCGCAGGACGGATGACTGTTTCTGCGTGTCACGTAAGCTGGACGCTGCCTCCACCGAGGCTAAGTTCCTGCAGGACTTGGGCTTCCGCATGCTGAACTGCGGCCGCACTGACCTTGTCAACCAGGCCATCAACTTACTTGGGCCCGGTGGGATCAACAGTATGAGTGAACAGGTTAGAATGAGTATCATATGTTTTCAATTCAACCTAATGATGATAGCAGACAAGTTCATAAATACAAGTACAAAATGGCTTTATGTTTATTAAAAAAAGTATGAAAGGGTAGGGGTTGTTGGCTTTTTGATAACCACCAATATTATGATTCGCACATGTGGGAACACCTTCCTATAATATACACTATACCGTTTAAAACTTGAGATACATTTTTTTTACTTTTATTCTAGCCTGACTTCATCATACTCATATTCTAGTCAGAATGTGAGTCTGATACTGCTCTATAGGGCCAGAGAAAGTGTAATCTGGGGAGAACTTCCACTCTCAGTCAACATCCGGGTTCTGAACTGCCTGCAGTTCCACTCTGGTTCCATATGAGGGCGCTCATAGGACAAGTGCAGAATGAATGGAGGTCTTTGGAGCAATACCCAGATATCCATAATAAAGGCTAGATGCCTCGTCTGCGCTGCTGGCCAATGAAGATCGACGCCTGCACCTGGTGGCCATCTTGTCACAAAGACAATGCACTTACTTTGATATTTTGTAAAATGCCATTCTAGCTGTCCCTTCGTTGGCTTTGTGGTGATCTTTTCCGGTGTGGTTCCTTCTGAATGCATTGATGCATGTTTTTTCACCTTGGTGAAGAAGAAATGCACCAGAAGCAGACTCTCTTTGATCAGCATGGTTTAATGTTCAAGTAAGCAGTAAGTTACCGAGTGTTGCAGATAGTCAAACAGGATGAGCGCTACAGCGATTGTTAACATTCTAAGTGATGTCATCGGACAGTCTATAAGGCTGTGCTGCAGCAGACATTCTTCAGCTCACCTAGGCCTGTTTTTCTCTGACCTCCTTTATAAACTGTCCTCTCTTATTGCCAATCTGATCTGCTTTTGAACCAGACAACTAATATCTATAAATTAAAGGATTGTAAAACTCTAAAATCAAACATTTTAAGAGACTGCTAGTTCTTAAAATTTGTTTGCACATAATGGGACCCTAGTGAAAAGTAAATGTACTAAAATGTATTTGAAATACATTTATTTTATGCTAAGTATACAAATACATTTGTTGCTTCTTTTAATTGGTCCTCCATGAGTGCGACCAAAGGAGAAACCACAACAACCACAGGGTTTTCACTGCAACCCATCTTCTTAGTTTTAACCAGTTCAACCCAAGTGCTATTTGATAAAGTGATGATTACGTAACGGCAGATCTTCTGTCCATCATCGTATAAAACCCACCCTGGCAATTTGATTTGATCATAATTACTCAATGGATCGAGTCCAGACCGAACTTCTCGACCAAAAAATGGTGTGGGCGGGGTTCAGGCTGGCATCCATATGAAGGTAAAATGATGTCATAAAGAATCGCATTCGCAGGGTATCCCAGTGCTCTTTCCATTACTGATTGCTTTGCTCCATATTCGACCTCTGGAAGTGAAAATGTTTGCCATTACATCTGTTTCTTAGCTCGTTCACTTGTTATCTGATTTCCCAACTCTTGATTTTGAGTAGCATTAAGCTTTTCCAGTAGATTAGTTATCTATGTATTAGAATGAAATCCTGCATAACAATATAGTCAAGTTGCATTCTGTCATTACTCCACAATCAGAAGATATGTCGGGCGTATGCTCAGTGTGGTCCTCTGTGTGTTTTCCAGGGCATGACCCCTCTGATGTATGCGTGTGTCCGCGGTGACGAAGCCATGGTTCAGATGCTGCTAGATGCAGGAGCTGACATCAACAGTGAGGTTTGTGACTACATCTCTGCTGTGTTCTTATAAACACATGATGTACACTCATCCTGCTCGTCATGTAGTTTCATTTGTAGTGTTTGTGTTTTCTGTGTTGTGGTACAACTGGAGAAAACTCAGACTGCTTTGCATACCCATCAGGGATTTGTCAGGGTAGAGTTCTGCTTTTTGTTGGAAGTCACTGTCACTAGGTGTTGTATTTGCCAAACACGGCCCTAGAATCGAGTACAGACAGATTTCTCAGTAATACACACTCAGTATTTGTTTCTATTTCCAGCAGTGTCAGAGATGTTTTTTAGCACAAGTCATAGTTTTAGCCACCTGTAGCAGAGACATAATATTGTTTGCAAGTGTGTCATAAAAATGTGAAGAGTTTATTGACGTTTGCTTTGAATCGGGTGCTGTTTGCCCACTCGCAAAGCCTTACACATTTAGAAACATCTCACAAGACCTTTGACTTGTTTGTATAGAAAATAAGGCAACATACTGATGTAATGAAGTTAACCTTCAATTTTTAAACTTAAGATATATATATATATATATATATATATATATATATATATATATATATATATATATATTGACTCATAATTTGAATGTAAGCTAGATTCAATCATTAATCAATATCACAGTTTTGCTTAATGCTAGGGTAGGCAATTTCTGAGAGTCCAACAATAGCAAGCTAGCTTTGAAAGCATAGGATCCCACCCTCCCTGAGTGTCTCTGAAGCCATGCCCCCTTTAAAACACGTGGACACACACACCCAGAGCAAAGTCTGCAAAACGTTACGAGATGCCATTAAATTAACTCATGTCTCAAAGCACATAATATTACAATAATAATGAACGTAAACAACTTACAGAGCTCTGACTTGTACCTCCTGACTGCCACTGATTCATTTTGCTGTTAATTCGAACCGAATATTGGACAAATATTTTTTGGTCCTGAGACTTTAAGACCACTTCTATTATTGGTTGCTATGAGGATGTGAACAGTTTTTATGAAAATTATTCCCTACCCTGAGCTTTAATTGATTAATGATTAGTGTAGAATAATAAATATAATTTTATTTTTTTTAAATTAATTCCTTCAATAATTTATTTAATTCATTATAATGAATTATAATGTTTTGATCAATATAATGATCATTCTATCTTTTGATCAATATAATGCATCCATGCTGAATAAAAGTATTAATTTAAAAAAATTAAATCTTGCCGACCCCAAACTTTTGAATGATATAGTTTTATATATATATATATATATATATATATATATATATATATATATATATGTGTGTGTGTGTGTGTACTGTATATGAATATGCTGTGCCGGCAGCTCCTGTAAAGTGGCAAAAAGGTCAAGCTCCTCTCCTATCTCCATATTTTCAGCTGAGCGCAGCGTCTCTGCGCTTTTCCCAGGACAGGTTTTTAAAGGTCTCCATCTCTCTCATTTGTGCCCTGCTCTGTCCCCTGTACCTCCCGTAGGTGCCAAACACAGTGCAAAAGTACCCCTCAGTCTTCCCAGAGACCCGGCAGGCTACGCCTCTCACCTTCGCCATACTTCACCAGCACATCCCCGTGGTGCAGGTAGTGACCTCTCTCTCCCACCCGACCTTTCGATTTTTGAGCCAAATAAATGAGTAGCGTATTCCTGTAGCGTATGCATAAGTTTTCTCCTGAAAACCTTGTGTGCATGAATTGGAGTTCTTGGTGATCTCTCATTTTATCATTAAGTCATACAACCATTATGAATCATTATGTGTTTGCGTATTTCACTGTCATTGTCTCTTGACTGAGCTAATGCCTTTTATTAAAGGGATAGTTCGCCCAAAAATGAAAAGTTTGTTATCAGTTACTTACTTTTATGTCGTTCCAAACCCGTTCTAAAAAGCTCAAGGAAGATTTGATTTCTCAGTTCATCAGCCCTTTAAAATGAAACCATTTTATTTTCCCTATAGACTTTTTGAAAATCGCAAAAAATAAGATCTGTGTTCAACAAAGTTTGTGACCCTTACACGTTTTGTCTATCAAGATAATCTTTACAAGTTAATCCAAATTTTATACATTTTAACGTTACAAAAAACACAAGCAGACACAATGAAGTTTAAAAAAACACAACCTGGTTATAACTGGTGTGTTTTATGTCATAGATCAAAATATATAATATATAACGTGAAATAATTAGAGGCTTTGTTAACCACAGACCTTATTTAGCAAAAACCCATTCCAAAAACCCATAGACTTTAGGGCGAGGGAACCGGAAGTGCTAAAATGCTGACTCACTTCCACATTTTGGCCTACATAGTGACGTCATAACTTCGGCACTGGTAGTCAAGAGCCCCTGGGCACTGGCCCCATATGCTCGGTCAGTTATATATCCCTGAATTTGGGTGAATAGACTTTCAATAGAGGGACAGTCATTAAATATAACATATATTAAATATAACTAATTTAAATATATATATATATATATACACACAAATACTGTCATTAAAACATTCATTTGTGCTCTGAAGATGAACAGAAGTCTTACAGGTTTGGAGTGAAATGAGTAATTGATGATAGAATTTCCTTTTTTGAATGAACTAACCCTTTAATCTCAGCGGAAAGTTTACACACACACTTGTTAAAACCTCTCTCCTTCCTTTTATCTCAGCTCTTGCTGGACGCTGGAGCTAATGTGGAGGGCTCTCTGCAGGACGGGATGGAGAACTACACCGAGACGCCTTTGCAGTTAGCTTCCGCTGCAGGTAAGCAAGCTCACACTGCAGACTGCGGACAACAGCGCCACTTCCTTCTCCAATTACTGAATTAGGCCGCAAGAGAAGACTCAGCAGTTTGTTTGCTATAGGAAACTTTGAGCTGGTCAGTCTGCTTTTGGAGAGAGGAGCAGACCCCATGGTTGGGACCATGTACCGCAACGGCATCTCCACCGCACCACAAGGGGACATGAACTCCTACAGCCTGGCTGCTGCGCATGGACACCGGTAACACGCACACACGCATCAGTCAAATACACACACACACACAGTCTCGTAATTTATTAATAAAACCTGCAAAATCATCCTCGTGCTGCAGGAACGTGTTCTGCAAGCTTCTGTCGCAGTCGGAAAAGGGGAAGGCGGATGTTCTGTCTCTGCAGGAGATCTTGGCTGAGGGATCAGAGATGGAAGAGAGGAATTCCCTCAAGATTGAAGCATCCCGCACAGGGAAAGCCAAACTCAAAGCTCTAAAAGAGGCGATGTATCACAGCTCTGAACATGGTTATGTCGACATCACATTGGACATCAGAAGTTTAGGTCAGTGCTCTTATAGTGTCTACAGTAATACAATAATGTTACAATGAATTTGCAGAACTTTGAATTTACACAGTGCTAATGCTTACAGTACACTTAGCTTAAGGTTATGAATATGGTTAAGGTGAGTTATTGCTTTTATAAACAATGTTGGACAAAAATTGGCAATAAAACTGGCACATTTTGCATGGACCTGCATTTAAGGAGGGATCTAAGTTATATCTGGACACTAGAAAATCTGGGCTCTTTTGTCTTGTGCAAAAAGAATTTGCATAGATGTCTTCATAAGTCTAAAAATGTACATACACTCCCATTCAAAAGGTGTTTTTTTTTAAATAAAGAAAAAAAATTGTTAGGCAAGGGTGCGTTAAATTGATAAAAAGTGACAATACAGACATTTAATATCTTACAAAAGATTTATATTTCAAATAAATACCATTCTTTGATCATCAAAAAGTTTTGTGGTTTCGAAAATATGTTAAGTAGCACAACTGTTTTTAACAATGGTAATAATAAGAAATGCTTCTTCTATAGCATCCAACTCGGCATATTATATGATTTCTGTAGCATCATGTGACACTGAAGACTGTTGCTGGAAATTTAGATTTGCCTTCATAGGAATAATTGACATTTTAATATATATTAATATAAATTGTAATAATATTATTAAATTTATTACCACAATAATATTACATTTACCGTATCGTATTTTTGTCTTCTTTCAAAAATATTTCCGACCATAATTGCTCAAAGTCAACTCCACATTACTGTTAAAAAGCAGAAAGGTGATTGTCATGTGTTTTGTGTGTATCAGGCGTGCCTTGGACGCTGCACACCTGGCTGGAGTCCCTGCGAACTTGTTTCCTGCAGCACCGACGGCCACTGATCCAGGGTCTGCTGAAAGAGTTCAGCTCAATTGAAGAGGAGGAGTACACAGAGGAACTCATAACACACGGCCTCCCACTCATGTTCCAGATCCTGCGTGCCAGCAAGGTGAACTAACACACAAGCAAAACTTTCTACATTTGACCTCATTTCTTCATCTTGCAACATGGTTATTATAGTTTTAAAATGTCACTAGGTTTTAGTTTTAAGTTTCAGTTTACAGTATACACCTAGTGGTTCATAAATAGTTTTTCATTAATTTCATTTTTTGTTTGAGCTCAAATGTAACAACTAAACAAGATTTTTTCCCATGTTGCACAGACTGCAGTGCTAATATTTTTATTTCTTTTTTATGTTATAGTTAATATTGCCTTGAACGTTTGTAGTTTTATTTTTATTTGAACTAATTAAATTCATTTTCACTTTCCTTTTCTTCTTTATAATTTTGCTCTCGTGTTATGGATAACTTTAAAACTAAAACTACTGAAATTCATGAATTGAAATAAAGCTAAAATTAATTTGCAATATGCATTTAATTATATAAATATTAGCTGGAAAAACAAAACAAAAACTTGAACAAAATAAAAATTAAATATACAACTGATTAAAAAAAATGAATATTAAAAAAACACATAGAAATAACAAAATCACTAAAACTTCAAGTAAAATTAAAATTTTAATATATGATAGTAGCCTGTATTAATAATGCCAAAATAACACTGATTTTGTTAACAATAATACCTTATTTGACAGACACATTCATTCAGAGCGTGTTGTACTTTATTATTAATGTGAAATCCTTGGGAAGCAAACTTCTGATCTTGGTGTTGCTAGAAGCTTGCCTGAGATATATGATTACCTCTCTCAGAATCCTTAGAGTCCAGAACCCTGGGGAACACCCTGGTTCTCCAGAACAGGAAGTGAAGGCAGAAGCTCACATAATTTGAATTGGGCGTTCTGTTGATGTCCTCCCACAGTGTTATGTAATACTGAGCTTTGCTTTGAAACCTAGGGTGCTAAAAAGGATCCTTCCTCAGATACTGACCATTATATATACTTCACACATCTATATCTACTCCCTCTACAGCATATTAGACAGTACAGAAAGTAAAGACAAACGTGGACTTTCTTCCATTGGGAAAACAGTAGGTGAATATGTGAGTGTGTTTGTCAAGGTTGATCTATGGTGGAGTCAAGGAACCTTCCCCTGAACCCTTCAGGGATGACTGACAGATTCCGCTCCCTGCTCAACCTTCACAGATAATGTGTGTATGCTTGTTAGTACAAAGAGTGAGAGACCAAGAGAAGAAACTGTGGAGAGAGAGAGGAAATAGTGGTGCTGTGCTGACAGCAGGTGATTTGTCGAGACAGAAGCAGGCCGACTGAGAGAAATGTCAGGTTGATGAGGAACCTTTAGCAATCTTTCAGAGAAGGAGCTGATCGCTCAAACTGCAGAGGGAGCGATCTGACAGGGATTTAAGCATCTTCCTGCACCCAACACACTCGTCTCGCCTCTATAACAAAGTACTGATCCCAAAAAACACCATGCATTGATACTTCTCAATAACAGATGCTGTGATTTTTCAATGCAAGCTCACACATATACACGATAACCCTTACATTTGCATTGCTAACACCCTCAAGTCAAAATGTGTTGTTTTCTAATGGGACTTGATGAGAGGGGTCTTACCCTTTACTCTTTTGCATGGTTTGCAGAATGAAGTTATTAGTCAGCAGCTGGCTGTTTTATTTACTCAGTGCTACGGGCCGTATCCCATCCCCAAACTCACCGAGATCAAGAGGAAACAGACGTCAAGACTGGGTATGTAGCACCAGATATCAGGTTGTACCGTGCTCTCTGTAAAATACAATAAGCTGCATGTTTTTATGACCAGAACAAATGTATCTTTTTGAATTAAACTGAGCACTCTCTTTGTTAATAAAATGTCAAGTGAAAATGTCATTTGTGGGTGGTTCTGCCATTTAAAAAAATATTTTTAAATGCATGTTGAAGCGATTGTTCGCACAAAAATCAGAATCCTGTCATAATTTTCTCACCCTCATGTCATTCCAGACCGTGTGACTTTATTTCTTTTGTGGAGCATAAAAGGAGACATTCTAAAGGATGTACTGCAATTAAATACAGTTTTTGTTGGTAAAGCTTCTTTTTACAGTCCAGTTACCAATGTAAATACTATGTGCTTATTTTAGTAACTACAATTACTGGGTAATTACTAGTACTAACCCTGAACCTACCCCTAAACCTAACCCTGTTCCATGTACTTACCTTATATTAGCCAGTACTTTCTAGGTAAGTACACTGTAAGTACCCTGTAAGTACTGTACTGTAAAAGGAAGCGGTACCTTTTTGTTTTAATTGATTTATATATATATATATATATATATATATATATATATATATATATATATACTGTATATATATGAAGAGTTCAGATGCAAAAGCCTCTAAATGCCATTTGAAATTTTCTTCTAAAATGATCATTTTTATCAAGCTTGTATATTTAAGTTCAGTAATTTCACTTAAATGACAATTAATAGGTAATCTTCATTGCCATTTAAGTGAAATTACTGAACTTAAATATACAAACTTGATAAAAATGATCATTTTAGAAGAAAATTTCAAATGGCACTTAGAGGCTTTTGCATCTGAACTCTTCATATATAACAAAAAAAATTGTAAAAGCATATCTACTGCAATTAAAAAAAGGAGCGACGATCAGACCAAAATTTTAATTGTTCATTCAGTGAGATGAGCCGCAACAGTCCGATTCACGGACAAATTATTGAGACCACTTTTGTGAACTGGAACAAACAATTAATTCTTCACAGAACAAACTTTACTCTCGCATACATTGCAAGGAGATCTAGGGCTGATGTAAAGATATTCAGTAAATAGAGACTTAAATCTCTAAGTCACGTCTAGTGTTCTGTCTCAGCACTGCTCTCTAAACTAAGAAATCATGGATTTGATCAATTGGTCTCTCAACGCAATTGACACATCTTTTCGATGAGAAGCTTGGGTTCGGGGGAAACTTACTACCTTGCCGGAACGTTTCCAGCTGGCTACACGATGGACGCGTGGGAGAGGTGGCGGGTCGCGTTTCTGGTGGCTCTTTCCGTGAAGATATCTACCTATTCGGAACCATGGTAACGGGTCTTCTGCTGATTGGATTTGGCATTGCCCTGGTTAATCGAGGAATTAAGAAGACCAAACAATCCCAATCTTATCTGTTTTCTGCCACCCTCAACCAGCACTGGCCTTGGCCAAGGCCGCTGTAGGAACAACAACTCCCCCGGAAGAGCACTGGAGTGAGCCGCTCTCGCGTTCTTTGCCCGACTCCCCAGACATCTGATGATTGTTGACTCTGTCTGGGACCTGATCAAGGTTGTCTCCATGGCAACTTGCCATATATCGCTATGACTATCCTGCGGACTGAGGCACCTAAATTATGATGTGAGACATAACGACTCTCCAAGCCTACACACACATGAACTTTTACACATTTATACACATTACCCATCCCTCGCCTTCGATGCTTTGTACGCCCAATCTGACAGGCTGGTCTGTGACCAGCGCCGAGAATGGACCGGATGGCTGCTTGCCTGTGCTGGTCTACCTCCATCCCCCACTCCCTACTCTTGCTGCAAGTCTTGTTCATGTAGAGTGTACTGATTGTGTGCTAATGTTGCTGAGCTTTTTTTCCTGTTCCCACAATGTACTCCTCACAGGAGCATAGTCTGGGGGTTGCCTTTTTTCTCCTCACCTCTCCTCATGTCATGCTGTATTTTTCCTCTTGAAATGTCTCACTTGTGAGACAAATAAAGGCATTATCTTATCTTATCTTATATTTCAGTTTCTCACACAAAGCAGTCGCCTGGCCTCAATGGACTTGCATTTATAATGCACAATTCACTTAATGTCTGCTTTTGTGGTGCTTCTGAACCTTTTAAAGCTCCATTCCTCTTTCCCTATTATCTGTAACTGGATTAAAAAACAAAAAACCCAGAACCTTTCTTGAAAGCATTCTGCTTTTATGTTCCACAGTAGAAAGAAAGTTATATGGGTTTGGAAAATTGTGAGAATTGAGAAGTAAATGATGACAGAGTTTTTATTTTTGGATGCACACTTTGAACTATATTGACAGCAACTGTGGCATGCTGTGATTTCCACAGATGACATTTGAGTCTAATAAAAATGCATCGGTGATTTGTTTGTGTGTCAGATCCTCATTTTCTAAACAACAAGGAGATGTCAGATGTGACCTTCCTGGTGGAGGGCAAGCCATTCTACGCTCACAAAGTTTTGCTCTTCACCGCCTCCAACAGGTCAGTTGATCCAACAGTCATCCAACTAAAAGGAATCACTGTATAATTGCATGCAGTGACATTTAACTTGTTTTTTTTTCAATTACTGTACCTTATTAATAACACAGATATGAGGCATAATAACAGCTTTTTTTCCTTGATGGTTACTCTGTATCGAGTATGTTATGGTTATAATTATTTTAACTTCTTCTTCTTATACCCAAGGTTTAAATTACTTCTAGCAAACAGACCAGCTGCTGAGAACACCTGTATCGAAATCAGCCATGTCAAATACAATGTATTTCAGGTACAGTCTGGCTCCTGCACTAATGCTCTGAATAGATGCAAGCATGTCTTTGATTTTTTTTAACTTTTATTGAGAGTGAAAGCTCATTATTGTGGTCTGTTGCGTCTGACTGATGCATTCCTATGGAGCGAATTATGTGCCAAAATTAAACAAACAAATCCAGCATTTTGCTAACATACTCAATCTGCTTTGTAAAGGAAAACTCGACTCGCAAACAAACTCGATATGCTTTTCAAAGGAAAACTCGACTCGCAAACAAACAGAAAGCAATTTGCAAAAACGAAGGTCAATTTGAGTGAAATTTGAGCGAAAATGCAGTGGAGTAAACAATATTGTGTTTTAGAAATATAAATAAATGATCCTTGATAATATTTCACAAATAAATACAAATCATCCTACAAATTGCATGTAACCTTTGAACAAATACCAAATCTAGTATAAACAAAAGCATATCTGTCTGCTATGATTTTGAGATCTCTCGGCTCGATTTTCTCACAAGTGTGTCCAGGCAGATTTTCGCACAAATGCAGATGAGTAACTTCCTCTTCTAAAACAGTAGATGGCGCTAAAATTGGGGATTAATTTAGCGCTAGTCTGCCGGGAGAAGCACTGATTTGAAACGCTGCCTACAGTTGAGAAAAAAAGTTACTGTCTTACTTTATTTATAATAAACACTTTGAGGTTTTCTTTTGCAAAATGTTTATTACAAGGCCACTGGGGCCTTTAACATTGTTGAGGACAAAATGCCACAAGGTAATTAGATCTGGGATTTTACACATATGAGACAAGATATGAGAATGACAGCCTCGTTCAGTGTAGACATAATCACTAATTAAGTAATTTCGCACGCGATCGAGTTTGTTTACAAAATGCAGGATTTGTTTGTTTAATTTTGGCACATAATTCGCTCCATACATTCCCTTATACTGATACTTTCCCTTATAGCTGGTGATGCAGTATTTGTACTTTGGTGGAACGGATTCACTTCACATCAGAAACACTGAGGTTATGGATGTAAGTATTATAAATTCCATTTCAGTCCTTATGTTATCTAGAATGTTTGTATTTTAAAGTAGGGTAGGCAATTTTCGGAGAGGCTAGCAATAGCGAGCTAGCTTTGAAAGCATAGAATCCCACCCTCTGTAGTATCAAAAAGTATAGGATCCCATTTTATGGTCCTTCCACGGACAATAAATACATATAAATACATTTAGACCACTTAGGCTAACTTAATGATTGCTATCAGGACGTGAAGAGTCTTTCAACCAGCATAACAAAAACTGTTTCTGATTTTACTGTGTATAATATATGTACAGTGTTTAAAATATTTTAAAATGTCATTTTATTCCTGTGATGGCAAAGTAAAATTTCAGCTGTTATTACTGCAATTACTCGAGAATCATTATTATCAATGTTGAAACAGTTAATGCTGCTTAATATTTTTTAGTGTAAACCATGGATCTTTTTTTCCTGGATTCTTTGATGAATAACACATTCAAAAGAACATTTATTTTCATAGCATTATAAATGTCTTGACTCTCACGCTTAATGCAGCCTTACTGTAAATAAAACACAAAAAACACGTATTGTACGCTTATTTACTGACGTTAATGGTTGTATTAGGCTAATATAAAATTAGCCTTATATTGAGGTTTATATTTGTATATTCACCTTCTCTCCTTTCCCCCTCTCTTCCAGCTCCTCTCTGCATCTAAGTTCTTCCAGCTGGAGGCATTACAGAGACACTGTGAGATCATCTGCGCCAAGAACATCAACACCGAAACTTGTGTGGAGATCTACAACCATGCTAAAGTAATGGCAGTCCGTAACATGTTCTTAGATTTAATTTTCCCATCTGGCATGTACATGGAATATTCTTTACATTCTCAGTATTTTCTTTCCTCTGCTTTTCCGTTAGTTCCTGGAGGCACCTGAGCTGTCGGCCTACATCGAGGGCTACTTTCTGAAGAACATGGCAGGTCTCATAGAGCTTGAGCCATTTAAACAGTTGCTCTATAACACTCCGGTGGAGAACTGCTGCCCCGACGTGTTGCACGACCTGGAGAAGACGCTAGCCACGCGCATTCGCTCCATTCATCTGTCATCCTCAAAGGGATCCATCGTCTAAAATCTCCAGACCTCGTCAAGCATGCTGAGATTCTAACACGTGCACTTTCTCCAGGACTTTAGCAGTGCAATCTAAATGTGTTCATTCATGGGCAGTAGCAATGCACTCGTAGTTGTCCATCTAAGACTGTGGTGATCTCTTCTCAACAGATTAGATCTGTGTTTTAGGTTACAGCCATAAAGGAAACAATGCCATGTTGCAAATCGTCTCAAAATGGAATAACATTTGTGACATATAATGGTTCTGTTAGATGCAGTACCTCTACAAACCTTGAAATATTAAAGCGATGTGAAGAAATACAGCAGCAAATGTGATGACCCAAAAAAGTGGCATTGTTATGATCGCTACAGCAAGCTGGTTCCACTTTCTGTAGCGGTATACGACATCGTGGCTTAGGGGTGCAAGAGTTAGTCCTCTGAGATAGAAAACAACTCATTGTCAGCACTGATTATAGATGTTACTAAATATGCTTCCTAGATTTGTATTTTCGAGCATTGAAATGATGCCTCTCAGTTGTACAGATATTGCTCTTATTATCAGCAACCATGTGTGTAAAATGTGGGCGGGGGATGTGGCTGCCAATGTAAATATCTGATCGAAATCTCTCACATGGAGTTGTTGATCTCCAGCTGTAAGTAGATGTATATAAAACGTCATCATCGTAAGACTTCCATCAAGAACTCACAATAATGTACAATAGAAGTGTTCTTGAAGTCTTGTTAATTGTTGTAAATGTAGATGAGCATGTAAGTATTTTCATGCTTGGGTTTTGTTGGTGTTGTCATGTCTTGCATTGACTTACACTCTTACGTGTCACGTGTGTTTGCGGGGGTCTGTTTTGTCTGGGAAAATGAATTATTATCAGCATGGAGTTGCAGAGTTGTAGCTGTTAATCCCTGACTGAAAGGACTGATTCAGAATGTGCCTGCAATACGTTCTGATGTGCTGTGTCTCTAATGACATTAGTCACGCGGTGACTAAATCAGTGTTCTTTATAAAGATTACTACAAAATACTCATGTTTCTCGTCTTATTTTATAGACAAGGGATATTTAGTCAGGATTTTTTATATAGGCTGGAAGTCCATTTTTCTTTCTTTCTTTTTTTTGTTGCTTTTTTTGCTTGTGTTGCAGAACCCATATTTTACTGTATATTAGACATCGAGTGGTGACCCCAAACCAGAACTATCTATTGCACAAAACAGTTTCTAAATGAATATTAAATGTCAGTGGTTTGATGCTCTCTGCTACCAATAATAAATATTTTTTCCTATACCTTTTAAATGTAAAACATTTTTTCATTAGTACATATATGCTAATTTAATTTAAAAGAAGATGTGAAATGTCAAAAGGGTAGGCTAAGGAATATTCTCATATCTTTTGCCTTAATTAGACCTTATGTAGCACCGCCCCTTTTCAGAGATGCTCTTGTCTCGTGTTCTGTTTTCCAATTTCTATTTTAAGCATGAATCTGATGGATTTATGAATGAACCGCTCATTTTAAAATCTGACTACTGACATTTGTATGGGCTCTATGCACGGCGGTATTTCCGGTGAAGGTGTAAATAAGGATGCTCGATAACTTCCGCTGATCATAGAGTCCAATGCAATACCGAGAATTAATGTTGAATTTTATACTCATTGGTTATACTAAAGAAACGTTAGTCACAAAAACGGATAAAACAGACACCCCTCGTTGTGTTTATGCTTCTTTTTAAAATTATATTACATAAACATAACTATATTTAAAATTGCATCTAAACGTATGTACGTTTCGTTTCAAAGACGGGAGGACAGTAAATATTGAAGACTCTGCCATAATCGCGTTTTCTCCGGTTTTCCTCCGCTTTAATCTACACAACCGGAAGTGGACGAGCATCCTTGCGTCAAATGCGGAATTTATGCGTGCATGTTTTTTTTTTTTTCATTGCTTGGCCTTCTTTTACTGTCTATGCTTGGCCCTAATCCTCTTCCGTACCTCTTCCGTAAAATACACAGAAGAGCTACCCCAAAACCGGAGGAGATTTCCACAAAGTAAAGATGGCTGCGCGCTTGTTTTTCTGGCATACAAAATAAAAAAGGTACGTTAATTGCAAAGGTAGGTTAATTGTACGTTAATTAATTCTGACTTCTTGTGAAGTGTGTCATATGAACTCGTAATTGTGAGTTATAAAGTCAGATTGCAAAATATAAACTCACGATTTTTTTTCATCTTATCGAGTTCATCTTATTGTGAGATGAAAGTCACATTTTACGTTTCCTTGGCGGAAACAAAGCTCACATAGAAACAAGCTGCCTTGGCTATTTATTAAGTTGTTATAATATATTAAATAAATATAGAAATTACAACTTCATTTATTCAATAAAGAAATAAAATCACAAAGAGAAAAAAAAATCTCCTATACTTTTTTACATTTATTAATGCTATTTATTTTGTTATTTCAAGCATGACTATATGGTTGGTTTTAATTACTTGCATTTAGCTGTCTCCCTTAGCCTATGTCCAGGATCAAAACAGAGATGTAACCCATACGCTCCTCACCAGCTGAGCTTAATAATGCTGCTTGCTGAATTTTAATGCTGCTCGCTGATTTCTCTTGATTTTTGAGAAATCTGTTTTTGTAACTTTGAAGCGCAATTCAGCCCTCACTTTGTACTGTGTTAAAGAAAACTTAATCTCAGCAAACCAGACAGTGTTTACAGGCACAACAGATGTGATTGAGGGAGAGGTGCAGCAGGGGAGGAGAGAAACATGAAGGAATGCTGTGAAAAAGACAGAGATACGCGAGTCAGAAATGTGAAAGGAAAGTGGGGTTTAAGGAAAAGGAACAAGAGAAGCATTGTCCTTTTATGGGAAGTGCTTACCAAATGGTAAGTGGTCTGTCCTGAAGAGACAGTTTGCAGGCTAATATTGAGAGAAGTAGCCTGTGAGTTAGAGATGCCCTCCATTATGACTTTTAGTTTGTTTTACTTTGACCCCAGATTACTAATGATTTACAAGAGCATATAGCTTTATGAGAATATTTTTCATATTTTAAAGGTTAAAAAGGCAGGGTAGCCAAGGCAATCTTTTTTATAAACACTTTTTTTGCTATTCTCACAACCTGATAGCCATCAATAATAGAAGGTCTAAGTCTAAATATACAGTATGAAAACAAAATGTATTTACACCCTGCTCACGCAGACATCACACGTCAATGTCATCGGTGTGTAGTTGTAGACAGACAGTCACCGGGCAGCATAAACAAACAGCAGCCCCCTTTTACAATTCCTCCTGAACCAAGATAATGAACTTATGCTGCTCTGGAAGTTGTTATGTACATTATTATTGGGACATGAGATGATTTAACGCCATCTCATGTGACGCTTTGCAGAATCTGCTCTTGCTGTGGGTGACGCTCAATGTGTTTTGAAGGAGACGTGGCTTTTAAGAGCTTTCTGAAGGGAGGATGGGAGAACATGTGACATTATATTCTGAGCTGCATATTCAGCTGGGAATTATGCGTTTCTAAGGCATCTCTTGCAACACCTAAATTAATCTGTAGCGGTCAGGTGGTACAGATAGAAGCTCAGACAATTCCCATCTTACATATTGTAATTACAAGCGCTATGAGGAACGCTTACATGAACGCTTTTTATTAGTTGAAATCACGTAAGTGCTGTAATTATTACATGGCATGAATACACCTTAATGTTTTCAACGCTGGCTTGCTATTGCTAGCCTCTCTTAAATTGCCTACCCTACCTTTAAAGGACCACTAAGCATTTATGGTGCGTGTGAGCTTTCCCATCAGGCCACTATAGAGACATTTTACTTATGATTTAGGTGAAAATAAAAAGAAACATTTAAGTTTGTCTTTGCTACAGCTCACAAACTTTACTCTCTCTCTCTTGCCTCATAAACCCCTAAAATGACCATTTAAAGCTAAGTTACAAGGAATCAATAATGCTTCTGCAGGGATTTCAGTGGTTTGCCATGCCTCTGGTGTGTGTGTGTGTGTGTCTACGTGAGCGTGTGATCTTGTTGTTGAGCATATTCAGAGGGCAGTGAAGTGTGGTGGCCAGCCATTGGAAGGGGGCTGTTTAAATGGTCTCCATGGATACTGCCTTTCAAGGACACTTTTGAACAGTCGCATTGCAACAAATACAAAGAATTTTTACACATACAGTATGTTCACTCTTCTCTTATTTATCTCGTTTATACCTATAAACCAAACAATGGTACACAGTTATATTCATGAGTCTCAAAAGAAATAGATTGGATTCAATCACTTCAAAGATATGTGTGATAAAATACTGTTTATGAGGCCACTGGTTAGAAGCACCATGGGATGTCCCAATTCTCTGGTTTGTTTTGTCCGCTTCAGAAAAACAAAGCCACAAGTGGGAGGAGGCAAGAGATAAGTGCAGGACTCCACAGTTTTGAACTTGTTATGCAAAAGAACCGTAAATGCGTATCTTGTTTTCTGCCATATGTCAGTTTGGGATAATTACAATTGTTTAATGTTTTTGACATAGGTCTCTTGTGCTCTTGGGCTTCATTTATTTTTGGTCAGTAAATACAATAGTAATATTTTAAAATTGTTGCTATTTTATTTTAATATTTTAAAGGGGTGATGAACTGAGAAATCAAATTTTCCTTGAGCTTTTGACATCTAGAGATCATCACTTTATAAGAATATCCTGTAAGTTTCAGATCTGAAAACGTACTTATTTGTCCAAAGCTGTTATTGAAGTCCAAAAAGCTTTTATTAATTATTTTTATTAGTTCAAAAAGCTTTTATTGAAGCCAGGCTCAGCAAACGACTCGTTTTTCAAAGTGGGGAACTATGACGTCAAAGAGGATAAAACATATGATCGACGCCTACTTCAACATGGCCGGTTTAGCCCCGCCCACCGATTCGTGCATTATATGCATAGCTAAATAACATAGGCCTACCTTGTGATGACAAACCAGGTCAAGAGTGAAACTCATTATAATATGCAAAACTGTCATCCACTCACAGCAGTGGGCGTTTACTTTCAAGTTGTTAATGGTAGACGCCCATAAAAACTGAAAGTTTTTGAGCCGGGCTCAAAACTAGGGTAGAAAATAGCCTATTAATTATTCATTTTGATGTTTTTTAATGTAAAAACCAAGCGAACGTTGTAAGTTGACCTCAGACAACAATATAAAAAATTAAAAAGCCAGTTCATGAACCATTTAAAATATTATTTATTTCTTTGATGGCAAAGCTGAATTTTCAGCAGCCATTGCAGACATTATTCATGATCCTTCAGAAATCATTCTAAAATGCTGATTTGTTGCTTTAGAAACATATATTTTTATCAATGTTAAAAACAGTTTCACTGCTTCAGATTTTTGTGGAAACTCTGATACACCATTCATAGGTTTGGGTTATGTAAGATAAAAAAAAGAGAGAAATAACACAGCAAGGGTACATCCAATTGATAAAAAGTGACAGTAGAGACATTGTAATGTTACAAAAAAAAATGTATTTGAACTTTCTATTCATCAAAGAATCCTGAAAATAGTGCATCACGGTTTCCACGAAAATACTTTTTTACTTTTTAGCCTGGTAGTGTACATGTACTCGCAGAAAAGAACAATTGTGGGTGCCTGTTTGTGTGTGCACATGAGAAAAGTCGTTCTATGTTGTGTGCATTCTTTCTCTGTGTGTATGGCAGCGAGGGGGTGTTGATTTATGTGTGAGTTCTCTCATTGAGTTGAACAGAGCAGTAAGAGTCTGGCCTCAGCAGCCCCTGATCTGAGCCCCATCTCTCCGCTCCATTTGCATTCACTGGCTAAAGCTGGCTGGCAGGGCAACACTCGCAACTTTCTGTTCCAGGCTTTGAACCGTTCCAAAAGTTTTTATTGACTTGGAGTGGAGGGGACAGAAAGAAAGAGAGAGAGTGGAGAGAGGAGAAGAACAAGAGGAAGAAGACAAAGATAAAGTACAACTAAAACCTTAGACTTCCACAGGAACAGGGGAACAGGTGGGCTAAGCCGAAATAAACGAAGCTGGAGGCAGGTGAGTAGGAAGCAGAGATTAAGATAAAGAGGGTTGGAGAGATAAGATGAGTGAACGGAGGGAAGAAAGTGAGGCTCAGAATGAAGTTGGGTAGCAATAGCATAGGTTGAGGGAGGAGGGGTTGGTGTGTTTTCCAACTTTTTTTATGAATCATTGCCTTCATGCATTATCCCCTCACTGTATCCTCTTTATTGCTCTGTGTTGCTGTGGCTGTTTACGTAATAACGAGAAAGTGCTTTGTATTCATTGTGCGTGTGGGTTTTCAAGAGGGAGCTGTTTGATTGCATTTTATTTCTTTATTGTTGACCAAAATTATTACACTTCTCACCGACTACAGATATTATTAGTTATTAGTAAAACACTCAGAGCTCATATTATAGGTCACATATTATGATTTTATCACTGCAAAGATTGTATTTAGTATGGTTTTGTGTTCTTGGAGCTCCTTCAAGGACGTGCTGTCTCTAAATTGTAAAAAGAAAAAAATGATTTTTCAAAAGCGGGTCACGGAGAGTAAAACTCAATAGGCTGCGGTTATGTCACTGTAAAGCCAGAGTTTTATGGTCCACTATATGGTTTCTTTACTGTGTCTAATTAAGGCACATTTTATGAAAATGTATTTAATGAAAAAAGATGCTTAAAGTAAATCTGTTCTGGCACTTTTAAAATTGAAGATTGACCATGTGTGTGATTGTCATTAGCTGTTTTTATTGTTGTTGTTCAGAATGGCTTAGGATTATATTAAAAATCTGACCAATTTGGTAGTGCAGATAATTATTTCCATGTTATGGCTGACATTAAAATTTGGCCTATACATTCATTCATTCAATTCTGGGTGAGTTTCATTTAAACCTGGCTATGGTAATGGGTTTTTCATGTATTTTAGTAGTTTGATTTGTTACATTATATTGTGTTTAAATTGTAGTCTTTTTTTTACTGAAATGATGGATGGCAAATTAGGTAACAACCTACATTAATACCATTAATATTAAATATAGAATATCGGCCAATATATGTACATTCATGTGTTTGGTAGACGCTTATCCAAACTTGCATTGCATTCAAGATATACATTTTATCAGTTCATCAGAGTTCAATCAAACTCATGGTGTTGCTAGCCAAGTCAAGTCAAGTCACTTTTATTTATATAGCCCTTTTTACAATACAGATCATATCAAAGCAGCTTTACAGTGATAACATGAAAATAAAACAAAGTTTGTTTCTAGAAGAAATTATGTCATCGTCCAGGCACACTATGCAAAAATTGTACCTTAATATAACAGCTTCAAAGTCATTTCGCTGGTAAACAAACACATGAACTCATTTATCAAAATGAACAAATCTTTTTCCATGTCATTTGGTTCATTCAATGAAATCATTCAATGAACCAAATGAACGAGTTGACTCGGGAAAAGATTCGTTCATTTTGATGAACGAGTTCGAACAGGAAAGTCACGAACAGCAAAAGGCCACCATTTGAGCTTATAAAACTTAAACTTTGTTATTTTTTTCTTAAATGAGAGATCGTTTCGCTTGATAAGACCCTTATTTATCTTCTGAAATCATTTTAAAACCCTTTGAACAGTTTGCAGTTTACACTGAAACTGTCTTTTGGACCGTTTGGTTCCCATTGAAGTCCATTATATGGAGAAAAATCCTCGAATGTTTAAACTTAATTTCTTTTCGACTGAAGAAAAATGACATGGATATCTTGTATGACATGGGGTGAGTAAATTATCAGCAAAAGTTTTTTTTTTAAAGTGTAACTACTCCTTTAAGTACACCAAAGTGACTCTAGAGGTCGCTGTTTGACAAAAACAGAATTCCTGCATAGTGTGCCTTTAAGTAAGGCAGATCAATAATATAGTTGAATATTAAATGCGGTGGATAATTAAATGCTAGCTACAATGAATGCAATCCAATGTAGGTTTGTGATTGGTTGATCTTCAAATGCACTTAGAAAAGTAAAAAGTTTCATGTATTGAATGCCACTTAAAGGCAATAGGGATGAGGTAAGTTTAAGTGCTATTAAAAGGATCACATGGCAATCTGTCAATAGTATATAAGCCTATGCTTTACCTGCTTCTGTAAATGTTTGCACTCGGTGCTTTTTTCTTGCCTAGTCAATATATGTGATTTATATGCAGGCTCTCTAGGGGTCATGGATATCAGGATGCAACGAGACGAGGCATCAGCCCAGGAAGTGTTCAGCTACGCCCAGATGTCCACCCTGGAGCGAAACAGTGGGGTAGGGACTCTAAGTCGGCATCTGGAGCGGGAGAGGTTGGAGAGAGACAGCTACACGGTGGATGTCAGGGCCAGTGACCTGCAGTTGGATCGGCCTGGCCCATTACATCCCTGCTTTAGCTACAGAATCTGGCTGTACAGCGTTGTCATAGGGGTAAGAGCTATGGCTCAGCAGATTTTCACTCCTGTGGCTGCTAACAGACTTAAAACACTGTTTTTCTTAAATTCATCTTTTTCTAACCCCCAGAGCAGCTTGCTGATAGCGGCAGCTTTCTCTCTCTATATGGGTAATGTGTTTCCAGCTGCAATGGACTACCTGCGTTGTACTGCTGGATCTGTGAGTGTGTCTTCTACTCATGGATGAGGCCGCTAGTCAGTTTGACATTGATATATGTTTTGTTTCTGGCTTGTAGAGTATTCCAGCTGCAGTGGTGAGCTTTGCTATTGCGAAGAACAGACAAGTTGCAGTAAGTGGATATTTTTCAATGTAGATCAATGTAGATTATTCAGTAAGATAGTTACTTTTTATGAGTTTAAGGCTATCATGACAAGGTTTTCTGTAGTATTATATTGGACGGCTTTAGGTGAACACAAGTATCAAACACACTCATCTAAAATCTCTATTTACTCGTCTTTGTTGGAATATCTGCGGTAATACTTTACAATACGGGTGCACTAATATGCATCAATTCATTCTTAACTAATGCTCAGATAATCTTGAGTTAATGTATAACTGAAGAATTAAACCATTAATGAATGATTACTGCATCAGCAACTAATCAAGAGTCTATATGATTAATAGATTAAGTAATACATTAATTGCTATTAATTCAATGTGTCATTGTGTATTAATTCCTTAATAACATATTTTATGAATTAATAGTGTAAATTAATGTGTTAATTGTCACAATTAGTCAAAGCTATGCACTTCAACTTCCAGTTGTCTGCTTTAATTAATCATTAGCTAATGATTTGCAAAGGCATCAGATTGTTATGACTTTACTTGTTGGGGCACATCATTATTAAATAGTCATTTAGTAATTGTAGTAATTTGCACATGAATTTGCAATAACAATGAAGTAATTGATCATGTATTAATGCATATTAGTGTACCTGTCATATTATCTGGAAGTTATATATAAGGAAGAAATATATACATAAGGAAGTTATAGATATCTGGAAGAAATACAAGGCTTTGGTTCATTCTGGTAATTAACATATTAATTAACACTATTAGTTAAAAATGAGTTATGGAATTCATCCACAATTACATATTAAATTAATAACAATTCATGTATGAACTAATACATTAACCTTACTGACTTTTAATTAGTTCCTAATGTGGTAGTCATTAATGAATAGCTTAGAAAATCATTGGTCACAAATTAATTCAGTATTATCTGTGCATTCATTATGCATGAATTAATCCTTATTAGTTCACCCGTATTTTAAAGTGTTACCGTATCAGTATAACTTTATAATATTTATTACATCAATTTCTATCAATCAATATAGTATTAAGTCAATCAAGTTTCCGGCAGCAAGTTTTTGGCAGCATATGGCTATATTATGGTATATTATTCTGTAAAATCACCCTGATTGAGTTTTGGCAGATTATTCACATTTTTCACAAATACAGTAAGTAACCTTTATTGTGTTTACAGGTCTCAGACTTTCAATTGGTCTATGTGTCCTCCTTTGCTGTGACAACAACGTGTCTGGTGTGGTTCGGATGTAAACTCGCCATCAATCCCTCAGCCATCAATGTGAGAACATCACAACTCTAATACCCCTAAAATGTTTGTCAGGTAACCTAATAAATATGTGTTTCATGTGGTAATATATCCAAATGAAATGGTTTTGCGCAAGCCTAGTATATTTTACAATATGACAATAGCAAAGCAAAAGTCATTTTAAAGGATTTGGGAGAAATAAACTGCATGTTAACACATGTTACAGTGCTCTACAGACAGTAAGCTATGATGTTCATGTAAAAATATATACAATTAAAACAGTCACTGCTATCTGTCATTCTAAAGATTAACTTTAACCTGCTCCTGCTTATTGTGCTGGAAGTGCTCACGGCTAGTACTGTTATCCTATCAGCTCGCTCAGCGGAGGACTGTTGCAGACACTGCAAGGTGTGTATAAAGTGTTTCTGACCTTTTATGTGTATCAACCGACTGCAGTATATTGTCATTTTTGGTCTGTGCTTATGCAAACTGTGTAATGATTTAAAAA
Source organism: Cyprinella venusta (assembly GCA_038021265.1). Lineage (NCBI taxonomy): Eukaryota > Metazoa > Chordata > Actinopteri > Cypriniformes > Leuciscidae > Cyprinella > Cyprinella venusta. The sequence goes on from CM075871.1 coordinate 9,938,644, forward strand.
AAATGATCTACGATATTGCATTATGAATTATGCTTGCTTAGTGGAAATTGAGATTCAGTTTCTATCTGACTGAGACACACTGTTAAATAAATCTGCATAGGAAAATGTAAAGCTTCTGGTCATTTTCTTCCAGAACATTAATCATTACATTTACGGACATTTCCATAAAACCCTAAACTCAGTGCAATGCGTAATTCAAAAGTACAGGTTTATCACCTGTGAAAAATGAATGCAGTACTTTGGGTCCTATTTTTACAGACTTTTCTTGAGGTAAAATTTGCTTTAATGCAAAATAACTGGAAAATCCTTTTATGCTAAATCCCTGGAAGCTATTATCACCATGTGATATGTCTATGACTTACTGTATCTGTCTCTAGCTTATGATTTTACTTGTTGGGGTACATCATTATTAACTAGTCGTTTAGTAATTGTTGTAGTTTGCACTTGAATTTGCACTAGCAATAAAGTAATTAATCATGTATTCATGCATATTAGTGTACCTGTCACATTATCTGGATTGGAAGTTTAAATAGGCTACAAGGCTTTGGCTCATTCTGGTAATTAACATATTAACGTTTATGGACATTTCCTTAAAACCCTAAACGAAGTGCAACGTGTAATTTAAAAGTACTGGTTTAACACCTGTGAAAATTGAATGCAGTACTTTGGGTCCTATTTTTACAGACTTTTCTTGTGGTAAAATTTGCCTTAATGCAAAATAACTGCAAAATCCTTTTATGCTAAATCCCTGCCAGCTATTATCACCATGTGATATGTCTATGACTTACTGTATCTGTCTCTAGCTTATGTGATTTGCATTTTATATGTGCTCATGTCTCTCTGCTCTTTTTCTTTTCCTCATTGCTATCATCCATCTCTTTCCTCCAGCCAGTGTCTGATGGCCCTGTGGTTGTGACCCCAGCTTCGTTCCCCACACGTCTTCTCAAGGCCTATGCCGTGAGTTGCTTACAAATTAGATCATATGTGAGTGTATCGGCTGTATATCAACACAAAGAACACTGTAGATCTGCTGCTCTTTCTCTGGTGCAGGTAATTGAGGTTATACTGGGCATCGCCGCTGTATTCGGAGGAATTATTGCTCTAAATTTGGGTGCTCTCCTCCCAGAGCCACACCTTTCTGTCACTTTCTTCTGGATCCTGGTAGCTGTGAGTTCAGCTTATTATATAAAATATTATTTCACTTCAGATTCTAAATGATTCCGTTCGGTTCGTGATGGTTGTTTATGTGATCCCTCTGCAGTGTTTCCCCAGTGCCATTGCCAGCCATGTGGTGGCAGAATACCCCAGCAAGAGTCTGGTGAGTCACCATCAGGGTCTCTACAGCATTAAAGCAACGCAATCAAACATCCCTAAAGGACATTCGCTATTCTCATTCATTTAGCTGCCTGCATGCTTTCTCTTTAGAGTGATTCTCTCTCTCTCTCATTATTTTTTTTCTCTTTCTTTCCACTGCTGTAGGTGGAGATGCTGATTGCTATAAGTAGTGTGACATCACCACTGCTTTTCTCGGCTTCTGGATTCTTGTCCAGCAGTGTGATTAATTTTATTGAGATCTTTATGCATGAAGTGACATTAGTCAAGGTGAGTCATTTCTGTGCATCAAATCCAATTAGGTCCAATATGACCTTTTTGACGCCTTAAGGGGATAGCTCACTCAAAAATGAGAATTATTTATTCGCCCTAATGCTGTGTTGTGCGGGATTACAAATTTAAGAATCTGTTTAAGCTCTGCTGATTCTTCATCCTAACATCACATGACAAACTAAAATGAAGTCCATCGTATTTAGCATTTAAGGTTATATCAGATTTTTGATTCTGTTAGGTTTCTGCGAGTCCTGTTATCAGTCAAATGAGCCAAACTACTGACAATCTCAAACTAAACTAAGCCTTTAAAAAAAAAAATGGTAATTTAAATAAAATAAAATAAAAATATTGGATGAAAAACTTGAAGGCTTAAATGAAAATTAGAATGTTGCCTTGGCAGCTAATTGAAATAAATATGTTTACACTGAAGTACTAAATTTACTAAACCCAAAGCTGAAATGAAAATTAATTAAAGATACATATAGAAAAAAAACAAATAAAAATGACAAATGTAACAGTAATAAATTTACTAAAATTAAAATGAACTCAAAATAAAAAATAAAGGTAATTCAAAATAATAATAAATACTATAATATAGATAAATAATAATAAAATAACATTGCCCTCTTGTTCTCCAAAATATGATGTTATTCTTCTATGAAAAACGTCTCAGATTACTTATGTAACCCTGTTTCCCTGAGAGGGAAAATTCATTAAATATTGAAAATATTACTCTGTAATGAAAATATTGAAATCATGTTGGATATCAATGACATCATCGAACATCATTGTTTCTGACGTGTTTTGTGACCAAACAGTATTTTAATTGAGAGCTGTTCTTTATTTTTAAATCTATTTCCATTTCTTTATTTTTATTTTAGTCATTCTAATACTACAAGTTCAACTTATTTATTTAATTTAGTTGCCAAGGCAACATTTAGATTTTTTTTTAAAATTCTTTAAAAAATCTCTTTTTTTTCATCTTACAGAAAAACATTTTTAATAATTTACAATAACAACACTGCTGAGTTCAGAATAAAAAGCATACAGGTTTTGGCCGGGTGAACTATCCCTTTAAACTAGGAATTCAGATACATGTTCACCTTCATGCCCATCTTGAAGGTTGTTTGAAGCGTGCTAAGTGAATGTGAATGTGTGTTGTTTATGCAGCAGACATATGACATACTGCTGCTTGTCCTGATGGGACTGCTGCTGGTACAGGCAGTGCTGATGTTAGCCACCGTAATAAAGTGTGCTTCCTACAAGAGCCAGCTCCGCATGGGACGTAATGAATGGGACACGCTACAGAAAAAGCACTGCGAGGTAAACACACAAACATACACCCTATGACTGACGGGTCAGTTTAAGAGTACATGAAATGTTGTATGTTATATGTGACTATAACTGCAGATGATGTTAGCAAAAAATAATAATAAAGGAAAACTGTACTGTACGGTGCCAAATGTAGCATGAAACACAATCACACTGGAATGGTATGGTAGAGTTGTTCCGCTCCTTTTATTCTGTGAAAACACACATGGGGGATGTTGTAATTAACAAAGGAAGATCTCAAGGTGGTTGTTGGACCATTTCTTTTCCACCATCTCATTCTTTTCTTACAGCAACACACATCAAATGGCACACTAAGGGATTTTGACAAAGAAAAGGCCTGGAAAGCAGTGGTGGTCCAAATGGCCCAGTGACCAAAGATACAGGCAACAGAAGGAAATACACTGAGAAAGAAAGTGAATGTACAAATATGGAAGATGAGAATGTCAGTTGGAAGAGAAGCATCTCTTTTCGGGGTATGAAACTTAAGAGTTCTGTCATCTGATCTGTCACATTTATGAGTCGGACACCACCGGTTAAAAGTTTGGGGTTGGGATTTTATAGTAAGACTTTAATTTTTTTTTTTAAAGAAATTGATACTTTTATTTAGCAAAGATACATTAAATTGATCTAAAATAAAAGGAAAGACATTCACATTGTTATATAAAACTAGTAGCCTATATGTCTATTTCAAAAACATGCTGTTTATTTGAACTTTTTAGAACATTTTTTAAAAAGTATCACAGTTTCTACAAAAATATTAAGCAACACAAGTGTTTTCAGAATTGATAGTGATGCTAAAATGTTTCTTGAGCACCAAATCAATAGAATGATTTCTGAAGGATCGTGTGGCAAAGATATATTGCTATGAAAATTCAGCTTTGCTATCACAGGAATAAATGTATTTTAAAATATATGCAAATAGAAAACAGTTATTTTAAATTGTAATAATATTTCACAATGTTACTGTTTTTACGGTATTTTTAATCAAATAAATGCAGTATAAAAGACATCCTTAAAAAAAACATAAATTAATTAACAACCCCAGATTTTTAAAATGTAGTGTCTGTCAAAGATATTATTGAATGACAGTTTAATATAAGTTAAGTCAAAATGAGGGATGGGTTTTGAAAGTTTATTGTAAAAACTTTAAACTTGTGTCTCACAATCATAAATATATACTACATTTCCAGTTTGAAAATAGAATCAAATGTGATTGTTGAATGACTGAGCAAGTTTATATGCAAATAAATGGTGAACACGCCATGCTTGTACAATCCACAGCACTTTAATGCATTATTTAGAAATCCAATAGGTTGGATGTTGAAAAGGTAGGGGACCTAATATATGATGCATTTAATAATTCTAACACACTTTAATGGACCATATGCTGTTCACTACCTTGTTGCGTGCAACCCTTTTTACTTTGTTAGATTTTATTTTTGTATAAACAATGTGCATCTTTTGATGTTGTAGATAAATAAAATTTTAAAGGCTGTTTATGTGAAATGTGAATACAAATTATTCCAGATAGTGACGTTACAGCTTGGAATGTTTGTTCAGGTTTTAGTCCAAGTGTAGATGGATTCTTGAATAAATACAGTAAAATAGAGAACACTGACATGCAGTTTACATAGTTCACATCAAAATTCTTAATTTACTTACCCTTGTGTTGTTTTAAATCTGTATGACTTTCTTGAATTGTTATGTAAATAATGAGATTTTTGGTTGAACTTTTTATTTTTCACATTTAGCGAATATGAAGACCAAAGTGATTAATAAACACTACATAACTATGTCAAAACTATGTTTTTGTTATACAATATTCAACTTATTTTTAAGTCCATTAAATGTAATTTTTAAGTCCAATTCAACTTATTTTTAAGTCCATTTAATGTAATTTAAGTTAAAAGACTTACACATTCTAGTTGATTGTACATAAAAGTGAAAGGCAACAAGTTTTTTTTAAAAGGTGTGGTGTGTGTGATTTTTAGCGGCATCTAGCGGTTCGGTTGCGTTTTGCGCCAAGGGCTCAGCCCACTGCTCACCCATCTCTTTCGTAGAAGCTACGGTTTCTAAAGTGGGACAAACATATCGTCGTCTGAGACAGATAATAACCAGAGTAATCCAAGAGTGTGTAACATTGTCACTGTTTCTGTACCACAGTCCATTATAAACCACATCATGGATAAAATTTACAAAGCCATAGTCAGGTGGATCAAGGGTCTTAACTCTTTCCCCGCCAGCGTTTTTAAAAAAAGTTGCCAGCCACCGCCAGGGTTTTTGACGATTTTTGCTAAATTTCAATGGCCCGTTAAATATTTTCTTCCATGAATATATGAAGAAGCTATATATCAAAATAAAGATCTGAGCCTCTGCTTTTAGACAAAAAAAACTATTTTATTTTATCTTCATTTGTTCTTTTTTTATTGCCACTTGAACGGATGTAGGTTTTGTCAAAAACACAACATTTTGTACAAAAAACAGAGAAAAAGGCATTTTTATCAAACAAGTGCATTTTCAAGCAGAATACATTCAGATGTTGTTTTCTTCATATATAAAACTTTCCAAAATAAATTTAAAAAATAAATAAATGTAAAATATATCAAATTTAGGAACTGTAATTTGCTTTTGAGTGGTAAACAGAGTAACATTTCCCAGGATGTAAGGGGGCACGTCAAGTCAAATCACATTTATTTATATAGTGCTTTTCACAGATTGCATCAAAGCAACAATGATAACATGAAAGAAGTACAACACAGATCTATTGTTAAATATTAAATATTAAATAACCCCAACTAAGCAAGCCAAAAGCACCACAACTTTTGCAGTCTCCTTCCGCAACCCCTTACACAAACTCTGCATGCACAACATGCATGCAACATGCATGCAACATGCATGCATCTCTCTCACTCACTATTTCGTCCCGATCAGATTCAGAATTATCAAATAGTGATCGGACTCCGAGACCATCAACACCTCCAGCACTTGATCAGCCATGCCATATACCTCTGCATTTGTCTTATACATATCTGATATTATTGATATTTTGAGCTACATTCTCACAACTCCACTTCACGTTTGAGACGCGATTGCAATCTGTTTCTTTGATCAAAGAGTTGCGTACTCTTTCAGAGCATGTGCGCGGGCCTTCTTTACCGTATACCACCTAAAACACGGAAACCCGGAAAATTCCGTGTTTGGCGGGGATGCGTTTTTTCTTGAAACACGGAAAATTCCGTGTTTGGCGGGGAAAGAGTTAATATATATTATAATAATAGTAATGCTGATGTCTCACAAACGTAACCAGCACATTTTCCCCACATAGAAAACCCATAATTTTGCATTATGATGACTTAATCATCTCGAGATGGTTTTATTTTTTTATTGCTTGGCCCCAATCCTCTTCTGTACCTTCAAGTTGTTGCAAACCTGTATGAGTTTCTTTCTTTTGCTGAACACAAAAGAAGATATTTTAAAGATTAAAAAAGAACGATTGGAACCAAACAACGTTGTTTGGCACCATTGACTTCCATAGTAGAACAAAAAATACTATGGAAGTCAATGGTGCCAAAGTTCTAATCATTCTTCAAAATATCTTCCTTTGTGTTCAGCAGAAGAAAGAAACTCATACAGGTTTGCAACAACTTGGGGGTGAGTAAATGATGACTGAAATGAAAATGAATGATTTTCATTTATCTCTTTAGTGGTCTTTATTTTTGTGAGAAATAATTTTGCCCTATAAATATATTTAAATAAAAATATAGCTATATTAAAAATAGCTATAGTATATTTTGCTATAAAAATGAATATATAATAATACAAACTACTACTTCACAATGCCCAAAACATCTTCCCAAATTTAACTCCACAGTGAACATTAAAAATAATACATAGGCTAGAGTAGAACACCGAATAGAATAGAATAGAATAGAATAGAATAGAATAGAATAGAATAGAATAGAATAGAAACAGGGCTGGTGGTTTTTTATGCACAGCAACCTATTACATATTGTCCTACTAGACTAACCCTTATGGTTTCTGTCGCTTTTTGGTTAAGCATATTGTCTATTTTTATCGTATGCGTTTCCATACACTATCGAACCTACTAACGATGTTGTGCACGGCAGAAGCGATGCCCATGTTAACTGATGGTCTGTGTGAAGATGATAGTGTGAACTGGAGAAGTGTGTGAGGTTTGTCAGTGAGAAGAATGGCGAGAGGCGGAACAAACCGGTGTGTGCCCGGATACACGCTGAAACGGCTCGCCCGCACTGCAGATTAACTCTACAGACGCCGGGGATGCTCAACATTAAAGCACAAGTTACTGCATCCGCGTCCGTTGTTTTTATATTTTATTTTTTTTATTTTGGAGATCTGGTAGTCGTTGTGAAGAGAAAGAGATCTGTCCTGGCGTTGTTGATTTGAGCATGGGATTCAGGCTCTGCTGCTCCTCAATATAATCGAGTAATCTGACAGGTATGTGACATCATGACGATGAGAGTCAATGCCCATCTCTCTCCCTCATGCCGTATAGTATCATGTATTTTATCATATCTGTGTCTTAAGTCGCTATGTCTTTCTAGCCAGTGATGATGCCGGATAGCCTAATGATCCGGTGATGGACAGCTTCTCGACTGAGCGTAAGTGATGTGCATCACCTTTAATGCACCTAAACATTGTCAATATGTCGATATAGTCGATAAAACTAGATTGAGGCTATGTTATGTTAAAAGATAGCCTACTACATCACTGCTGTTGCTTTAAGTTTGCATGACACATTCGTATCACTATCAACTTCTTTGAGTTCTAAACCTGCAGTTCAAGTGTCTCATAGAGGAACAAATTGTCCATAACTAGGATAATTGTCCATAATTGTCCCAAAGTCCCCAAGAAAGGATACTGAATACTTCTACGTTTCATCCCATGAAATACAGTATTTATTCCTGCATTTAATACAAACAATTATTTATATTTGCGGGTTGAATATTTATTTAATTCTTTTAAAAACATTTCTGCATTTACTACATTTTTATTTACTTTTTGCATTCTTTATATTAATATTATTATACATTTGCATAAGTAAATCATATACACAACAGCTCTGACCATTAAGACATTGCTTAGTTTACATTTTTAGATTAACAAAACATGTTTAATGCATTAATTTGAAAAACTGACTTCATCCCCCGAATAAATTTGTATTTAAGTTAACTTACAAATTTGGAATTCCTGCTGTTGTTGTTGTGCTTTCCATTTCTTAGAAAGCTGTTCCTTATTGATTTCTTGAGCTCAAAGCGAGATGTAATGATTTCAAAATGTACTACAGCTCCTTGTCTGTGTTTTTATGCCATTGGCAAAGACACAATGCAACAAATCAAGCTTCCATCTGTAGTTCAGATGTATACAATAAAACTTTCCAATGAGTTTAAGACCAAAAAAGCATATCTAATCTAGACTGTCTTGAATGATTAAGCCTTTAGGGATCTCATCGTGTCCTTTTGTCCTTGTCACACTAGTATGCTCTCGAAGGACTCTGCTGAGCCACACCTGGCACACTCCATTGGTTTCTGAAGGAATATGCACTTTCATAGAGTCTGAACGTGCAGCAGTAAAAGCAATATAGGCTACTTTTATGCTTATAGATTTATTTTATGGTTATAGATATCACCAACATCAAGAATATGTTTGGAAGTTTTTCTTGTGAAAAGGGTAGTTTACCCAAAAAGAAATGTTGACCACTTTTTTACCCTCAAGTTGTTCCAAACCTGTTGGAGATTGTTAAACAAAGAATATATTTTTTAGAATTTTGGTAATTTGGTAAAGTCAATGGCTACTGTCAACTGTCCGGTTACCAAAATTCTTTAAAATATTGAATTTTGTGTTCAACAGAAGAAAGAAACTGTTTGAAACAAAATGAGGGTGAGGGAATAATGACAAAATTTTCATTTTTGAGTGAACTATCCCTTTAATCTATATCTATTAACTCCGATTCTGAATGAACTCTTTTGATCATTTACAGGTTTTTGCAGAATGGAATAGATAGGATGACAAATTCATCCCAGCTGTCAATATAAGTGACAACAACAAATCATCTGATCTCTTCAATCTACCTCTGACAAGATCAGCCATCAATAACCCATCGACTCAGGCTGATCACAAAGATTCCTTTGTGACTCTTTTAAGATCCACTTTCAAAGTCAACACCTCTTACACATAACTCATTATATTGTTGCAGGGAAAAGCCCTCAGCCAATCCATTGGCTGACGGGTTTGGAGTAGAAGGAGGAGCTTCGATTCCCATCAGGAGTGTTGTGAGGTTAGTGGCGAGCAGGCTGCTGGGACCGGATGCAGAACATCTTCGAGCAGAACTTGGACATGGCCACGGCTCTGCTTGCGGGTGAGAAGCTGAAGGAGTTGATCCTGCCAGGTTCCACGCAGGATGAGAAAGGCGGGGTTCTCGCAGGTCTCATGGTGCAACTCAAACTAGAGTTGCCCTTTGACCGGGTCGTCACCATAGGGACTGTCATCATCCCTATTCTGCTGGTTACATTAGTTTTCACACGGAACTTTGCAGGTTAGTGGTGTTACGCATTATTTGGACATACGTACATGATGAACACCTTACAATATTCAGTGACAAGAGTTCTGAAAGCCATTTGTTTTTATAAGAGTTAGGGATTTCTGACGACTTGAGCAACTGCAGAGCTCAACTTTATTCAAATGAGCAGTGAAACGGTGATGATAACCTACAATCTGAGCAAATTATTCAGTCACATGCACTTAAAGGGATTTATTTGGTGAATGTGTCTCCTTAATACTTTATGTGCTTCTTTTCCATTAAACCATTTATACACCTCATTTGAGTGTAAACACTTTGGCATTATTATTCTTTATCTTGGTGTCTCCGTCCAGCATTTTTTATGCAAAATCCTACCATTTTCATAAAAATGTATGGAAGGAAACATGCTTAGATGGAGGAACGCACTTAATACTTATGAAAATTTTTCGTGATATGGTATTACACTCTAAATTAGAAATATTTTTGGATTTACATTTGAATGGCACTGGTGAGAGTGCCAGATTTTTGCCAAGTTTTTAAAGTTGACCCATTGTTAATAGTTCTATAGGACTTTGTATATTACTGTTGTCCTCTAGTATCCAGCAGAGGAGTGGTTTAAAGATTGTTTCTAGATAGATTGTAGGGTGATTAAGTAGGAAGAGAGAGAGATAAAGAGCGGTTGTGGTGGTAGGAGGGGGGGTTTTACACTAAACGCTGAGTCAGTCTTACTGCATAGCAGCACCAACTGGCTGTGACTGAACATTGAGAACCCTGCTGGGCAAAAACATGCAGTATAGTTTAGATCTGTTGGCGATATACAAACATTTACACTTTGAACAATTGTGCGACTGCCTTTTCACATCATTTGAGGGTTACTACATTACAATATGTTTCATTAGGAAAGCTTATTATATCAAGAAAGAGGATTAGTGAAGGTCAAACCCTCATTGTCATGTTGGTTGAGGCTGTTTATAGTATAAAATGCAATAAAAATGAATAGTCTGAAACTTGAAAGCACTGAAAGAAAAAGTTGAGCCTGTAACCATTAAGAGGTCTTTCCCATCTAGACACACCGACTATAACAAATTATCTTGCTTAACTTACATTATCGATTCTGTGCAGGAGTGTAATCTACTGAGACCCAGAGTAAGGTGGAGGCGTCTATAGGAGTTACAGTAGCTGCGAAAGAATTACCCCAGTCTTTGTCCAGCTGGCACAGACAAATGTAGCATTTGTTTTGATCACTGATTCATCAATAGATTGGCCTGTGCTGCCTTACACTATGCAGTAAACCCATTCCACTTTATAGAAACCTGATGAAAGCTCATTACTAGAAACAAATCCCTGCGGGATAAGACAGATTTTCCTGGACAGAGTCAGTTGTGAGTGATATACAGTATTAATTTGAATAATTTTCACGACGCATGCGCGAGAACTGAAGTAGTTGAAGGAGATCGCAATTCTCGCGCATGCGTCGTGGAAATCTCTTGAACTCTCGTCTCAGGCCTACAAGGAAGAAAAGGAATTGTCTAATAAAGTTTGTTTTTTTCGCACAAAAAGTATTCTCGTCGCTCGATAAACTTATACTTGAGCCACTGTAGTCACATGGAATATTTAAACATTTTCTTCAATGACTTTCTGGGCCGTCAAGTTTCAATTCCTTAGGAGCCTATGTAGCAGTGATCCACCTCTCATATTTAATCAAAAATATCTTCATTTGTGTTCCAAAGACGAACAAAGGTCTTACGGGGTTGGTACAGCATGGTGGCAACACTGGTGGTATCTAATTAATTGTTATGTAGTGGAATTCTTATGATTTTCTATCTCCTCTTTTAGAGGAATCTATATATTGCTACACCCCACACAACTTCACCCGAGACCAGGCTCTGTATGCGAGAGGTTACTGCTGGACAGAGCTTCGGGATGCTGTTCCTGGTGTCGACCCCGATCTTCGGCCCTCCCTGTTCGAGCACAAGTTTCTGCCCTACGCTCTGCTGGCCTTCGCAGGCATCATGTACATACCTGCCCTTGGATGGGAGTTCCTGGCCTCCACTCGCCTCACCTCCGAGCTCAACTTCCTCCTTCAAGAGATCGACAACTGCTACCACAGGGCGGCCGAGGGCAGGGCGCCTAAGATTGAAAAGCAGATCCAGTCTAAGGGGCCGGGGATTACGGAACGTGAGCGACGGGAGATCATCGAGAATGCAGAGAAGGAGAAGAGCCCAGAGCAGAACCTGTTTGAAAAGTATCTTGAGCGCAGAGGGCAGAGTAACTTTCTGGCGAAGCTGTACCTGGGGCGACATTTAGCCATCATCTGCCTCAGCTCAATGCCCATTACTTACCTGAGCACCTACTACGCCCGTCAGCGGCAGAACGAGTTCACTTGCGCGCTTGGCGAGCCGCCGGACACTAGCAGCATCCCTGAACTGCGGCTGAATGTCAACTGCAAGCTACCAGCCGTGCAGCTCCAGCGAATTATGGCCGCGGTGGACATCTCTTTGCTGTGTACTATGAACCTCATTATCCTTGTGAACTTGCTGCATTTGTTTGTTGTACGCAAGTCCAATTTCGTTTTCGACAAGCTGCACAAAGTTGGCATTAAAACACGTCGTCGCTGGCAGAAGTCACAGTTTTGCGACATTAACATTCTGGCTATGTTCTGTAATGAGAACAGAGACCACATTAAGTCTCTCAACAGACTGGACTTTATTACAAATGAGAGTGACCTCATGTATGATAATGTGGTGCGGCAGCTGCTGGCAGCATTGGCTCAATCCAATCACGACGCCACTCCGACTATGAGAGACTCTGGTATCCAGACTATTGACCCCAGTATGGACCCGTCAGTGCTCGGTGTGGGAGAGTTGGGGGGAGAGCCCTCAGTAATCAAAAGACCCCGCAAGAAGATGAAGTGGATCCCCTCATCTAACCCTTTGCCACAGTCTTTTAAAGTAAGACTTGACTCGAGGTTCTCATTCATATTTAGTATGGTCCTTCTATTAGTGAAATGTACCTTATATTTCTTTGCTTTCATACAGGAACCCTTGACTCTAACCAGACTGGATAATAGTATTAAGGCAGATAAACCTAAACCAGTCCGGAGGAAGAATGTACCAGATAGCATTATGGCTCCACTTCTGGACAGCAAGAGCACACAACATCCTCCTACAAGCATAAGTAAGGCCAAAGTAAAACCTGGTTTAAGTTAGTATAGCTAATGTGGTTGTAATCATCCTCTGATCTTGTATCTGATTTTTCTTTTCAGCTACAGAAACATATAATTTAGAGAAGAAACACTCTCTTAACCTCACGTTGGATGTTCATCCCTACATGCTAACCATCCAGAAAGCGAAACCAGAGACCGTCAATCCTGAGCCAGTCCCTGTTGAGCACTCCCTCAGTAATGTGTATATTGAGGGTCCACATGCTGTTGTCCACGTCTCCTCCTCTCTTACTGGTATGCTTGAATTAGATATGCCCAGTATATCAGAACCATATCTGGTATTGCTAGTGTCCCTCCACAGAAAGCCAATAGAAATGTTCCATTTGATTTTGGATAAATGGCGCAAAAAAACTTTGTGACCAACACAAGTTTATTATTCTTACACATCTGTACACATCAAGATAACCTTCACAAATGAACACAACTATAACAAATTTTAAAGCCTAAATACAAACGGCAGAAGTAAAAGGTACAAATTAGGCTATAAACGAACTATACCACGATCACATGACTTCAACGTCACAAGGCTATAAAAGTGAGCTAGTGAGTAGATGACTTTTCCTGTTTTATGTGATGACATTTAAAGGTAGGGTAGGCAATTTTCAGAGAGGCTAGCAATAGCGTGCTAGCTTTGAAAGCATAAGATCCCACCCTCCCTTCATAGTGTCAAAGTAGCTGTTTCGGTTGCAGTGCTCGGTGACTGAGGTGTGATGTCTGCAGAAGCAGGGTGCGTGGAGGTATGGATATACATACATTGACTGCCAAGTAGGTCATCGTATCATTGCAGTTTGACAGAAGTCAATGATTGGATGAACGTTTTATGGTCCTATGCCTTCCAAAGATGATATATGTACATATAAATACATTTAGTCCGCTGAACGTAGTGATTGCTATTAGGATGTGAAGAGACTTTCAACCAACCTAACAAAAAATATTTCTGGGACAAATCACCTACCCTGTCTTGAATGTCCTTGACAACCTCTGTAGTCCCATTTAGTCACATGTTAGCAAATGCCTTTTCCCAAGACACATATAAGCTTAGAAAAATCGTATTTCTGGCATTCAGGAAACCCCATTGATTTGGAACTTGGAACTACTGAACCAGAAGTGCACAAATCCTTTTAGGTTAGGACTGCAATATTGTGCATGCAATAAATTGCCCTAGTTTTCCCATTTTTACACTTTCCCCACTTTTTATATTTCTTTCACCGTCATCTAACTCACCCACTTAATCTTACTTAAATATAGTCTTTAAAAACAGTAATAATTTAGTAACACTGTTAAATGTTCTGTTAAATCTTAAGCACATCTCAAAATGAATTTACTGTACAATGTTGTGAGGTCTCAATTAATAGTATAGCATTTTGATATCAGACATAATGTAATTTATATTGGTACCAATAATTCTATATCACCTTTTTGTCCCCTTAGAGAAGAAAGAGTCTCCTCCACTGTCCACCACCACTACGTTCTCCACAGCCACTCTCTCCACAACATCATATATGAATGGTGGAACGACCAGCGTGCCTCCTCCAGACTCCCCAAAGGATCCTCTCAACCATGGGGCAGAGCCGGAGAGCCAGTCTGGGCCTTTTAGTCGAAACCCCTCACACCCGCTGCTGAGCATTCACCACACCTTGTATGAAGAGGACGAGGAGGAGCAAAACAGAAGGGATAGACTAGCCAGACCAGGCGAGTTGATTGCTGCTGGAGAGTGTTGAAGGAAATGTATACACACCTGCACACACACAAAAGCACTACAATATGAACTGAAGCACAAAGGAATATGCTGTTTTTGGGGGTTTATGTTAATAGTTTTGCTATGGGTGAATCTTATTTCGTTTTCAGAGATGAAGATTATTGAACACTGGGGCATGCAGTGTTTTATATATTTTATGCTCTTAAAGGTGCACTTATTTTTTGCTTATGTTGAGCTGACATATAAAAGTGGTTGCAGGATGGAATGGATACTGGAGTTTTCGGTCACTGGTGTCACTGCAGAAATGCCCTATTCGCAGTCTGACATGATTAATTTATTCTGAAAGCAAAAGTGTCCCATAATAGGGACAATAATACATCTGAAATAAAGTAAAATATTGGGCTCGTTATATGATCTTAATATGTCAACCACCATAATGCTCCCTAATGTCGACAGAGTGTTTTTTTAGAGCACTGATGTATCTTCATCTCAAGTGAGTGTATATCACTTAGATTAACAAACACTAGACTTTGTGTAAAAAAAGTGCACCTTTAAACATCATCTCCCAGCCTTACATCCACATCCTTGGAAGTGTGTGTAGTTTAAGGGAAAATAAAATTACCCATGACCTCGCTGCTCACCATATGGGTTAATGAATTCCCTATGACATTCCAAATGAAGGCAAAGGCACATCAGAATTTTGCTCAAAACACAGTTTGTTCCTGTTTAACATCAATGTCAGCATAGTTTTGTGTTGTTTGTCTGTATACACAATCAGTGTCTGTTTCATATAGATCTCTTGAGGTATTCAACGCAATACATGTGTTCTTAAAATATGCAACCTCATTTCTTATTGTTGCAATAATATGCACATTTGGAATGTATATACTCAGCTGTACAGAAAAAAAAAGTTCTTACATCTAATAATATGAGATTTTTCCTCATTTAAAAAAGAAAAAGAAAAAAAGACTGTCACGTGACATTCATCCACACACCTCTGGTGCCCTTATTCAATGAGACTATATCACTCTGGGTCTCTGGGCCAAGTGCTCAAAGACATTCAACTCCGGATTGCCCGAAGATAAATGGATCCTTATACCAGCTTTTTTGAACAGACAGAGTTGTGACAAAAAGATTTCAGCTTCTTCAGCTGGACATTTTCAAGCTAAGAAGGTTGTGTTATACCAACTTTCTAAGTCCTGGTTAAAACCTTTGATATTCAATGATGCACCTTGTAGTGAACACTATTATGATTGCGAGTGCAGCGCACAGTAATTCACAATTAAAATCCAAGAGCACCTCTAACCACACGGCATGAGATTGATATTAGGGATAGCAGCAGCTCACTGTTTTTCTAGCACATATCATGATCAAAGTGCAATATTTTTTATGTGATACAGGGAACACAGATCATAAATGGCCATACCTTCAGAGGGGAAGGAAACACTCCAGATTTTCCAGGCTTATATCTTTAGATCTGAATTTAATTAGATGGTTTTATGGGTACTAATCTCAAATGTAATATGTTTACATGAGATTAGACTAGGTATGTATAAAAAAAAATCATGGTCATGTCACCTTGCTTGTTGTTAATTTCTTTTGTCTATTTTTGTGTCACAAATTCTTGACGAATGTTTGAGTTTCATATATGTGTATTGAACTGCAGCATTTCAACCAAATAACCTTCTTAGAGAAATAGATGAATCTATGCTAAAGAGAAAAGAAATGTTATATTACCTCATGGGTTGTACAATGCATGTTCAATTGTTAATTAAACTCATGTTACATGATTTACATGGGGAAAAAATACTTGAATTTGAATCTCTGTTATACATGAACCTCAGAAAGAGGTGTATAAAGTTCACAATGTTGTAAGATACTGTAAGCGATTTTTTTTAATATACAACGCATAAAATGCTTACTAACTCACAGAAAACATTGAAAAGTATCATGAGAAATCCCACCTGTCTCTGTATCTGTAACAGTTGCGCATAAAACGTTAACAGCATTCTGAGGAGCAGCTCATGCTTTTTAGCCAATCAGAAACATTCTATGGCTGTGAATAGTTTTTTTCGTGTTAGGGCTTGTTGGCATCACGTGTCCGTTCTTCGTACCTTGCTATAGTTCAGCCAAAAATACTCACCATGAAGCCATCCTAGGTATCATATGGTTTTGAATTGTGCCCAGGCTTTTGAGGCTCCAAAGGCGCATCCATCCATCATGAAAGTTATCCATACGACTCCAGCGGGTTAATAAATGCTGAGCTCACTTGGCTCGGTTCCGAAGTTCAAGCCTGAGACGAGAGGTCAAGAGATTTCCACGACACATGCGCGAGAATTGCGATCTCCTTCAACTACTTCGGTTCTCGCGCATGCGTCGTGGAAATCTTTTGAACTCTCATCTCAGGCCTAGAAGGAAGAAAAGGAATAGTTGAATAAAGTCGTTATTTTTATTTGTTTTTTTTTTTCGCGCAAAAATTATTCTCGTCGCTTGATAAACTTATCTTTGAGCCACTGTAGTCACATGGAATATTTAAATATTTTCTTCATTGACTTTCTGGGCCGTCAAGTTTCGATCCCTTAGGACTAGGAGCCTATGTAGCAGTGATCCACCTCTCAAATTTAATCAAAAATATTTTCATTTGTGTTCCGAAGACGAACAAAGGTCTTACGGGTTGGTACAGCATGGGGGTGAGTATGACTTAATTTTCATTTTTGGGTGAACTAACCCTTTAAACTTTGGATTATTATTTGGACTTGATTTACCTGTTTGACCTTGGGTGTGTTCCCTAAATTGGATTATTCAGACAGTTTGCCTCAGTCACCATTTCTGCCATTCTGCTTCCATTATTTGCATATTCTTTGTAATTCTTATCTTTCTTATCTTATGTTTTGTTTGTGTGCTCATTCTGTTTCCCTAGTTTTCTAGATCCTGTATTTGTTTTATTGTCTTATTCTGTTTGGTAAAATAATTGCATTTGGATCCAGCTGTCCTTTTGAATTCACCCTGCATTAAATGCCTTCTGAAGCGAAGCTTTGGATCTTTCCACAAATGGCTGTTGCCGGAAGCGAGTGATTTCGGTTTATAAAATTTAAAATGGCTATATGCCTTACAAAATCCCATTGCTTCACTTCAGACGGGATTTATTAACTCACTGGAGTTGAATGGATAACTTTTGTGATGGAAGGATGTGCTTTTTGGAGCCATTACAAAGCTGGGAAGAGCCAGGATATTATTTAATATAACTCAGATTATGTTCAGCTGAAAGAAGAAAGTCATAAACACCTATGGCTTGAGGTTGAAGGATATTTTTTATTCCTATTAATTCCTATTCCCTTAATATCTACCTCTGATATGATTTGACAGATGCCAAATCTTCTAATTGTGATAATTGATTTCTGGCTAATTTGGCTTTTCAAACTAATTTGCGGATTTTATTAAAATATTAAGTTGCCTGATATTACTGCATGTTCTTGTGTTCATTAGAAAGGTCAGATTTATCGATACTCAAAACTATGATCATAAATGTGTGAAGACAGACTTTCACCACAATAGTATTGTTTACACAAAATATGACTGGTTTGAGCTTACGGCCTTATTGCTAGGACAGCAAGGATAAGCTTTGAAGAACCTAACCATCCTGTAGGCGGTCATGTGTAATTGGTTTGTGTTGAAGGGATAGCAGCTTGGTCATGACCAGGGTAATGCATCAAATATCATGTTAGAAATGTTTTAAAATGTTGTCTATAGTTACTGCTATATTATCTGATTCTGAACAGCAACGACGAATTACATTTTACAAAGGACACAAAATACAACTTTTGAAGGTTTTAAGCACTGAGAGAAAGCGAAAGTGATTTAATGTAGTAAATCTCCTTTTTGAAATAATAACATGAAGTGTTTTTCATGTTAAATATATTAATTAAACTGAAAGTACAGTCAACATCCTTTTTCTAAAAAAAGTTGTTTTAGGGTTTAGTTACTCTGTACAAGTCCGACCTTTTCCATAAAACCATCTGTAATAGTCTTTGTCCTCCAATGTACTACATTACCCAGGAAGCATTGCAATAATGGGCGGTGTTACAAATCCACACTTCATGCAAGCAGCTGACTGTAGCTATAACTTTAATCATTTCTTTTTTTTTTTGCCGAAGATAGCAACCAAACAACAGTCAGTGCGTTTATTTTCATAATTCTTTTCATCTCTCTATAATGTAAATACACTATAATAATCGTAACAGCGAGCGAACTAAATAACTTGTTCTCGGTCAGTCCTGTAAAGTTTTTAAAGGGGCTTAGCTTATATTAGCATAGCAGCAGCTAGCTAACAGCTGCGTGTATGTGTGCGCAGTTAGCCTGTAGCCGAGCTACCTTCTCAAGAAGAACCATCCCTCTCTACAACAACTGACAGTTGGATACATCCCGTTCCGATTCGTTACTCTCGTGGGAAGAGTGAGCAAGCTCTCTACCAAGTCAAATGTAAGATTTGTTTATATTTTTTTGTTCCCTTTTCGGACTGGTGGCTGAGATTGGAGCTAGTTCATCAGATTTTGCGGGTTAGTTTTGTCAGAACCGTCACTTTACAGTTTGGATGTAAAAATCGCACGAGAGGCTTTTTTTACTCCCAAATTTAACTGTTTACATTCCCGTTTGAAGGTTTGAGTCGGTAAACTGTCTTGGGTTTGATGTGCTAACCAGGTGGTCTGATAACAGCAGGTTGTCACCTTTAATGTCTGACTTCCTTAGGATTAGATCTGTTACATGGTCAACATAAAACGCTTTGTTGTGCAACTTAAAAGAAATGTTTATCATATCTAAACCCTCAGCATAACACCCAACTAATACTGTTGTGCTGGAATCACAGTAGTTTGAGAAGTATACGTGGTCTAGTTGCACAAGGCAAGATGGCAGGCTGATAGTCAAGCCTGATGACTCACTTTACACAGCTTACCCAAATACCCAAGTCAAAAAAACTTTCAAATACATGAATTAAACTGTGTCTGGCTTAGTAATGAGCCATATTTTCAACAGGCAAGGCAAGTAACGTTACACAGTTTAACTTGAGTCATATGTGGGTTGTGTTTGCACTGTTCATTTGACTCATGATCTTTTATTCCAGGTTGAAGGTTTACTAAACAGCGGACAATGGAACTGGACAACTCGGAGGTTAGAATTCGGCTGAATATATGTATTTTTGTATTATTTGGCAGTTTAAAATAATTACAATAATATATACATTGATTTGTTTGGTTGGTGATGGATGTTTATCTGTAATGACAAATAAATTGTCATTGTCATTTCATTCTGATTTATATACCTGGTCTCTTTAATGCCTTCTTGTGGGTAGTATTGGATAATGGTCTTTTGTTTATTTAGCTGGGCATTTCCCAAGATCGAGAAATATGCACACTTGCACAGAATACTCTGAATATTTGTTTTTACTGAAGCTTCAAACTCGCTTGAAATATTCTTAGCGCAACCTCGAAAATGAAACCACAAAAGTTCTGAGTTCCTGGAAGTGAATGTCAAGCTTGTTCCCACCTGTTCTGTGTACATTGACAAAGAATTATATAGATTATAATAGACTGTTTTTATTTGTAGGATGACTCAGTTGGCCCGACAGAAGATGACACACAACCTCCATTTCCTCTGGGACTTTGTGAGTAATCTCTTAAAGTTTACAAAATAGTATATCAGAATTTCAATATTCTTTCATATGGTTTTGTATGAAATGGTGCTTAAAATGAATGTCTTTCTATATCATTTGAAACCTCTCCTTGTTCAGTGCGGGGTTATTCGAGTTATGAATGTTTAATTAATTAGTTCATTTATTAATAAGGAAAATGGTTGAAAAATATTTTTAGTTGTGGTATTTTAGTGCTGAAAACATAAGTGTGTTACTGGTGAAATTCAAAAGTAAGCAAGTAATCATGTTAAATTTCTCAGAACAATGTACTGTTATACAGTGTCACGTTCATTTTAATTCAGGAGGGTTGTAAAGGTTTCATGTTCTGGTAGTTCAAAAATAAAATTAATTTGTGGCTATATGTAGTTTATTACATTTTTGAGTCATAATTGTTCCAGTGCAATGTAGTAATTGTACTTAGTTTAGTAGCTAAACTAACTAGTGTTAGCCTTTGTTTAGTTCAGCAAAGTTCTCAATTCAGCAGATTATAATAATTTCAACTTTTTCCATAAGTCAGACCAACACAAAGGTTCAAACCATATGTTTTCTAAAGCTCATTCTTTCTATGTATTTGTTCTACTACTGCTTGGAAAACAGATAACTCATCTTTCCACTGCTTTTTTCTTTTGTTTATGAGCTCTTTATTATCAGCACTGAAATGGTTTTCAAAACATATTTCTGGTAGCAGCTATTTTCTGCCATATATATATATAAAATTAAATTCCAAAGCGTTCACTTATGTTCGCCTAAGGCTGCATTTTTTTAAATCAAAAATACAGTAATAATGTGAAATATTACCGTTTAAATTAACTGGTTTCTGTTGTAATACATTTTAAAATGTAGTTTATTCCTGTGACGGCAAAGCTAAATTTTAGCATCATTACTCCAGTCTTCAGTGTCATTCAGACATCATTCTAATATGCTGATTTGGTGTTAAAGAAACATTATTATTAAAGTTAAACACTGCTTAATATTTTTTGTGGAAGCAGCATTTGTTTTAAATAGTACTTTGTTTGTTAAATGTATTAGTTTCATAAATGTCTACATAAGTGCAGTTTTTTTTTTTTACTTAAAAAAATAAAATTAGGCAGCTAAAACTGTTTTCAACATTGATAATACAAAGAAATGATCTCAGGATGATTTCTGAAGGATAATGTGACACTGAAGACTGGACTAATGGCTGTTGAAAAGCTTTTCCATGGAATAAATTATGTTTTAAAATATAGAAACAGTTCATTTAAATTTTAATATTTCACAATATGACTGTTTTTTACTCTAAATTTTGATCAAATAGATTTCAGCCTTGGTGAGATTAAGACAACATTCCAAACAATAACATTTTTTCAGAAATTTTTGATTTTTTTTTAAGTGTTAATTGTTTAAGTGTTGTTTTTGTAGTGTTCTTGTTCCACCTCTTACGATTATGAAAATGTTTTTGTCTTTTTAGCAGACTCAGAGGCAGTGGAAGTGTTATGGCAGGTTCGCACCCAGCGCCGACAGGCAGAGCCTGACCTTCCAGACACTGTGACGCGTCTCACCACACCTGAGGGCAGTATTGTGTACCTGGTTGGCACCGCCCACTTCAGTGACAGCAGCAAGAATGATGTTGCCACAGTAAGCATTGGCTTTCTTTTTTTTATGGGCTCACAACCAATTTTTGAATGTAAAACACCTTAGTATTAGCTACTGATTGACTAAATGCTGTTTTGATTTGATGCTCTTTGCTTTAGACAATCCGAGCGGTCCAACCTGATGTGGTGGTGGTGGAGCTGTGCCAGTACAGAGTATCCATGCTTAAAATGGATGAGAAAACGCTGCTAAAAGAGGCTAAAGACATTAACTTGGAGAAGGTCCAGCAGGCTATTAAACAGGTCCGCCATGAAATCGAAGACTGCTCTGACATAGTTATTATACTACCAAACACATTCATCAACATGCTAAATCCTTTTTTCCTCATGTCTTGTGTCAGAATGGAGTGATGTCTGGCCTCATGCAGATACTGCTTCTCAAAGTCTCAGCTCACATTACAGAACAGCTGGGCATGGCCCCTGGAGGAGAGTTTAGAGAAGCCTTTAAGGAGGTCAGTGCGAATCCCTCACTTACACATTCCTCATGGTTCTGACATGCACTGTAACTCATGCACTCGTTCCTGACATCTAGCAGATGGATGTCACCAATTATCAAAGAACAATAAATGCACGGTCACAAAAGCTTAAAGCTGAAACATGAAACCTGTAAACAGCAAAGACTGATCTGCATAAATAAAATATGGATTTTCTTCTCTTACCCAATTCAGGCAGGAAAAGTGCCCTTCTGTAAATTTCACCTCGGAGATCGTCCCATTCCAGTAACCTTTAAACGTGCAATAGCTGCTCTCAGCCTGTGGCAGAAGGCTCGTCTGGCCTGGGGCCTGTGCTTCCTCTCTGACCCAATCAGGTACAAGTCAACACCACTTTGTCTTTATATGTACAGCAATCACTTTTTGTTTTAAGAAGTCTCTTAGAATGTAAAACTTTCATATAGTGTTTTAAAAACAGACAAGAGACACGAATTGCAAAGGTAGAAAGATAAGAAGAGTCTATATGTGTACATAGACCAGTTTTGTGAGATCGATTGCTGTGGCCTGGAAGCGATAAGCTTATGTTCAATGATATGTAATAAAACAAACTAGCGTTAGTCAATTATTAAAGGGGTGGTTGATTGCGATTTCACTTTTTTCATTTTAAATAGTGTGTAATCTTGCTGTTGGTGCATGAACAGTATCTGCAAAGTTGTTGTGTTGAAAGTTCAAAGTAAGCAGATGGCTTACTTTGCAATATGGTCGTATTTCTGCGGCTCTGTCGAAGAGGAAAGAGTTATAGTGGAGAGCTGTAGTCATGCCGTCGAAAGTGTGTTATTTTCACCCAGCTGTCAGGTCGTCTTTGTTCGGGCTTTCTACGGATGCTGTAGTTCGTCAACAATGGCTGAAATTTATGTTTGATTATGTTCCTGAAAATTACAATCGTAAATTAGCTCTCTGTGCTGCGCATTTTATGGAAGACAGCTTCCAGAATCTCCACAAATTCAATGCCGGATTCAACAAGAAACTCTTACTAAAACATGAAGCAGTTCCAACTAGGGCTGCAACTAACGACTATTTTAATAGTCGACTAGTCACCGACTATTGAAACGATTAGTCGACTAATCGGATAATTATTAAATTTTTCTAAAATTTAGTATGAGATTGCTTTAACTCTGTGGAAAATGATAGTAAACAAGAAAGAAGGGGGTACTTCAATGAAAAATGCATATTTTATTGAACTTTGCTGCTGATAGGCCCATTCGTACTAAACGTAAATAAAAATGCCCTGTCTAAAACCAATTAGGCACAGTGCTCGGTCAGTATAGACAAATACATAAATAGAGAAACTCTATCATTTTTATAAAGGACAGGCACATTTATTTTATAAGAAAAAAATAAACTAAAACATTTCATAACTTTAAAACCAGAGGCAGCAGTTGTTTGAGCCGCAACCTGTAAGTAAGACTTAATAATTGTATATGTATTTTCATATATAATTTCAGACGTCATGTTTTAGTTATGAAGGAGGAAAACAAATGCCAGCGCTGACATTAGTAGTTATGCTGTTTCGTGTGTCAAATGCGTACAAACATTTTGGACCTGAATTTAAGTATTTACTAATTTTGTAAATGTATTTTCCATGTGTACTTTGATGTAATTTTTTGATTTGATCAAGAACATAAACCAATGCCAACGCTGTTTGTTTATAGTAGCCAGTTAGTTTGATGCTATTTTGTGTGTATAAGACAAACGTGTATAAAGTTCAGAAGATTATATGTAATTGGAATAGCAAACTTCAGCTGCTGTTATCAGTCTATACACAGTATGGTTTCTTTACAGGTTTTATGTATTGTATGTATTATGAAGCCTATTTAATCAGGAGAAAACCGTATCTCAAATGCTAACAAGCAGCAGTAGCATTTTCAAATTACAGCATATCGAAATTCTTATATAATAATAGTAGGATAGAATAGAATAGAATGATAAATAAATTTACCATTCAGAAACGTTTTGTAAGAGCCGTGTTTGGGGAAGTTCTGCTTGACTCTCTTCATCGCTGCTTTCTGGGTCTGATTCTGGCTCAAACTGATATGGCAGTATTGACACCATTATTTACATTTGACCGGAGCAAATGCAACTTTCGCCCGTAAAGGTAATGAGCCATAAGTTTCTACGCAGTTTAACCAATTACAACACACTGGCCCAACTAACCAATCTGAGCCCATTCAAGCTTTTCAAATTTTAAGCGAAACATTTTTTTTTCTTTGATTTTGGGGAAGTATGCTGTATGCTCTTTTGTTTTTGTTTTGAGATTCATGTAAATTTTTGGTATGTGTTTTTGCTCTTATCAGCAAGGAGGATGTAGAGAAGTGCAAACAAAAAGATCTTCTGGAACAGACCATGTCAGAGATGATCGGCGAGTTTCCAGCCCTCCACCGCACTATTGTTGCAGAACGAGACATCTACCTCACTCACACACTTAGACAGGCAGCGCGCTGTGTGGAGGCGCCTCCTAATGCTGAAAGTGAGTATGGCAAGCTCATTTTTTTCTGCAGTCTTTTCCAGTGCTCTGACTTTGATTCAGAAAAATGTCTTGAATTTAAAACTGCATATTCAGGTATGCCCAGTGATAAGTGTTGTTATTGTTAAAAGAATGGTCCACCCAAAAGTTAAAATTCTGTCATTATGTTCTCATGTTGTTCCAAACCTGTATGACTGACTTTCATTTGTGGAACACAAAAGATATTTTGAAGAATGTGTTCGATTCTTGTTGTCTTTTTTTTTGTACTATGGAAGTCATTGGTAAAATGAGTAAATTGTCAGAATTGTCAAAACTATCCCTTCCTTTAAAGTCCACCTGTGGTGAAAATCAAGTTTTTAGTGTTTATATGTCAGTGTGGTGTTTTTAATATGCTTGAAGACAAAAATTTTGCAAATGTATAAGTCAACACCATTGTTGAATATTTTCATGGGGTGAGCGAAAGACAGTCTAAAAAAAGCGGTTTGAAATGCTGTTTCTAACGTCACAATCACGTCAACGTGCTGGTGGGCTTTGGCATACAGTATCATTAACACCGAAGAGAGAAAAATGTCTCGAGAGATCCAGGTTATGCCGGGATATTTATCTGTTGAAATATAATATAGTGGGTGTAGGAACAGGACCGAATCCTGCAGGAGCTACATGAAACCTCTTGTTCATACACACCTTTTTTTTTCTTTTTAGAAGTGGCTGCTGTGGTGGTTGGAGTGGTTGGGATGGGTCATGTGCCTGGTATTGAGAAGAACTGGGATAAAGAGCTTAATATCCATGAGATCATGAGGTGCGTATCGCAACAGTTGTTTGTACTTCACTATCTAATAGTACAAGATCTGTCGTGACCCATTTTTGTTTTGTTTTTTTCTCTTAGTGTGGCTCCACCATCTCGTTTAGGCTGGGTTGTACGCAAAGTGTTGAAGGGAGCCATGTGGGGGCTTCTGGGTTATGCCTGCTACCGTGCCAGCAAGGGCGTGGGGAGGGCGTTACTCACCTTACCGACTGTCCAATCGTTGTATGAAAATATACGAACGCCTTCCGTTTGACCCTTCTCTTATCGGCACAGACTTTTCAGCAGTGAGATCAGGATGCACACTGAACACCAGTAGCCTTAACTACAGGATGGTGGTTGGGTAGATTAGGAGGAAGATTAGAGGGAAACATTGTCTCCATCCCATATGAAATTAGCAATGTGGGTGGAAGCCTTTGACTAACACCCTGTCACCTCCTCTACCCTCTGTGTACCTGTGGACGCAGAGCTGTACTGCCAAAGAAATCGGACCATGCTTTCTTTCCCTTTTCCTCATTCTTAAAGTATGACCCACTAGAAAATTAGCTGCGGCATGATTTCCCATGTTATCATGCGACTTGAACTGAATGAAGTTTTATTTTGCTGTGTTTTTTTTTTTTCTTTTGGTTGGCTCCTGCGAATGATTGATGAATTTTGTTTCCCAGCAACTGCAGTTTTGTTACTCCCTGTAAGTCAGCATTTGAATCTGCGACCTGCTCCAGCCATAATCTGTACTTCATGAAGTGTGAGTATTGAGGCCACCTTTTTTATGTAGGTGATAAATGGAACCGTATCCCAGAACTAATTTTTAAAACCTGAATTGCACTAAAAGTGCGATTGGACCATTTATTATGAAAAGCATAAATCAGATTTTATTGAAAGTATGACTCGATGATAAATACATGTAATGCACATTAGGAAAATGATTTACCAAAGTATTTTTTGGTTTCAGTGATTGAATTATGTATGTTTCTGAAACAATGGCTTGAAATGAGTAAAACTAAAAGAACTGGGCACAGTGTTTGAGAGTTGCAAGTCTCGTTCACTCTATGTGCGGTTGCTTGGTTTTTCTAATTACCTGATAAACCAAGCAGAAAGTTTGTCTGTGCTAGCTATCAAGTGCCTCCTACTACATGACCTGGAAAGGGCTAAAAGGAACAGAGACTGGTCAGGGTTTTTTGCTCTCTCTCCATATGGTCATAATAAATGGGTACTATTAAATTTGGAGTCCTCTGTTTCACTCACACCATTGAATAATTGGTAACAAAACCAATCTTGCTAAAGAAAAGTTTGGCATTTATAGAAATTAGTAATTTGTGTTTACTAATATAAGAGATTGTGCATGATTCAGGGTTTTTTTTTTTTAGAAGGAAACGTCTGTTCCCCCCCAATTTACTGTTTTGTTTTTTGCCGTCGTGTTCATGGAAATCTAGTTACATAAAGGTTAAGTTGACTACATTAGAAACAAACTAAAAGCTCATTGTTGATAGTGTGGTAATACTCTTACACTTGTAAATGTCCTTTTTTTTCCATCCTTATTCATTATTTGCCACCATCTCAAAAGGTCACAAGACCATTAGAATGACTTAAAACTCCTGTTAAAGTGTAGACAACAATTAAAAAATGTATGTTGACAAGAAAATGCTTCTTGTCACTAGCATGAGCCATGGGAAGCATGCTTTATATAGATAGAAGGAAGTTAGGAGTGTTTCGTGCTACTGGAACTGCTGCTTCATATTTTGACTTTGTTATTTAAGGTAGATTTTTACAATGGTGTTTTATAGGGTGACTGAAAATAATTTTTTACATGTGGCCTGTTAGGTCACAGACACATCACGCTTGCGTGTCAGTGTGATAGGGAATGCTAATGCCAAGCTCTGAGTCTTCTCCTATAATGCCTGATAAGTTTGGAGTACAACTGACAAGAGAGCAGAGACCATTCCTTCATACAGGATCTCTCCAGATCCTTTAAATTCCCAACTCCATGTTGGTGGTGCTTCTTCTCTTCAGTTTATTCCACTCATCAGGTCGGAACTGGGACGGTCATGGCAGAGGTTTACATTTTGTGCTCTGTAACATTTTTGTGTTGATTTTGATTTTTGTTTTGGATCGTTGTCCGGAAGATTCAACCACGGCCCATTGTAAGAGTTCTAGCAGAAGCCTTTAGGTTTTATAACGATTGATATTTGACAGAATCCTCACTGTCATGTATCTGAACAAGCAGCAGAAAAATATACCCACAACATCCAATCCAGATTTTCAATTCTTTGCTATTTTCTTACAGCCACTTTCTATTTTGTGATGCTCTACAATCTTTTGTTGCCCATTAGAGCTATATTCTTTGGTTTTACTCATTGTGATGGATTAAGGTAATTTGGCCTTTGTGTTCCTCATATTTAAACAAATATGGACTTTGACAAAGCCAAAACATGTGCCTGATGGACTTGTTCTCAAGCAACTTCTGGGTTGTCTTTGCTGTATGGGAAGGGGCATTGTCTTGTTCTCCTGTATTTCAAGCTTAATGAACTAACTTTTCTCTTCCTTTAGGGTCTTATAGACTTGTAGACTTGTAGACCAGCAACCCTTGCATATTTAGCTTTTTGGGAGCAATTTTACTCCTTTATCTTGGGACTCACACCAATGCATATTGAGGATCTTTCCATGCCATTTGTGAGCTTGTTATCGTGCAAAATGCCAATTAATGACTATTTCTGAAGAAAAAAAACTAGAAGATATTGAAAGATTTTGTACACTAAGACGTGTGTTAGTTCGAATTTTAAACCAAACGTGTAAATACATTTCCCTGCTTCCGGCGTTTTCCTTAACAGTTGAATTGCAGCAAAATGTAGCCTTTCATGACAGCCACTCAATTTATAAAGAAAGTAAAAGAGGACTGTTCCATTGTGAAAGCTGTCATATATCAATGACAACTATTCCGTTTATAATGAAGGTAAATGAAGCTTTTCCATGAAAAAAATCCAATAAGAGAATTAATTTTCGAATAGTACGTTCCGATGCGTTTGTTTCTAGGGGGGACGAAAACAACGACGGACCGGATTTGAGAACAACTCGGTTCTGTTAGGAGTTATTTAAGGATTGCTCAATTCGCATTCGCTCCCCTTATATAACAAGCTTTATTTGACTTCAGTACGATGTGAATGGCTTCTACTGGAGCTCGTTTAACACGGTTTTATATCTCATATCCCGGTGTTATTTTGCTTAGATCACTGTCAAATGCGGTAATGGACGACATGGGCATAATCACGAGCCGCTCTTGCTTTGAACGACTGCAGTTTGACAATGTTGCTCTTAAACAACTTCCACTGGACCCGTCCACCGAACCAGGAGTCCGACAGGTCCGGGGGGCGTGCTTCTCTAGGGTACAACCAAGCCCTTTAAAGAACCCAAAGTTTGTGTCAGTTTCAGCTCCAGCTCTGGCACTTCTGGGTCTTGATGCCGATGAGGTTCTGAAGGATCCACTCGGCCCAGAGTATCTCAGTGGCTCGAAATTGTTGCCAGGATCAGAACCTGCTGCCCATTGTTACTGCGGACACCAGTTTGGACAGTTTGCAGGGCAGCTTGGTGATGGAGCTGCATGTTATCTGGGAGAAGTGAAAGCCCCAGTGGATCAGAGCCCTGAATTACTGCATGAGAATCCCACAGGACGCTGGGAGATCCAGGTGAAGGGTGCTGGACTGACACCATACTCTAGGTAGACTTGCTAACTTTGCCAGCATATTGTCTTTATCATGTTATGATATTCTCATTGGCTGTTCACACTTCACACGTTTTCCAATTGCATGGAAACACAGACTAGAGATGGCATGTGAAATAAACGTAATTTTTAAAGTAATTTAATTGTCTTTAGTCATATCATGCACCTTACATAGTATAAAAGGAGCATAAGAGCAACAAACTTATAAGGTGCCCTTTCCACCAAAATTTCGCCAAAAGAAACTTTTTTCCTTAAGATAGTTAAGTCAAGTCATTTAAATAGGACTATATAAACATAGACATATAAACATAACACAATGCAGCTTTGCAAAAACAACAGTGATGTCATCATTCAGCTTAATTCACTTCAAGTTTTGTTCCTAAGTTATGTTAAAGTTTGAATTTCTGTCCTTTGTGCTTTTTAGACAGGCGGATGGGCGTAAGGTCTTGCGCTCCAGCATACGAGAGTTTCTGTGCAGTGAGGCAGTTTTTGGCTTGGGAGTGCCAACTACGAGAGCTGGATCAGTGGTGACTTCTGATTCACGAGTCATGAGGGATATCTTCTACGACGGCAATCCACGCATGGAAAGATGCTCTGTGGTCTTGCGCATTGCTCCCAGCTTTATTAGGTAACATTAGTTGTTAATTTCATCCCTAAATGCTTTCTCGTGGAAGTGTTATTTTTGTATTATTTATATCCTATTATATTGTTTAGTATTATTCCGATTTTTGCATTAATGAATTGTAGTTTAGGTTTTAGTAATCCTCTTGTACTTTTATTTTGACAATTATTTTCGCCAGGTCAATTTGACTAATTTTAGTAAGAATTTCATGATCTTTAGTTTTATTTCAGCTTTAGATAACACTTTATTTTTAAGTGTCCTTGTTACGTATAGTTACTATAGTAATAACAGTAAAGTAACAGAATTATTATGCAATTTTATCAAAGAGATTGTTGATTCAATTTGTGCTGTATCAAGGTAATAATGTGATTTAATCAGCTCAATTCAATTCAGTGATGGTTCAGTTCAATAACTGTGTGAAGTTATTACTGAATTTATTATGTGACAAGTTTAATTCCGCTATAAAGCAGCTCTACAGAGGACAATAGTGTCATTATTTAGCTCAATTCAGTTAAGTTTTGTGCTCATCCGATAGTGTCAGTGCAGTCAAATCTGTAATATTATTAAATATTATATTAATTAAGCAATATTCCCTAACTAAGCAAGCCAGAGATGACAGTGTCAAGGAACCCAAACTGGTATCAGAAATTGAGAAAAAAAAACTCAATCAGTTCACCTGTCCCCTTCTGGCCAATAGCAACACTGTTACCAATACTTCAGTTTTTATGTCTATAATTGAAACAGTTTCACTCATGAAGGAATTTTAGGTCTAGCTGTTCTAAATGTGAAGAAGTTGTCCTGACTCTTGATGTAGGTTTGGATCATTTGAGATCTTCAAACGAGCTGATGAGTTCACGGGCCGGCAAGGTCCCAGCTATGGCCGCGATGACATCAGAACCCAGTTGCTGGATTATGTCATTGTGAACTTCTACCCAGAGATCCATCAAAATCACTCAGACCGCATTGAGAGGAATACTGCTTTCTTCAGAGAGGTAAACTTATGAAACATATTATAGTTTATATTCTTTAGTAAAGTATTATATATATTTTTCAATTCTTTTAAGTTCAAGTTTTGACATGATATAATGGTCACAGATATTTGCACTTGTTCTGACTACTTTTTAAATTCGTAATATTTTTTTATAAAACATTTGGATTTTAATTGTCTATATTTAATATAAATATTTAATCTGTTTATTTGAATGTGCATCTTCATTACTAGGTGACTTTACGAACAGCTAGGCTGGTGGCTCAGTGGCAGTGTGTGGGTTTCTGTCATGGAGTCCTTAATACTGATAACATGAGCATCCTGGGTCTGACTTTGGACTATGGGCCTTTTGGCTTTATGGATCGGTAAGATCTCACTTAAAGGGTTAGTTTTCCCAAAAATGAAAATTATGTCATTAATGACTCACCTTCATGTCGTTCCAAGCCTCTAAGACCTCCGTTCGTCTTCGGGAACACAGATTAAGATATTTTAAATTTAGTCTAAGAGCTTTCTGTCCCTCCATTGAAAATGTATGTATGGTATACTGTCCTTGTCCAGAAAGTTAAAAAAAGCTACTTAAATGTCCTAATTGAACAAAGGCTAAATCTGAGCCATGTCTGTGAAATATGGCCTTGAAGTTATTCAGAATGTTCCCCAATTATTTGCATTTATTGTTCATGAAAATGAATTTCCTTGTTTTGTCTTCTCTTTAGTTTTGACCCAGATTTCATCTGTAACGCTTCTGATAGTTCAGGCCGGTATACTTACCAGGCTCAACCAGCCATCTGTCGCTGGAATTTAGCCCGGCTGGCTGAAGCCCTGGAGCCTGACCTACCTCCAGACCGGGCCGAACAGGTCTTGGATGAGTATCTGCCGCTCTACAATGCCTTCTATCTGAGCAATATGAGGAAGAAACTGGGTTTGCTGCGGAAGGAGGAACCAGAGGATGAGATGCTCATCACAGAACTTATGCAGACCATGCATAACACGGGTATGAAGATTGTGTAGCTATTATACTAGTGTCTAAACAAAAAGTGT
Source organism: Cyprinella venusta (assembly GCA_038021265.1). Taxonomy (NCBI): domain Eukaryota; kingdom Metazoa; phylum Chordata; class Actinopteri; order Cypriniformes; family Leuciscidae; genus Cyprinella; species Cyprinella venusta. The sequence continues at coordinate 9,970,496 of CM075871.1, forward strand.
CAAATATAGTAGAAGTGGGATAATTGCAGGACTAACCTCTTGCTCCTCTTAGGTGCGGACTTCACCAACACTTTCCGTAGCTTGAGTCAAATTTCCTGCCCAACACAGGAGGCAGGGGAAGATGAAAGTGAGGTGATAAAACAAGCCGCAGAGATGCTACTGCAGCAGTGTGCTTCTCTAGAGGAGCTGAAAGCAGCGAACAAACCCTCAATGGATCCACGGTAACGCCTTACTGAATATTCCCGTTCAAACTTTTGAGGTCAGAAAGATTTGTAAATTTGTTTCTGAAAGAAGTCTCTTATACTCACCAGAACTGCATTTATTTGGTCAAAAATGATATTCAGCATTATTAATAATCCTTCAGAGTCACATGATCCTTCAGAAATCATTCTAATATGCTAACTTGGTGCTCAAGAAACATTTATTAATATTATTATCAATTACTATTAAACAGTTGTTAACCTTAAAATGTTCTTTGTTTCCTGTTTACACTTCTGGGCTTCAGGGTCTATACGACCCCAACAATTGATTGTGTAATTGTACAAAAAAATATACATTTTTAATCATACAAATAATATATCTTTTTTTTTTTTTGCTTCTCATCTATTCATTAATTCTGTGTTTTTGGAGATATAAAGTTGTTTTGTATCCATATACCGGTACCACACAATTCCTCAACTACACCATTAGCTTGCTTATGAAGTATTATTTTTTTATGATACATTGCATTTATGCTCTAGTACTAGGCCTTCATTTCTGTTTAAAAAATTTCAGATCTATCCCGATTGAGGACTAAAGGGGTCATGAATTGAGAAAACAAATTTTCCTTGTTCTTTTGACATTCGAGGTCATTGTACTAAAAATATCCTGAAAGTTGCAGAACTCAGAACTTCCTTGTTAGTCCAAAAACAGCTTTTATTGAAACGAAGCTACCCAAATGAATTGTTTTGGATTTTTTACGTAATAGTGTGCTGAAATAAATATAAAAGATGATGGAGTGACGGCAACTATATTGAATCTTACAGCAATGTTGCTACTTTGTCAGTAAAAATGTTTTTACTGTCACTGTTGCTTTCTCTGTTTTTAGACTGTTGAAACACAGTCAAACGTGGTTTGAAATCACCAGTGTTTCTTACGTCACAAACTACCTTGTAACCAATCACGTCAACGTGTAGGTGGACTTTAGCATATCATTAAATGTGTCTCGAGAAGGGAGGTTTTCCGGTATGTTTTTCTGTTGATATGAAATATAGTGGGTGAATTATATATTTCATGTATATTACAATGTTATGATGAGTTATATAACTTTCTCCACTGGAATTCTACGTTGTTAAAAGCGTTTCTACGGATTCTGATTTTTAGAAGGCGGCCATGTGAACATGGCTTGTGTACCATTAGCAACACATTATTAGCTGTTTGATAATGTAGTCAAGCCAAAGGCTAATCATATAAATTATTACAATTATGTATTCAATGTTGTAGAGAGCAATACATAAAATGCATTACCATTCTGATACATTGACTTGTAGACGGGTCTATATGAGGGAGTGGAGGCGGGCTCATTTGCATATTTTGGTTTTGTGTATATTAAATGAAGCAAGGGTGTAGTTATATTCAAGCTATTTTATGGCACGAATAAAAAAATCACAGGAAAAAAAACAGTTAAATATAAGTTTTTAAATGATTAAATGATTGACTACAGACAGGGGGACTGAAAATGAATTGGGTAAATATCTTTATTTACATATTTCTGTTGTTTTTTTTCCTTCAATTTAGTGAGCTTGCAATGCTGCTGTCCATGGCTCAGAGTAACCCTGCACTGTTCCAGATGATTTCAGACAGGAAGACAGTCGCTCTGCAGCTTGAAAGACTCTCAAAACTGAAGGAGCTGATGGACACCACTCCAGAACAACTGAGGGCCAAGCATACTGAAGACTGGTCCTGCTGGATCAGGAAATACAGGTACAGCAAGAAAGCTTCGAGTTCTTTCGATTTGATGCATTCATTTGTTGTATTCATTTCTAATGAAAGTGTATTGTAAACCATTGTTATTTGAAACCAAAAAGTCCTAAATAAGACCTAAGTCGGTGTAATAGTTTAGGTTAGATTTATCTGTGTAAATGAATTATTATTTTTCCTGCTACAATGTACTTTTGTGTATGTTGTCTATTTAATTCCCAAGGCAGCGGCTTGCTCGTGAGTGTGAGTCAGGGGTTGATGTGAAAGATCTGCAGAAGGAGAGAGTATGTGTGATGAACAACAACAACCCACATGTTGTACTCAGAAACTACATTGCCCAGAATGCAATAGAGGCAGCTGAAAATGGTGACTTTTCAGAGGTGAGGTTTATACTAGCTTTGTAGATCAGAGCACCTAAATTGCAAGAGACATTCAGTACCATTCAAAAGTTTGGGTCAAAAAGATTTGTTAAATTATTTGGGTCAAAAAGATTTGTTAAATTATTTATAATTAAATACTTTTATTAGGTAAGGATGCATTAAATTGATCAAAAAAGACTAAGACAAAATGAATTCCAATTAAATGGTTCAAAACAGCTTGCCCATCACAGGAATAAAGTACTTTTTTTTTTAAATATTTTAAAATAGAAAGCCTTTATTTTAAATTGAAAAAAAATATTTCAGAATATTATTGCTTTTGCTGTATTTTTGATCAGATAAATAAGTGACTTATTTCAAAAACATTACAAAATCTTGCTGTCCCCAAACTAACCCTAACCAGTACTGTACTTAATTATGTCTGTTAATAATTTGTTTTTCAATTTATGATTCATACATTTCGTAAAGTTGTTCATTTGCATCTTCTCAAATCCATTAGGTTCAGAGAGTTCTGAAAGTGTTGGAAAAGCCATTCTCCGTGCAGGAAGGTCTTGAACAGCCAGGCTTGGAGACAAGAGGAGGAGCGGCATCTCCAGAGGAGAACGATGAGACCAGAGGAGAGGCTCGAGTACTTGTCCCATATGACAGCAAGCCCCCCATCTGGGCCAATGAGATCTGTGTCACCTGATCATCATAAAACCTTTATGACAACTAACCTGCTCATTTAAGCAGAGTAATCCTGCAGAAGCTGGTTAGGTGTTGGTAAAGGTATTAAGTGAGGTATTAAACTCCTATCCACCAGTTAAAAACATGCAGTAAGATGGTGTGTAGAGGCAAAATGAAAATCCAGCACGTTTACTGATGTATATTTAACTGGTTACAAATGATGACTTAGACCGCTAGTCTTACCATGACAGGTCTCAGTCGGAAAGATAGAAGTTTTGCCTCTATATATAAAATGACTATGAATTTGAATGTAGTAGGGTGTTTGAAATTAAACGCACAAGCCATTGAGCAACAAAGCTCTAAAGCTTAAACGCACAAATCGTTTACTTAAAAGGTATCTGTATCACTTTACATCATGTATGTAGCGCTGATTTAACACAGTCTATCTGAAGCTAGAATACTATAATCATCAATTACACCTATTTGCAAATAGTATCCTGTATTTTATTTTCACTTCAGTATTTTCATTCAGTTTACCTATCACACCGCTTTACCTACTCTGAATAGTGTGTTTATAAAATGCACATCTCATTAGAAGTGGGCATTTTACATTTTCATTTTGCAGTCAATGGAAGTATTTCCATATTCTTTGTATCTATTCCTTTAAATGTTGTTTATAACACGGCTAAAAGAATGTTAATGTTTTTCGGCATAGCTTCAACAACTGTGAAGAACTTTTTCAGGCATTATTTATATAATTTTTAAGAACTTCCCTGATGAATATACAATATTTCTAAGATAAAGTACTAATTTAATAAACATTACAAATAGCACATCTGTGTTCAAATTTTTGGATTATTTTATCAGTGGGAGTGTGTGGTGAACCCATTTCCATTGTTTTCATTTAGTGAGGAATGTCAATGCCTGGGGCCCACTGCTTCAACATGTTAACACAGGTTCAGGTGTGCGCCTAAAAATACTAAGACAGATTTCAACAGTGTCAAATACTTAAAGACAAAAAGAAAAACTCCATGTAATCTATGGCATAGAACAAGAAATAAGGATTCTTTGTTCATATTGTAAAATACCAGAACTTATGGGACTCCCAAAGTATTCGTTTTCAAGGCTTTGAATGAACAAACATACAGCAGTTCTCACATTCACTGAAGGACGAACATGTTCTTGGATATTTGGTCTCAGTAATGCAACTCCTGTATGGAAAGCTGTTTTGACATTTATTCCTTAAAACTAGTATGTATTTTATGGTACTAATACATCTAATTATCATTAAGTAATCCAACAGTGACAAAGTCTTTTTCTTTTTACCATCTTGAATCTATTATTCTTTTTATAATAGCATTTATTCAATGACAAGTAATTATTTACAAGTAACAAATTTCATTGCCATTGAAATTCTTTGGGAGTCTGTGGTTCAGTTAATAGCTATTCATTCCTTAATGTTAGTAACTAGTATTTTTTTTTCCATTTATGCTCATGTCCTCTTTCAGTTTGACTTTATCTTTATTCCAGTTGTAGTACTCAAGTGAAAAGACGCACGTTTTTTTACGCTGAGATGTTCCTAACCCTAACTAAGATGTACGCTGAGATGTATCAAACCCTAACCCTAGGACTGCACATGCACATTGGCTTGTCCAGTCCTAAAAATAAGCCTTTTTAAGATAGGATTCCCAATTCAAATAGATAGGATTTGATATTGGCTGCCTGGGGCGTTTGCAAATATGGGTGCCGAGTGAACAGACTTTCCTGGAAAAGGACACAAGTCACTAAGCAGTATTATCTAAAGTATCTAGAGAATAGATATTAGTGATAACAAAAAGATACAAATACACTAGTCAGTATTGGCTTACGTTTTTTTAAATTATTAGTCGTCGTAACATAAAAATGAAAATTAGTTCGGTTTACGCAATAACTGTTCAAACGGCTTGCCATTAAAACAGCCACGCCGGAGAGGGAGCGGTTACGCGCACACGCACAGTCTTAACGCGGACAGGTAGATTAAACGTGTTCAGGTAAACCTGGAAATCACAGCTGCGGTACTCGGGACAGCACATTTAAAGCGGTATTCACCAATATGTCAGCCCGATCAAGACCTGGATATTATCGCCAGGAGGTAAATAAAACCGCTTGGGAAGTCCCGGAGAGATACAAAGATCTGAAACAGGTGGGGACGGGGGCATATGGTACAGTATGGTGAGTTATTACTCTCATTATGTGTACCTACTTCCGGGAAAGAATCGTGATTTATATGTTTAAAAACACTTCATGCATTGTCACTGTAGCAGAACGATACGTCTCTGGGATCTATTCAAAAATGGTGTGGGCGTCTGTATAGGCGAGCACAACAAGGTCAATTTTTAGAGACTATTTTATGATAAAGATGACTCGAAAATGTTTTGATGCGATCCAAATTCATACAGCATATTTGCGAGTCAGTCTATGTTTTATTCATGCGTGTTTACATGGATATACAAGATAAACACAGAAAATGATAGTTTCAAAATTAAGTGCCTGTAAAAACGTTGTGGTTAATAATTGTTTAAGATGGCAGCTGTTGACTAATGCTGCCTGTGGCCAGGTGATGATGGTTTATTACTTTTTTGAATGCTTCCTTAATGTCCCAGAGGATTATCTCTGAGTAACAGATCTGTTCGCGTCTTGAGGCACGTCACACATAATCTACCATGTAAAATGGCAACAATTCCACTTTGAAATTATGTTATGTTATTATAATAATATAATATATAGGCTATTATATCATACTACCCCTAAAATCACTCGTCCTCAGACCAGAGCTTCATATTTATTAAAATATATTAAAGAAAAACAGCCCTGTAATAAAACTTGCTGCCTTAAAGGAATATTTAACTTAAAAATGAACATTTTCATTTACTCACCCTCAAATTGTTTCAAACCTGCCGTATTCATTTATTTCTTCTGCTGAACACTGAACACAAAAAGAAGATATTTTGAAGAATGTCTGTAACCAAACAGTTGTTTACCCATTGACTTCCATAATATATATATATATATATATATATATATATATATATATATATATATATATATATTCCCTATATGGTTTTGGTTACCAACATTCTTCAAAATATCTTCCTTTGTGTTCAGCTGAAGAAAGAAATTCTTTCAGGCTTGAAACAACTTGGGTGGGTAATTGATGACAGATTTTTTTTTTTAAGTACAATTATAAACTTATAAAAACTTGTAACTTATAAAAAAGGGTGGAAATTGCTTAACTCTCTTTGAGTTAAAGCAATGTAAAAATATTTGTTGTCATAATATTGATTATATTATTATTATTATTTTACACAGCTACATTATGTGTGTTCAAATGTTTAATTCTTTGTGCGCACTGTAAAAAAATCGTTTCATTATTAGTAATCACAACATTTTTTCTTTTGTCAAATCAACTTAAATAATTTATTTAGTTCAGATAACACATTATTTTGAGTTTCTGATGATTAAATCAATCTCCTTCATTGTATTAACTCACTTTTTCCATTTCAATGAACTTAAAATTTTAAGGCAACCAGGTTACCTACGTTTTTAAGTTAAACCAACTATATTTTTTACAGTGTAGGCTTTTCTTTTGCGAAAGCAAGCCTCTTTTGTGGTAAATTCTACTATGTATCAGTTTTCTAATTCAGAATGCTTGTAATTGTTTACAACTGGCGATTCACTCCTCAGCTATGCGTTTGACCGAAGGACAGGGGCAAAGGTGGCCATCAAGAAACTCCATCGTCCCTTCCAATCTGACCTGTTTGCCAAAAGAGCTTATCGGGAACTCAGGCTGCTCAAACACATGAAGCATGATAATGTAGGACACCAAAGATTAATACTACATGCTCTGGGCACTCTCATCTGCCCTGTTGTAAATTTACAGATTTACAGTGTCATGTTGTGCTGCATTTGGCAACCACTTTCTCTTTTTAAATTGGTACAGGTTATTGGACTTGTGGATGTTTTCACTGCAGACCTTTCTCTAGACAGATTCCATGACTTGTGAGTATTTTACATTCTTAAACAGTCATGATTGTGATGACAGCTTGTGTTGGATGAATAGAGGCATGATCCTTTTCTGATTCTCCTCGTCTTTTGCAGTTACTTGGTCATGCCTTTTATGGCTACTGATCTTGGAAAGTTAATGAAAACGCAGAGACTGTCAGAGGACAAGGTCCAGTATCTGGTCTACCAGATTTTGAAAGGACTCAAAGTGAGTATTATAATAATGTAGGCTCACACACCCTCGCAAACTTATTTTCATGAATCGCATTGTGTTTACAGTATATCCATGCTGCTGGAATCATTCATAGGGTGAGCACAGTTGTGTCAGTCTTATACACGTATATAAACATGTATTTCTCACTACGAAACCACTAACCTCATCTGATGCCTTGCAGGATCTCAAACCAGGCAATCTGGCGGTAAATGAGGAGTGTGAGCTTAAGGTATCTCACCACGTGCATGTATTAATCTCGTTTGCTTTTAGAAGAGATTAAGATTTGTTTGAAGCCTTATTGTTCCGTGTCTTAAATTAAAGATCCTGGATTTTGGTCTAGCACGGCAAACAGACAGTGAAATGACGGGCTATGTTGTGACACGCTGGTACAGAGCGCCTGAGGTCATTCTTAGCTGGATGCATTACACACAGACTGGTTAGTCTCACATTGCATGCACTGATTTCTAAATGTTGTTCTTCAATATCATAAGTAATAATAATATTGTATTTTTTTATATAATTTATTATATATTAGAGGTTATATATAGTGGTTTTATATCAGTGCTGCTCTCATAAAAGCTGTAGAAAAGGCTTAATTAATTAGATATTCCACAATTACTATTTAAACTAATGATAATTCAGAGATACGTGTTGTTTGTTTGAATTTTCCCACAGTGGACATCTGGTCGGTTGGTTGCATCATGGCAGAGATGCTGCTAGGGAAACCACTGTTCAAAGGAAATGACCGTATCCTTCCTTGCAGGACAACTGTGTGTTTTTTTTTTTATGTACATATTTATTATGTAACATGCAATTGTGGTTTTGGTGTGGTGATTATGTCCCTAAGTCTCATCCCCAGTGTATCTGAATCCTTGACCATTTTCCGTCAGACTTGGATCAGCTGATGGAGATCATGAAGATTACAGGGACGCCAACAAAAGAGTTCACAGCCAAACTACAGTCTGAAGATGTGCGTTTCATTCACATTTTCCTACTAAGATTAGTTTGCAGAACTCCCTCCAGATGTATAATGAATACTTTTGAGATGTGAAAATTCAAAATCACATGGTATACATATTTTTTTCTAGGCTAGAAACTACATAGCAAAGTTGCCAAAACTTAAAAAGAAAGATCTTCGGGCATTGTTACCAAATGTTAACCCACAAGGTAAGAGTGTTTTGAAAGTGTTTTCCTCAATCAATACAAAAAAAGTGATTAGTGTGTGTTTATATGTTTTTAATTGTTATCATTTATTAAAGGGGTAGTTACACTTTGAAATTAATTTTTGGTATGTTTTAGCTTACCTCAAGGGCATCCAAGATGTAGGTGCACAGAGAAGTCCAAATTATGCTCTTTGAGGTGGTGACCATAGACCTCCATTATATGACTGATAGACACAAACGGTTTGACCTAAAAATATAAAAATTGCGGAAACTAAGACATCTACATCTTGGATGACCTTGAGGTAAGCTAAAACATACCAAAAACTTATTTCAAAGTGAACTATCCCTTTAAAAAGCATTTTGCTAATTGTTATATTTGTTATTTATTTATTTAATTTATTGTTTTTTTTATTATGCAATTATTTTTATTTAATATGCATGCAATTTTATACGTTTCATATTTGTACTTTTATAAGTCCAGATATACACCAGGATCACTTTTAAATAAACTTGTGAAGGAAAGCTTAAACGTTAATGTCATGTTATGTTTAAAAAAAAGAAAGTCATTCATATAAATGTTAACCTAAAATCTTGATCATTATAAATGTCCATGGACAAGTTATGTACAAACTACATTTACATTTATGCATTTGGCAGATCCTTTTATTCAAAGGAACTTTGGGTAACCCTTTATTTTACAGTGTTCTTGTTGTATAAATATTATGCATAATTACATGCAACTAACCCTAAACCATAACCCTGTTGTAAATACATTAGTTAATAATTATTACTCAGTAGCCTATTTACGTGTATAATTAAACTGTATCACAGACAACTTAAAATAGTGTAACCACAACTTTTATTGCAGTCCCTTCATGAATTCAATGACTTATCCTTTGAAAAAGTAAAGGATTACTCTTATTTTCTTTCTGTAATTGAATTACAGTTACTTCTGATGTAATTGCATAAAATACTGTATAGACAATTCGATATAAAAACAATAGTGGATTAATCATCAAAATGTAATGTCTTTTTTTGAAATATTAATGTTACTTGTTTTTAATGTAACCTTCTCCCTTTAAAAACTTTGGTCATTTCACGAATAATTTATGCAATTTTATATTATTTATTTGAAAGAATTAAAAGAGACAGTTTTACGTTGATCCTTGTTTTGTTCAACTGTTTGTGATTGATACGAGATTTAGAAAGTAATTAGTAATGTAATACTTTTTTTTAAACCGAGTAATTAGTACAGTAATGTAATTGCACTGTTGAAGATGTAATTAGTCGCTACTAATCAATTACTTTTTTAGAGTAACTTACCCAGCTCTGGTTAGCACCATGCTATTTCATCCAAGTACATCTTTCATGCATACATTTGATGAAAACTATTTGGAATGTCACATACTTGTTTGTCATATGTCGCTCTCCTTTTCAGCGATTAATGTGTTAGACAGCATGCTGCTCTTGGACCCTGAGAGTAGAATAACAGCGGCAGAGGGACTGGCTCTTCCTTTCTTCTCGGACTTTCGTGAACCAGAGGAGGAGACCGAGGCCCCACCGTATGACCATTCACTAGATGAGGCTGATCAGTCAGTGGAGCAATGGAAACGTAGGTTTCAACTAAGCTTGATATGACTCACTTTAAATTCACAGTAATTGGTGTAATGCATGAGACAACTAGTTTAACGTTTGTTTAAAGATGCATATAGCATTAATTAGCAAGTATTTCTTATTGGTGTCATAGTTTATTCTAAAGAGCTAAAGAAATAACCAATTTCACTCTGTTCTCTCTCTTCCTCTGTCCACTTCCATTCCTTCTATGACCCCAGGACTCACATTCACTGAAATTCTGACTTTCCGTCCGGCACCGGTGGTGGAAGAATCTAAAGAGACAGCTCTTTGAGATTGTTAATTTTTACATCATCAAGGCTTTACATTTGTACCATTTGACTTTTTTTACACAGTGAGTTTTATTTTACACAGCTGTTTTATTTTTTAGCCTTTTAGCCTGTTGTGTGCTAGTGTTTGACACAGATGAACTAGGCACAGCTAAACCATCAGTAGACCACCGTCATGCAATTTAATTGGGAGATTTTAGTTTAGTTTGATTATAGCATCTTTATTTTATTTTCAAGCAAAGCACATGTCACTATCCAGAATTAATGCTGACATAATTATTACACTGAAATGATGCAATGCAAATGTTTGTATTGTGTACATTTAGGCCTGAAATATTTTTTCTGTTTTTTTGCCAAACCCCACAGCCATATATTTCAGTATCTGAAAGAGTATTAACTTATTTTCTAAAACCGTTTGTCAACCTGACCACAGTCACAAATGCAGAGTCCAGACAAATCATGCAATTATGCAAAGGAACCTGACAATGTAAAATAAGTATTTTTAAATCGATCACATTTTATTTTCTTGTATATTTTTAAATCAGTTTGTCCAAAAAAAATTAGAATGTTTGATTAAAAATACAATTGTTAACTTTTTCTGCTTTTGATGTTTCTAATTCTTATCCTTAGTTGTTTTTGACACTTGAACTTGTTGGAAAGGAAATGGAAGTCAATGGAATTCTGTCCAGCAGAGGGCCACATTTAGCTACACTTCTTTTGCGCTTTCTCCAATAACATTTCGCAGTAATGGTTTCTAGACAGCTGCATTATTACACAAGAAACTCCATTTAGACTTGAGGTCCCTGGGCATCCTCATCCTTTATTTTTTATGTCATTAGTTTATTCATGAGAATTGCTGTTACATGCCAATACAGTGCGGTAGTCTCTGATATGCAGTCGGTTCATTTCTTAAGTTGACCTTGCACTTCTAGAGACAATTCCCTGTCCTATTAAGAGTCTCTCTCTGTTCCTGCAGCCTGTCTGTGATACCTGGCCTTTTGTTGGCCTCGTTTGGAATCCTTGTGCGGTTCATGTGGTCAGAGAATGTTCTGCCGAAAGAGGAGAAGGAAAATACATTTGTCATGCTACTTCTTGGCAGCCAGATGTAACGACACAGAATGAAAGAGGAAGATAGCAAGCAAAGCCAGCAGATTTTCTCCTCTCGCTGTTTATTTAAAGAACTTCTCTGATTTCTTGACACAAACATATTTCTTTGTTTGTTAGAATAAGCAGCTGTGCAGCACAGAACATGATATCACAAAGATGTTTGTAAAAATCACTGAATTTTAAAACTGTTCTCACAGGAATTCGAACAAATTTTACGAGGTGACTAATTCGTAACAACTCGTACGACCTCACTCGTACAAATTAGTAAGATTTTTGCCAAATCATAGCCTACATATTTTACGAATTGGGTGATTCGTATGAAATCGTACGAGTGAGGTCGTATGAATTAGTACGAATTTGCCACTTTTTAATCACTCGTACGAATTTGTATGAATTGGTCGTGAGATAGCGATGATTGTTCTATCTAGCACCTGATTTTGTGCTTTGGGTAAAACTGAGCACTGTAAAAAAAAAAAAAAAAAAAGATTGTTCAATTTATGGTAAAATACCGGCAGCTTTGGTTGCCAAAACTTTACCGTATAAAATACGGTAGCAAGACTTTACGGTAACAAGGTTTTACAGACTTAACTTAAATTTACAGAACTAATCCCTACTCTGATATAATGTTAAATTATCAACCAATTACAGTATTATTATCTGTTAAGTACCGTTGTAATACACCGACAACCAAGAGATGAGAGACACATGATATATGGAAACTCAAAATTCATCTTTTCCACAAGAATCTTCTTGCTGTTATATAGAAGCTGCACTGTGTGATTCACACGAACATTAAACACCATCATGGTAACACACATGAAATTTTAAAAAGGCAATAAATATTAATTTAGAATAGAAAAAGACTAACCATGAAGAAACAAGTTATTTCAACAAAAATACATCAAATACGAAGTGTCATGCAGCAAATTGTGGGAAAGTCAATTTACATTTTTTCACTGTAAATTATACAATGAGTAGTTCATTTTCCCTTTAAAAACTGTAACTTGAATGTATTTTCAGTAAAATTACATGAAATATTAGATACCATTAGATCTATCACAGTTATTTACCCTATATAGTAAGGAAATGTTAACCATTTAACAGTTTTAACCAATTAACAGTTTCAACCAATTAACAGTTAACAGTCTTTTACCATTAAAACCATGATCATTTTTACAGTGAGGAGGAATAAAAAGTTTTAATCTGAATTGCAATTCAGTGCACCCCAAAAGTATTTGATTCAGCCAGCCATAAAAAATTCTGAATGTCATTGCATTATATTTCAAGTAACATTTGACATTCACAGTTCTGTGATGTTGATGAGCTACATCTGTGCCTGCTATGAAGTTGAGAGGAACTGATTTCATACATCTACTAGAATCATTTATACAATGATAATACAGATGTTTTATCTTTGCAGGGACAATCAGACATTTTAAGTTAATTAAGTGTCCAAATACTTATTGAGGCTACTGTATGTTTATGCAATTTCACAAATATCTCTTTACACTGAGAACACTATGTCCAGTGATTAAACTGGTTGACTGTCCCTGTCAAACATCCTGTCTTGTGTAACACTCTTGAAATGGGATAAACACAATATTTCATTGTTTGCTTATGTTTACATAGTTTAGAGATCTTGCATAACTATTGCATAAGTGACTTAGTATGGATAAGTCTTATGGTTACCAAAGCCGCATTTATTTGATTAAAATGCGGTAAAAACTGAAATATTGTGAACTAATATTACAATTAAAAATACGTTTTAAATGTAATTTATTTCCGTGATGGCAAAGCTAGTAAGTTTTAGCAGTCATTTCGCCAGTCTTCAGTGTCACATGATCCTTCAGAAATCATTATATGCTGAAAAACAGCATTTATATATATATATATATATATATATATATATATATATATATATATATATATATATATATATTATAACATTACGGTCACTTTTAATCAATTGAATGTGTCCTGCTTTACCTTAAAAAAAGATTGTTGTTTTTTACTATCACCAAAATTTTAATTTGTCGAATGTTTAATAACCTCTGTCTATCATTCTCTGTTGCTTCATGCTTATTTACTCTGCATATTTTACTATCTGTTTTCTCTCTCTGTCTCTTTCACAAGCACAGGGAGATCCACATGGCTTCTTGCTGTTTAGCAGATCTTCAGGAATCCTTTGGCTTAGCGGGCTGCGCAAGAGGAAATTCCACTGGCTCAAATGTTCTCAGTGAAGGCCCCAGCGTGGATCAAGCCCCCAGAATCCCTGGAACCTACCGACTCCTCAGCAGGGACAGCGAGGGGCCCGGGAGGAATGAATGTTACGGTACCACAGATGGTTCTCCTCCAGTCAGGAGGCAGACTATGGTTAGAATGGTATTTTAAGTATCGCCATGCCCATAAAAATAACCGTTACCCAAAACATATGTGCGTGATCTTAATAAGTTCATCCTTGCCATTCGTTGCTTGTTTTCATCCAACATCACGATTAATAATAATAACAAAGGAAAGGTGAGAGTGATCCCATCACAGATTATAAAGATTCAGCACTGTTTTAATAAATCATAAAGCAGAAAATGCTTTATGTTCAGTCTTTTGCAATTGTGAGGGTCATGAGGTTCTCTGATGGACTGTATGTGTGGTAATATCATCTAATGAGAGATTTACTGAAAAACGTCAAGCTCCCATTCTGGCTTGCATGGCCAAACCTGTCAACTGTATGAGGTTTACAGCCTCCTAAATACTGTGAAGGTCGGAGGTGGTTCCTTGACTTTATCTTTTTTGGAGGAATTTAGCTGTTTTAAAGAACAGAATGTTCCTGGTTGTAAGTGATGTAAGAGAAACACAACAACATCCTCCTCCTTTGGAAAAGTTCTGGGGGGCTTTTATAGATTTCTTTAGCACCACTCCAGGAAATTGTGGTCACAGTTTCATTGTGGTCAGATATATGCAGTTGGCTCATTTATTATAACTATATCAAAACTGCTTTTCCGTGGCTCACTAAAGTGGTTTGTTTATTGCTGAAATTCAGTTTTAGAACGCATGCTACTTGTAGTCTATTGCAAGTTCTTGATTTTTTGTGTGTGTCTTTTGTGTGAATTGTTGAAATATGAAGTCCAAGCATAAATGAATGTGAAAATGAATAATACACTCAAATATAATATTTTATTTATAATTATAGGGCTATTATGGAAACATATTGCATTGACTTGAAGAAAAAGAATCTACTCTGTTTTCTGAATTAATGAGTTAATTATCTTAGAATTACGAGATAATTTTTCGTGCAGAAAGTTTTTGCTCTGTTTTTCTGAATTAACTAGTTATTGTTTTTAGTATTATGAAATCATTTTTCGTGGAAGAAGTTTTTGCTCTGTTTTAATTATCTGACTTAATTATCTCAGAATTACGACATCATTTTTCATGGAAAAAGTTTTTGCCCAGTTTTTCTGAATTAACGAGTTAATTATCTTAGAATTATGAGATAATTTTTCATGGAAAAGTTTTTGCTTTGTTTTTCTGAATTAATGACTTGATTATCTCAAAAATGCAGAAATTCAGAAAAACAGAACTTTTTTCCAATTACGAAAATTTTCTCGTAATTCTGAGATAATTAACTTCAGAAAAATAGATCAAAAACTTTTTCCCATGAAAAATTATTTTGTAATTCTGAGATACTTAACTCGTTAATTCAGAAAAACAGAGCAAAAAAAATTTCCATGAAAATTTATCTCGTAATTCTGAGATAATTAACTTGCTAATTCAGAAAACAGAGTAGATTTTGTTTGTGAATGCAATACGCTTCCGTAGGCTATACACTGTTAAAAGGTTTGTGGTCAGTGAGATTGTTTTAAAATATTAATGCTTTTATCAAGCAAGGTTGAATTAAATCAATCATAAGTGACAGTAAAGACATTTATAATGTTACAAAAGATTCATCAAAGAACCCTAAAATAATGTATTACTGTTTTAACGTATTAATCACTCCACACATAACTTATTCTGCCAAAAAAAATAAATAAATAAAAAAAAAATAATAATAATTATTGTCTTTTCAAACAGCAATGTCTTTTTAAATAGTGCATTTGCTTAAATTTAGCCAATTTCCTGACCAATACTTTAGCGGTTATGACAGTTAAAAGCTTAGCCATTTTGGGCTTGGTCCATTTTTTTTTCTTTGCCCAGAAGTGTAAATACATTAATTACATGTCATATAAAACTTAACCGCACACAGTCTTTTAATTTTAAATTATAGTTACGTTTTGGAAATTTACTTTGTAAATTTTGTAAACCAATCATGCCGCAATCAAATCCCACTGCTGTATGGTCTTGCTAATTTTAAACTATGTGGTTCCTGTTTTAAGTGCTTTTGTAGAAACTGATGGAAAACTAAGGCTCAAAGTCAGAAAGTGTTTATTTGATATAGGAACCTCTCTTTCTATTTCTCAACCACAAGGTTACATAACTATACTTGCATAACATCCTTTCCAGAATTTGGGGAGCGAAGGTAAATCATTATTTTATGGTCAATAGCTGTATACCTGCATATGGCAACAGTATGTAGTAGGAGATATGCTTGTGGAGATGGCCAGTTAAAAGAAGATGGATATATGATATGCTGTGCAGGAGAGGGCTGTAATGAATATTTGTATCCACTTCGCTCATTTAGCTCTCTAGGGACAGTGTCCAGCAGCAAGGTCAAGATTTAGGACACTTTGCCCTAGATCACAGTTTAGGATTCTCTTTAGGACTGCAAAATCCACTGCTTTGCTTATTACAGTTCTAATCACTTATATGCCATTTGAAATTAGGTGCTTTTTTCATACTGTGTTAAACAATTGAATTTTAAGGTTTAAATTTAAATTAATTTTAGATATTTAACCTTCAAATGGTCTTCGTTTCCTGTTTACACTTCTGGGCTTCGGGGTCTATATGACCCCAACAGTTGATTGAGTAATTGTACAGAAAATATACATTTTTAATCATACAAATAACATATTTTTTGTTTACATCTCATCTATACATTAATGATGTGTTTTTGGAGATATAAAGTACTTTTGTATCCATATACCGGTACCACACAATTCCTCAACTACACCATTAGCTTGCAAATGAATTATTATTTTTACATGATACATTGCATTTATGCTCCGTTAGCCTTCATCTCTATGTAAAAATTTTCATATTCATGCCGGATTTTTTTTTTTTTTGACACATGAAGAAAATTTATTTCGTTTTTTCACATTTCCCATTTAATTTCAATGTGGGGTACTGACCCCGAAGACCAGAAGTGTAAACATTTTTTTACATACCTTCAGAAAAACCCAATCAAGCCCAGTTTGTGTGTGTGTGTGTGTGTATAGATAGATAATGTAAGAAAAGTCACAAAATCTTATTCCACTGAGATGAAGGAAACCTTTTTTTTAATTAAAGCCACAATCTGTACTTTTTCGGCTTTAAAAATAGCAAAAATAACTGTATCTATGTTATATATTTCTATTAGATGTGTACTTACATTATCCCGACAGTTTCCACCAACTTTCAAATACGGAGAAATTTATAGTTTAATTCGAAGACACGGGACGTTTCTTTATTTCCGTTTCGTCGTCCGTCTATGGCGTCATATAACCTTTGACTCCTCTATTTTCTCTAACTTCCTTGCGGAACCCGGCGAAACCACCAAACACAAAGGGGAACACTGGACTACCGCCAATAAAGCATAGAAAATGACAAAAAAAAAATAAGACGTATTTTTATGCGTGTAAATCACGTGCCCGCTCACGAGCGCTCACTCAGACGAGATGCACTGTCCCCCGGTGTGCTGCTCAGTAACCGGTCGTCTCATTCAAATCAGCCAACTGTTGCTGTTAGCGAGCCGCGCACATTGAATACTCATATGAGTCAGGTTGCGAATGTACGTGCCCGCTTTAGCGCGCTCATGCTTACTAAATAAACGCCTCACCTGCGGCGCAAGCTCTCACTACATTCCCTTTAGCCTTTAGCACTTAGTGGATGCATAACGCAAACCCAGTCAAACGTTTGACTGCAGTATCTTACGTGCTTATAAAATCCGATGTGCCCGAAAAATGTTCTAAAATAGGTCATTCATTGAAGAGAGATGCCGTATCCGTATATTTTGTAAAAACGATCATGTCATGTCATGAGCGGAGCTGGTTGTCATTGACAGCGACAACAACTCCCGTGAGCCCACGCTCTTTCCTGACGTCATCAAAGTACGTCTTTGTTATTATGTGAAATGAGTGACCCCTGGTGGCCAAAAAAAATTACATATTGTACGTTTAAGTAGAAGTCGACTGGGGTCGTATAGACCCCACAACCCGATTGAGGGTTAAGATATTAGATTTATGATTACTCTCTGAATCATATCAATGTTCAGTTCTTAGTTTCATATTACATGTTATTTTTTACATATTACAAGTTATGTTCATATTACATGTTAAAAGTTTTGTCATTTTTTAGGTATTTGTATTTTTTATTGTAGATTGTATTTTATTGTACATCATCATCATCATTATTATAATTAGACTATTAAGTAAGATTTTTTTAAAAAGTGCTGTTATTTTATTTAGAAAAAAACGTATTTGTTTTATTTATCTTATTTTATTTTTATTTTTGTTACAGTTAAAGGGTTAAAAAAAAGTGCACTGTCCGTTTAATGACCTGCAGTGGCAGCTGTGCTGTTAACTTTGTCCCTGCCACACAAAGACACATTAAAGCTACTTTAAAGGGCCACCATTCAATTGTCCTCTCCCTATACACACACACACACACACCAACTTGCCATATGTCCACCCATAAACCCCGCCCCCAACCCAAAGGTCCCGCCCACCAACCTGGAGGATCGAATATCACGTCCGTCTTTCGGTGCATCACTCGACTCCTTCTTTCATCCTAAAATCGCTGTTACTGTGTCAGTTTAAGCTGAAACCTCTCGTCCACGCGGATCTGACAGCACAGATTGTTAGTATGATACCCCAATCGTCATCTGTATCCTAGACCGGGGGTTGGGACGGGAGAATCAAATCTTTTGACCCCAGCCATCATTCCCTGGATAACGGGCACACAGCCACCCGACAGCCTCAATTGTTGTGTCCTTTTTTTTGCCGACATCTGCTGCATGTTGCTCACATTTGCATCCGAAGCAACAAGAGGTCTGTATTAGGCTGTGATGGAACACTTTCATCTCAATCGCTGAAGAAAGAAATCAGCTTATTTGGATCAGGACATTTAATCTATTCTGTTGATTCAGTGAGCGTGTGATAACAACCAAGGGCTTGGTGGCATGATGGAGAGTGTGGAGAAGGAGTGCGGCGCTCTGGGTGGATTGTTTCAGGCGATCGTCAATGATATGAAGGTACCAGTGCTGTTTTATTGATATTAAGCACAAAAAAGATGGTTGTGTTTTACTGCCTTTGTTTTCATTAGGGGTCCAGCTGCCTGCACCACTGATGCTGTGATTAATGAGATGGGGGTCTCAGCATGGAGGGCTTTGTTGTGAAATGAGAATTGAACCCTTTTGTAGATGTCTGTTGAACCTTTTATATGTTAAAGCATATTTTGTGCTTTCTATTTTAGATAAATACAAATAATTTTGTCTTGGTAAAAGACGAAAAAGACCGTTTTTCTTCAGAATATAGGCTAGGTCTAGTTAGGGGCTTAGCCAGAATTGATAAAAATTCTTAAGAAATATTTTTTTTTCTCCAAAATATAGGGGTTTTATAAGAAGCATGGGCACCACCCACTCTTCCAGGCTTGAAGAGATATGTAAAATGATGTTTTGAAAGTCAAGTGTTATATGTGCACTATTAGCACCGAGGTCTGTTATTGCTTGTTTAGAGGCTCATATGTCGGTTGATATTTACAATAATCCCATTTTAACCCAATTCATTTTATTTGACATATAGTCCTCATTTACAGATTTGAAAATGGTCCACTAAAAGTCTGCCTAGCTATTAGTTGTCCAGTGACCAAGATATTTACCACTATTTTGAACTTGAGTCAGAATATCTCTTAGACTGACCCTCTATTGATGATTTCTGAAAGCAATGTTAATGCGTAGGGATTATGCATGGCTCATAAAGATATATTAATGCATCAGAGAGAGCTTAAACGTGGAGCTCGGCCAAAATCCCACTTGCTCAGAGCCTTGTTGTGATATTCAGAGAAGTAAAAAGAATCAAAAACAGCTTTTATACATCTTTTTGTATGCAATGCAGTATGAAGAATATTGACATACATTTAGGAAAAGCATTATATTTGTCAGAAGAGAAAAGTTTGTATACAGAAACTCAATTGATAATTGATTTAGATATCACAGTGGCTATTTTGTACAACCTTAGGAATAGGATAAGAGATATAATATTACATGGCATGCAAATATTGGATTTTTGAACCACATCTTTTTAAGAAGAACCATTTGTAGTATTCAAAATCTTGAATAGTTATTGTGTGATACGTCTAATGTCATTTAAAACGCACGCAAAAAACGAGGTGTTAAAAATGTTGTTGAAAGATCCAAGGTCTTTGCACATTTGTGTAAATAAACTGAATCTGTTCTACTGTAACATTTAAACCTTTCAAGGCCATCTCTCAGATATGATCTCCTTCTCCTAGAGCTATTTGCTAACTTTTTTGGAGCGCTTTCCAGCCTGTTGCGTTGCTGAAGCAGAACCCCGTGGTTGTACGTACTGTTCCATAAATGGTTTCCATGTTCTCGTGTGGCTCCAGTAGTGAATGTTATTGCTGAAAGTTGGCGTTTGAGTGAAGTTCACTGGCCACATGCCAGATCTGGAGTTCATATGTTGTGAACGGCTCCAGACTTGGCCCAGGACCAACCCTGGCAACGTTCAGCTTGTTTGACATGCAGTATATCAACAGTCATAAAGAGGATACAGCCGGAGAGTGTTGTAATGTCAGAGATGATGATTTGAGTAGGGCAAACTCCTCTTCAAAAATTAGCATATTGTAACATTTCTCTACTCTGTGATTTCACTTGGCAGACCAGGGTCTATAAAAGAGTTTACAGCTGTGGCCAAAGGTTTATGACAGCTATTATTTTTAGAATAATATGCAGAAAACACAGAAACAGACGTTTTTCACTTTATTTTGACAACAGATATTCCAACTTTGCAACTATGTCAACTTATTCTACTAACCTGGACCCTAAGTCTACTAAAATTCATATTTGACATGTAGTTGCAAAGTTACTTATAGTGAGTAGGATGTCTAAAGTGGACCATCATATTAAAGTGCAACCCAGTTTATTTAATAAATGCTATATATTTGTTTTCTTTAAACTTTAAATTCTTCCAGCATTAAAAGTTTTGTATGCTAGCCTATTTTTTTTTCAAACTTTTGGTGTTCGTTTTTAGCTTTTGGTTTGTGACTGTGATAGCCTCCATGAATTCAGATAAACTCAAGGGCTTTTATGATAAATTGACCATACAAATAACATCATTACTGTTTCATTTTTGGGTTGAAATGTTAGGACTTTCTGTCATCTTGTTTAATGTGTTCATTGGCCACAGAAACTTGCATGGAGCCTAGGAAATAATCACAAAATTGGGCTTTTCTTCAAAGTCTAATCTGGGCTTTGTAACTGATTCCAATCACAACACGGTTCTTCTTTCATCAAAAAAAAAACAAAAACAAAAAAACAGCAAGACATTGATATTTTTAGGAAAGTCGTATTTTATCCTAGATTCTAACTAACTGATTTCATGATTCGATACATTCTAAATTCTGTTCACAAGCTCTCAGTTTGATTCTGATGTGATTTAATACCAATTCATTTGTAAATGATTCATTACAATATTAGCCTACATTTTAAAACAGAGCAGATACATTCAATGAAGAAATACATTTACTGTTTCCTTTATACAACTGAATAGCTCAATCAGGGAAAATAACACACAACATTAGACTTTAGAAGTTGAAACCTGCGATACAGGTTTACAGGAGTTGGAGTTAGAGAGTCAAAATCATCTTTCTTATTGTATGCATTTACAGTACCATTCAAACGTTTGGGGACAGTACTGTTAAAAAAAAAAAAAAGAAATGAATACTTTTATTCAACAATGACGCATTAAATTGATCAAAAGTGACACTAAAACAGACATTTACATTGTTATATATTTAAAATAAATGTTTTTTTTTTAATGAAATGTTTCTTGAGCACCAAATCAGCATATTAGAATTATTTCTGAAGCATCATGTTACACTAAAGACTGGAGCATTGATGCTGAAAATTCAGCTTTGCCATCACTGGAATAAATTACATGTTGTAATATATTAAAATAGAAAAGAGTTTTTTTTTTTTAAGTTGTAACAAATTGTCACGGATGGTTGCGGGAAGGCAGAAGAGGTTTAATGACAAAGAGACAACGAATAAACAAACAGACAGGGCAACACACACTAAAGCAACATAGACCAAACTCAGTGAGGGATCAACTTATAAAGCAGCTAAAACGAGGATAATTAATAGAACACAGCGGAACAAATAATGAGGAGCGGGAAAACTGAACAAAGGAGCACATGATGAAAATGAGAAAAAAAATGGAAGTCCATGAAAACAGAAACTAACAGTGAGAATATAACAGTGACAAATATTTAAGTGAGTGTTAGTTTTTTTTGTAGCAAATAAACATAGCCTTATATGAGCATAAGAGACGTCTTTTTTAAAACTTTTACCAAAGATTTGTACGGTAGTGCAGACTGTGCGTAACTTAAGCCGGGGACACACTTAAAGACTGTAAGGCTTTAAGTGTGTCCCCTGTATGAATGTAATTTGATGCTACGACTGATCATGCTCAAACGTGCCGAGTCAGAGACAGTTGCGTTCAGTCAGTGTTCACAGTCGGTGTTCAAAATCTGCTTCAGTCATTGGAAACTGTTCAGTTCAGTCTTGGAATGTATCAGGTTGTCGTGAATTGTGTCCCCGGCATAAGAGTGTAATAATAAGCGCACAGTGAGCAGCAGAGCAGAGCTTTCTTCCAAAACACAAGATTCCAACCTAGATTCCAACACTAACAAAAAATAAAGTTAGACTTCCATGATTTAATAATTTTTTAAAAGAAATAATAAGAAACCACTGCTTACAGTAGATATCTCAGGTATTCTATTATGTGGCTATTGTGTTTCCATCTCTAGCGGTTGTGTCAGCAAACCCGATGCCAGAATGTTTGACCAGTTTTTAACACAAATGTCTATAGAGACCGAGGCTGTTCAGAGACAGATACAGAGACCCATGCAAGACAATCTTATTACAACCTCTCCAGTTTCTTAATAAGAGCTGTCAGCACAGTTTTAAAAAGATTCCTCTTTCCTGTCTCTACAATTTTCGGTTTATTAAAGACAGACTTTCTCTTGAATTGATCCAGTGTGAAAGCCTGAGGCGTTTGATGATTTTTCATTTGTTTTGTATAAAAGTTGCATCTTGAAGTGTGAAAATAAATCATTATTTTGGAATTAAAATCTTAGTAATTCTTTTGCGATTTTACTGTTGTTTACAGAGGTTCTACTTGACCAAGGAAGTGTTGCTGGTTAAGCTAGTTAAAGGAATAGTTCATTCAGAAATGAAAATTTTTGTCATCATTTACTCACCCCAAACCTGTAGGTGGCAATCAAACCGTTTTGGTGCCCATTGACATCCAGTATATGAAAAACAACAACACTGAGACATTTTTCAAAATATCCTCTTTTATGTTGCTTAGAAGAAAGTAAGGTTTGGAACATCATGAGAGTGGGAAAACTGTTTCATTTTTGTGAACTATCCCTTTAAGAAACCTATTGTGAGAACACCAGCATCATATGTTGGGGAACAACATTATGCTGGTCTTTTAAACCAAGTAGGAAGCTATGATGACAGACACACCTGGACAGAGTTTAGCTGGTGTTTCTGTCGAGAATGTTCTTCTAAAACAGATGGAAGAGTGTCATGTTTGTATTCAATGAGACATCTGGTCCTCATCTGAAGTGCTTTGCTCTCTCTTTGTAGCACATGGTGTTTTAAGTGTCCGTTTAGGGGTACCTGTATGTGTGCAGTTTTTAAGGTTTATGTACTTACTAACTCTCTTATATGTGTCTCTTCCTTCCTTTAGTACTCATACCCGGTGTGGGAAGACTTCATTGCAAAGGCCACAAAACTACATTCCCAGCTAAGGTGATTTAACACTTCAGATGTCTTTTTATTGATTATTTATTTCATCTTTTTGTAGATAATGATGCTCTCCTTATGGGTCCCTTGCGATATTTTGCCACATGGGCTGTGTTGGGTAATAGTTCACACCAGTGTAGAATTGACAAAGAGTTGAATAGCCCTCATGAGCATCCTTCTGAATCATAAAATGACAAACAAGCGAAGGTCATGAGACCGCAAGTCCACATTTGGGTCCATTTGGGTCTTAAATTGCATTTTTAAGAAGTGAATCAGATTGATTTTCAACAGGTCTGCCTGCTGTTCTTAATCAGCACTGGCATTGATGAATATAAATATTTTGCTGTTTACTCCCTTCACAGAACCACAGTGTTGGCGGCTTCAGCGTTCCTCGATGCTTTTCAGAAGGTGGCAGACATGGGGACCAACACGAGAGGTACATTTTTCAGTTAAAAGGTTGAGGTCACAATGATCAACATTTTTGAGTTGCAGGAGGTTGTTGATGGTGTTTTGGGAGACTATAACAAACTTACGCATAGTCAGATTGCACAATAACATTCCAAAATATGGCATTGTAAAGAAGTTGGAATTGGGGCTGCACAGTTTGGAGAAAAGAATTTAATTGTGATTTTTCTGGAAAAAAAAGATTTAACCCTCTGGGGTCTGAGTTGTTTTCTGGTGTTCTGACATGCTCTGACATTTGTGCTTATTTCTGTTACTCGTGACACTTTCATGGCTAAAGTCTGATTACACTGTATTCAGTGTGAAGTGGTGGTGGGGGGTAACTAATACAATGCTAAATCATAAATCAGATGTACCTATTTTATTTACAATAACATACCAATGTCCAGCAATCGATTTAAGGCCCCGTTTACACGAAGGGAAAACGCAGATATTTCCCTGTGGTTTGGCACACGAAAACCCAGTTTTTATCACAGAAAACGTTCATTTCTAAAAACTCCGGCCAAAGTGGAGATTTCTGAAAACGCCGGTTATGTATTGTCGTGTGAACTGCGAGAAACGGCGTTTTAGGCGTTCTCTCTTGTCAATTCTGAGGATTCTGATCCGCCCATAGGTTTGGCATAGATATGATGGCGCTCGACGGCGTATTTATGTGGCTGTGTGAACGATGTTATTTTTGAAAACGTAGAGGGGGAAAATATTCGTTTCGCTAAATACCCGGCTTTGTGTAAATGTGGCCTAAATAGTACATTGTGTTTAATGAGATCTAATTTGTGTTGGTGCCGAGAATTTTCACGTGAAGAAAAACATGTTTTTAAATGTGTTCACATTAGAGTTAATGAGGAAGCGTTTGAGAAACTGTACATGTCGTTGCTTTCATACGGATTACTTAAACAGAGAATATTTGTTTTTGATATAATTTACATCATTTGAAC
The DNA here is from genome assembly GCA_038021265.1 of Cyprinella venusta. Classification (NCBI taxonomy): domain Eukaryota; kingdom Metazoa; phylum Chordata; class Actinopteri; order Cypriniformes; family Leuciscidae; genus Cyprinella; species Cyprinella venusta. The sequence continues at coordinate 9,995,499 of CM075871.1, forward strand.
AAATACTTCAAGCTTTGTAAAGACATATGTCTCAAGTCTGTGTGACAAAAATTTGCTGAGTTACAGTTCATTTTCTGTCGCATTGCAGAATGAACTTCACATTGAGAGAGACTGCAGAACGTACATCATTTTTATTTTCTTTATTTTACGAAAAACACAACATTTTGTTTTCATTATGAGTGCACACAAATAAAAGAAGACATTTAACTGTTTTAAATGATATGTAACACTCGTATGTAAGATCAAAATCAAAACAGAGTATTTTGAGTCTTTTTTTCACTGATAAGAAAAAAAGCGAGCCGGTATCACTGTTGCGACCGCCAACCCAAAGGGGTTAAAATGCGATAAAGCTTACGGCATATGTCCTACGGTGGGTCAGAGGTCACCCTTCCATTGAAACCCGGCTCTCTCATGAACCATGAAGCCAGTGATTATAGTTTATGAAGTTTTAAATATGTTTTTTTTTTTCTTACATAATCCTTCAGAAGGCATTTATTAACCCACTGGAGTTGTATGGATTACTTTTATGATGGATCGATGCACTTTTTGGAGCTTCAAACACTTAAGCTGGGAAGAGCCAGGATATTATATAACTCAGATTGTTTTGGGCTGAATGAAGAATGTCATATACACCTAGGATGGCCATAAATTATGGGATTCGTTATAATTTGAGGTGAACTATTCCTTTAAATCAAATCCCTGCTGCTCTTTTATTGATAAATGCTTCTCATTACAAGTATGGGAATATGGTCAGCACATGTTTGTTCCCTATTGCTCATTAGAGTGACCCAAACTCAGATCAGATGCATAGATTTGTTTTGATCAGCATTTACTGCGAATATTTACTTGTTTTGAGACACTGAAAACACCAGATCATGAGATGCCCACGTGTACTGTAAGAACACTGCTGCGCTTCACTCTGAAGCATGCAGATTAAAATGTAATTAAATACAGGCTTTGCGGTTTGATAATCGCACTAAGGCATATTGTGATTTTGTTTTAATTTTTCAATCAGTCGTTCATGGCTTGTTGAAAGTCATACTTAAATATGAATACAGCAGAAATAGGTCACTTTGGGTTTGTTCTGATAACTACAGTAGGAAATGGCTTGAGAGTCATGTTTCATCATAGTTTAATTCTGCTTCTAGCTTGGCTGCTATTGGATCTCTGAAACCGAATCCTTCCTTTGCCTTTAAAATCCTCTAGTTACTGCCTGCAGGGATCAGACAAGGCCAAACAAATCTAGTCTTCATCAACACAGTTAAAGGATATGGGTCAGGCATAGCTATCTGCCTAGAGCTGAATTACTCATTTGTAAATTTCTTGTAAATTGCACCATATGTACACAAGCGCTGAATGCAATGGATCTTTATATCCCATGCAGCGTGCGTGGGTTTGTGTGTTCACCAACCAATCACGTTGGACAAAATGGATGGTTGCTATTGGGTACCAAAATCTGCAAGGTTACAGCGCTACATATCAGACGTATATAAAGCTCTTGATTTAAAGATCTTCTTAGTGTGGGAGAAAAAATATGGCGGAATAGATTTTTTATTTTATTTTTTTACAGGATTATGATCTATGATTCATACAGTTTAGTTTGGGGTTAGACAGTCTTATATGTGGCCTTGGGAAAGAAATATAATGGATTGAAGATATGTTTTTTTGGCAGAAATATATTTTGTAGTACTGTTGGCATTTAAAGGTTTGAACAAAATACACTTTCAAAACGTATGTTTCCTAAGCCACATATATTTAGCATATTTAAGCATATATATATATATTTTTGCTGTATTTGCTATACAGCTGGTTAAACAAAACTTGCAGTGATAAGAAGTTAAGGTACAGACTCTACACTATAGACTAGAGTCTAAAGGGGCAAATTATGTCACATTTGATTTTGCTTCAGTCTACTAACAGCAAATGCAAACCTATCCACCTTCACCCTTCTGCCCAGTTCAGAATCATTACCAGATGCCAGCGAACCAGATTGATTCCATTTGTCCTGCGGGAGCGCTTTGTTCTGCGCCGGACTCCAAACATACAGCACTGGCATAAATTAGTTCAGTGAACTGTCAATACTTTTAGTAGATAGCTGTCACTGGAGCATTTTCACCTCTGACCTTCTCCGTCTGTTGTTTATGACTTTGCGTTGATATAAAAGTTACAAGTTGCACTACCATAGTGTATCAAATGATTTTTACCCTAATTCCAAAGGAGATAATTCATTGCAAGCTTCTCACTTTTATTACATTTTATTTAGGGGTTACAGTAGCTCCACACTGAAATTATATCTACTCTACACCAATGAGAGGGCTGTATATAATCCCTGGCATTAAGTGTCAGCAATTGTAGGCCTACGTTCTCTTTGAATTAGGGACAGGCTGGGGGCACTGGCACAGCTGGAGATCTCGCTAAAACACTGACATCAGACAGATTCTCGTCTCACCGGCTTCCAGTGACACACATTTCTCCCCCCTATCACCCCAGTTAGCTGGCCCATAATCACGAACAGCCCGGACAGTCACATTAACTAACGACAACAGCCTTTCAGTGACCTGAACATGTAAAATGTTTGAATATGTGGCAGTACAGTACTTTACAGTAAGGTTCATTTAGTTTATGCAGAATGTTATAATCAGAGCCGGCCCTAGCCTTTTGGGGGCCCTAAGCAGAATTTGATTTGGGGGCCCCTCCCACGACGCGAAGTCACCTGTGTTTGGCGATTATTGACACAAATGTCACGCAATAATGATACATTATAAATGAATACACTTAGGTTATGTATCAGGCTACAACAAAATTAATACTTAATAAAAAAAATAGATGCCTACTTAAATAAAAAAAAGTTTTAACAGTCTTAAAACTGCATCAAAACATATAAAAGAAATTATTTGCTAAAATTATGACAAAACTGAGAAATATAAGAGCAAGGCTTCAACAAGCCTATTGTTGAAAACTACAAATATTTGGCCTACTATTTCTCAACTGTCTCAATACAGTGTAACTGTCCTCAAAAGCTTTATTATTATTATTATTATTATTATTATTATTATTATTATCGTAACATACTTTGTTAGATATTACATGACATAATCCAACAAAGTCTGTTACTATAATACCGGTAATAATGTTCTGGCGCTCGTTGTATGTGTGTATGCAATGTATTTTTCCCCTCGGGGCTTGCCGTAGATGGGTTGTGCGCAGGCAGACTGCGCACTTGGTAATGTACTGGAGAGTGTCGCGGGTCTTTGGAGGTCTGATGTGTGGTATAATAAAGTGGAGAAGAGTTCAAACTGCTAAGTTTATTATTTATTCAAACTGCTACCCTTACACCTTGAAGGTTAAGTTCCCCTGCGGGCTGTTTTCTCCAATACCGATACCGTGACTAGGCGCAGTTGCGAACAAATTGTCTATGCACGCGCGAGGTGTCTAGAGGATTATGCGCGTGACTTAAACGCTGGCAGACACAGCAGCAGTTGTAAGGCAGGATATTGATCAATAAATCAGAGTTTTGTTGTCTTGAATGATTCATTCAGTCATATTCATTCATTCATTGATATATGTCACTTGTTTAAGTCATCTAAAAAAAATAAAATAAAAAAATATCCCCGATTAGGGGGCCCCCTGGTGGCCAGGGGGCCCTATGCGGCCGCTTAGTTCGCTTATGCCTAGGGCCGGCTCTGGTTATAATTACATTCATATTATACATTAATATTTAATTCTATTATAATTATGAATATTCTATTGTTCATTGTTAATTCATGTTTATTCAGAATACATTAGTGTTAAAGTGGTCATGAACTGGCTTTTTACTTTTTTTTATATTGTTGTCTGAGGTCAGCTTATGACGTTCGCTTGGTTTACATTAAAAAACATCAAAATTAATAAGTAATAGGCTATTTTCTACCCTAGTTTTGAGCCTAGCTCAAAAACGCTCGGTTTTTATGGGCGTCTCGCACTGAAGACTTGGAAGTAAACGCCCACTGCTGTGAGTGGATAACAGTGCATATTATAATGAGTTTCACTCGTCAGGGCATATTTATTGCTCGGTAGCTCGATCCGGTTTGTCATCACGAGGTAGGCCTATGTTATTTAGCAATGCGAGTAATGCGCAAATCAGTGGGCAGGGCTAAACCGGCAGTGTTGAAGTAGGCATTGATCTTCTTCTAAGGGGGTGGTGTTTTATCCTCTTTGTCGTCATAGTTCCCCACTTTGAAAAATGACTCGTTGGCTGAGCCTGGTGTCAATAAAAGCTTTTAGTGGACTAACAAGGACGTTTTCAGTTCTGAGACTTACAGGATATTCTTATACTGTAATATGATGAACTCTTAGATGTCAAAAGCTCAAGCAAAATTTGATTTCTCAGTTTATCACCCCTTTAATGTTAATTTTTACAACTTTAAATGTTAGTATATAAGCAACAGTAAAAGTAGAAAAATTAATAAATGCTGTGATGTTTTTTTATGAACGTGAAAACATTTCTACAGGGAACTACACTAATCTTTTCCACTGGTGGCACTTGCGCTACTAACTTTTTCAGTTACTGGCGCAAAACATGATTTGGTCGCGCAAATTATTTATAGTAAGCCGCTCTCTGGAATAGTATGAATAATAATAATGAAACTGTACTGCATTAGGGATGAAACGGTACAGAAGTCACGGTTGGGTTCATACGTTGGTTCAGTACAATTTCGGTACAATGGAGTGAAAAGCAAAACAAAAATGCAGAAGGCATTTTTGTAAATCTCTTAAACCTCGTATTTTTAAGTTGTTTAAGTTTTATTAATAAAGGCATAGAACCAGTTTATTTGTAGTGCACTGACAATAGTTTTATATAATTAGTTTATTAATTAAATTAATAAAAAGACAAAAATGACCTTGATATAGTATGTTTGGTAATTGTACTTAAATGAATGTAAAATTAATTTGCTATATTTCAGATCAATATATTTGTTTTCCTTAATTTTAATTAACACTTTATTCGCATCTGAATTATAAATAAATGATTTCCGTATAAAACAATTACCATTAAAACACATTAGATTTTCTTTTTTAATCAATGTAGAATCATGGACACAGGACTGTTGGCAAACTGTGATGATGACAATAAAATGATAGCTTATAAATATATCTCTGGTTTTTGTTTCTGTTCCACAACATTTTGTATGTCATATTTAGGGTGTGGGATGAAGAGAGGGATATTTTTAGTAATTATTTAATAAAACATTATTTAATTTATCTTCAGTGTGTAGTATTAGCCAATCAGGTGTCTTGACGCAAATCACGCGATTACGAATCAGCATACACAGCACAAAAAAAAAAATCTAAAAAAACTGCTAGTGATCATATAACGTTAGTCGATGTCATGGCAGAGTTTATCAGCCGAACTCCAGAGCGCAAATCTACCTTTGGTGTACCAAAATCATCGTAAGGTATAGACACGGTGTCTTACATCTCTGCGTCTTTTTCCTGCCGCCATGCAGGCCCAGATGGTAGCCTATATGATTGTGATTAGCATGCCTATTATAAAGACACAAACCTTTTACTATCATGTCCATTGATTTAAATAATATGCGCGAGGAGGGAGAGAGAGAGAGCATGCAACACAGCGCTTGTGTTGCGTGAAGACGTGAAAGAAGTGCGCGCGCGGCTAGGGCGCGCGCTCTCACAGCTCGTTTGCGCCCTGTCAAGCGCATCAGTCATTCTACTCTACAACACTCGCCGATCAAAAAAGGCTTTGGCGGGACAAAAAGCGGAAGATCCGACAGGTTTTAGAAGATTAAATACAACCCGAAAGAAAGAAAAAAAAACGACCCGTCAAAATAGTCAGTGATACATTTGCGACCCATTAAAAATTAGGGTCGCAATGGGATTTCAAAAGGTCGCATATGCGACCATTTTGGTCGCAGTGTAGTTCCCTGTTTCTACCCTTATTGTAGAGTTACCAGTTCACCTTTCAAATTCGTCTTCATGATTGCAGTTTTGACCACTACCCTGTTGAAAACTCCAGCATGAATTCCATGTTGGTCCAGTCTGGTTTATGTTGGTTAGAACTGGTATAGTGCTGGTCAAGCTAGTGGACTAGAATAGTCATGCGGTTCTCAAGCAAAACTGAGCTGGCTTGCTGGTCCACCAGCTCTCTTGCTTCCCATGCTGGGGACCAACAAACAAGCATCCCGTGCTGGTCCCAGAACATAACTTATGCTGCTGACCAGCCTTGCTGTATTTTTTCAAGAGGGTATTATTAAGGGTTTCATGTCCTTCCAACTCGAATTATTGTTCTATATATGCAATTAAGATAGTCGAGAAAAGGTCAGTTAAAGTTGAGTGTTAGTAGGCTTGCGAATACCAATACAAGGAACGTCAATATGGAAGGAAATTACATACTGCCACTCTCTCTCTCTTAAACCTTTCTCTTCTATTATGACTCCCTGCCTTTGATAGCAAAGGAGTCCAGCAGTCTGGCTTGTTTGTGATCTTTATAGTCATGGCGTCATGGTCAGTGTTTTTTATAGAGCAGATGTGGGCAGTCTATTGGAGCACGTGTTAGACAGGCGTGGAAGTGTTTGATGTCTGTGTTTGACTTGCATTTGGAAGTCTGGACTCTAAGAATAGCTGCATTTGCTTACATTCACTTTCCGTGATGAATGCTGGAACAGGGATGTTTACTGGAACACAAGTCAGATGTAATGATAGATGCTTTGTTCGTCTAGTTCTTTATTAGCACATCTAAGTCACTGTGTTTATAAGATGTCGGCGCTTGCATTACCCCATAGTGATTTAGTTGTGTAAGTGTATAGTTAGTCCTGTGGGTAATTTCTTATGTTGTGAGAGATGCGCCATGGGAGATGGTCACAAACCCCTCTATCATGGGATTGGAGTGAGGTGTGTTTTAATGATGGCTCTTGGGTCTGTGTTTGTGTGTTTTCCATCCATGCTGATGAAAGGCTCTTCTCAGCGTATATATACTGTATGAGTGTGTATGTCTATATAAGGAAGGAGCTTGGAAGTGATTTCCCCCGGCTTGCAGTGGCAAGATAGAAATGTGTAATCCTCTTTACCTTGTTCTGACACACAGACTGAGTTTGTGCACGTTAGTGTGAGTGTGTGTCAATGGGACGCAGTGGGCTGCTAATCTTCCCTGCAGCTCTGGACTGGCAGATGGCATGTATCCGTGCCAGCCATCTGGAGAGTGGGGCATGGGCAAGAATTTGCCTTACTTGGCACCGGAGATTATACCGTCAGATTCACACTTGCTACATTTCATCCTTTTCTATTACCGGTAACTCCCCTTTTTATCAGGTACTTTGGTGCCCAAACTGCTCCCAAATGTTTTATTAAAGGGATAGTTCACTTTTAAATTAATTTTTGATATGTTTTAGCTTACCTCAAGGGCATCCAAGATGTAGGTGTCTTTGTTTCCATGATATTTTCAATTTTGATATTTTTAGGTCAAACCGTTCTTGTCTGTCAGTCATATAATGGAAGTATATGGGGTCCTACTCAAAGAGCATGCACAGAGAAGTCCAAATTAAACATGATTTAATGACTCATAAATGTAAGTACACATTGATGGCCTAAGTACACATTGATCTATCTATCTATCTATCTATCTATCTATCTATCTATCTATCTATCTATCTATCTATCTATCTATCTATCTATCTATCTATCTATCTATCTATCTATCTATCTATCTATCTTATCTATCTTATCTATCTATCTATCTATCTATCTATCTATCTATCTATCTATCTATCTATCTATCTATCTATCTATCTATCTATCTATCTATCTGGATTTTGAACCTCAGATTACCATAATTATTCAGTAACAAAAATTGCTATGGTTTTTTGGACATGGTCACATGAAACTGGCCGTAGACTAATGCAACACCAGTTTTTTTTACATTCATCAATGGACATGCCAGTTCCTTGATTTGTGTACATCTAATGATAATACCATGGTTATATTCACATGTATCATATGTACGTATTTTCAAGCCTGCTAAATGGGGAAACTGTCAATTAGACAGTTAAACTGCAGAATCAGCAGATGTTAAATCCAGCCTCTGTCCTTCATTATTAGTCTTTAGTAAAAGCAAGCACTCGTTTTACTTCCTTGAAATATTACACAAATATTTTTCAGAGGAAACCTGTTGTGCATTTAGAAGCTTCCATAATCAACACTTTACAAACAAAATTTGTGTGGATAAGTTTTACTTTTTTCTTTACAAACGAGTCATAGATTAATAATTTAAATTATTAAACACACACACACACACACACACACATATATAGTATTTACACACACATATAGTATATATAGTACACACACATTTAAATATATTTATATACATATACAGTGTACACACACACTCACACACACACACACACACACGTACTGTTAGAATAAAATTGTCAGATTTAAATAAATTAACTATTGTTTACTAATTAATTGTCTTTTGACATCCTTTGAACACGTCACGTACAAGAATCAGCTATGGAAAAGAAGATGAGGAATAGCAGCCAGGGAAAAGTAACTGATGTCGTTATCCCCAACTTACGCCTGACCGAACTGTCAACCTTAATAGAGAGACAGACGGACAGAGAGAAAGGGAGAGAGGCAGACAGAGAGGAGGGGTCCCTATTATGTCTGTTTTAGTAAAACGTGTGACTGTTTTTGCTGGAGCTATAATGTGAAGCACATCTGGCGAGGAGGACTGCAGAGTATTTTTAGCAGCACTACTCTATCCCCCAGACAGGAAGTCTTATACAGGCTGTAAACACACATGCACAAACTCACATTAAGCCATACACACACATGGGGATCCTTAATGCCCCCCCCCCCCCCCATGCCAGGAGAGAGTCCTGGGAAGTCTAGAGTAATTGAGAACAGATAGAGTGAAGGCAGGGGGCCAAATTCAGCTTTGCTGTCACTGGTCTTCCTGTCTCTTTCCGTGTACTCGTGCTAGACTGAACGTGTGAGGGTGTTTTTGACATTGAGTTTTTTCAGTCTATCAGTCTGATGGTTTATTAGATCGTTATATAACACTCAGAAATTTCCATAGACATCTTCAGGCATTTAAAAACGTGAGAGGAGGGAACAAGCTGTGCACGTGTTTGTTTTTACTCATGTGCATTTATGTTTGAGGTTACCGCTGGGTTATGTGGATGTGTTTATATGAAGCATTGAGTATTTAAGCACTTCATGCTCTGGCCCCAAAGAGATATTACTTAAATGTAAAGTGAATCCTCATTCGTAGCTCAACTCGTAGTACTTTTCTAAAGTGGTTTATTTCTGAGTGAAACTAGATATTCAGAGAGAGAAAAAATAAGAGACTTCATTTTAACCATCAGGACTTGATTGGAGAGTCCCAGAATGGAAACAATCTGAATGTGAGTGTGCTAAAACAGTGGCTACACTGAAAAAAAGTGAAACAAATGTGTCAATTATTTTAGGTCCATTTTTATATCGCAACACGCTGAAAAGCGATTATGCGTTTTGATAAAATGGAAACACGAATTGGCGTGTCATACATACACCATTTCATGAGATCAGTCTGTCAAAATTTAAACCATTACTATAATTTGATACAAACCAATGATTTTGGTTGTAACAAGAAAGAGTATTTAAACATTTTGTATATATATATATATCCAGTATATATATATGTGTGTGTATGTATGTGTATATATATATATATGTGCACAAAGCAGAGCATTCACAGTGACCTGTTGAGAGACCAAAGAGAGAGGAGACCATGAATCATCTTGTTTGATTCGCTAATGGTGGCTGTTGCAATGCCAACCATTCACAGGCTCTGTTAAGAGTGTCTGCCAACCACTTCTGCACCTGCACACGTATCCATTCACTCACACACACACACACTCACACACACACACACACACACACAGAGAGAGAGAGAGAGAGAGAGAGAGAGAGAGAGAGAGAGAGAGAGAGAGAGAGAGAGAGAGAGAGAGAGAGAGAGAGCGAGAGCGCTTATCTGAGAGGTCTGTGGCCTCTGCTTCTCAGTTTAGATGGCAGTGAAGGCCGTTACTTTATCAGATGTTTTGACTGAAATCATTTTAGGGTGCGCATTCTTAATGTGAACAATTAATCTATGCAAGTTATTCTTTAAAACAAAAATTCACACTTGTAGTTGCACAATAAGTTATACTGCTATTAAATGGTTTTCATTCTCAGTTGAGGTCACCAGTGAACCAGCAAGGTCAAAAGTAAGAATTGTGCAAGCATTACTCACCCTCATGTCATTCCAAACCTGTGCACAGTAAAAAATGATTTTCAAATATAATATTATTGGAGTACATTTTATTTAAAAAACGTATTTTCTACATCCAAATTTCACATTTATTTCAATGTTTGTAATTGTTTGTGAAATTGACTAGCAATTTTTTTCAGTGAATGGCTTGTTTTTTGTCTATCCAATGAAAGTCAGACATGTTGTTTTGAACAGCACTTACTTTCATTGGATGGACAAACATTTTTTTTAAATCATTTTTTTCCATATCCCCCAAGCCATACAGGTTTGAAATGACATGAGGGTAAGTAGATCATGATAAAATGTTCATATTTGGGGGAACTATCCCTTTAAATAGCCGTTGATCACATGAGTAGGTCCACAGATCTGCTAAATAGCTTCCCAGTCGTGGGCAGGTGTTGGAGGCAGCGAGAGTCTGACTGAATGGAGCATCTGAAGCCTGGTCACGTGATCTGAAGGAAGGTTGTGGGAGTTGTGTGTGTCCGGTCAGGGTGGGAGGCCAGGGGACTCCTGGATACAGGAAGTCTCTGAACGCTTTCAGGATGGAGCTGTCAGCTGATCCCTCAAGGGAAGGGAAGAGGATGCTGGCAGGTGTGTGAATGTGTGTGTTTGTGTAGAATATCATCTTGACTGTAGCAGTGACGTTGAGAAGGTCTGTTTTTGAGATAAAAAGCCTTCGTTTTTGAGCTAAAGTGCAGCTGTGAACTTTGCATTGAGCCGTGCAAATGTGTGTGTGTGTGTGCTGGTTTGACCTAATATGAGGACCCAAAGTAATTTAAATTGCTAAAAAAAAACATGCTAAATTTTTTTTTTTTTTAAATTTAGAAATGCAGCTTTCTGCGATGGTTAGGCTTTAGAGTTAGGAGCTAGAAAATCTCACTAGCTCAGTATAAAAGCATCTTTGCCTGTACAGTATGTGTGTACCTGGTATTCCCTATGTTATGGAGAACAAATATCCCCACAAGGATAGGAATACCAGTCATTTTTGACCTTGTGGGGACATTTCTTTGGTCCCCATGGCATGAGAAAACAGCTTAGAAATCATATGAAGTGTGTGTGAGTGTGCAAATCAACTCGAGGACAGCTCTGTTATGTTTCAACACCTGTAGCGTTCAACTTGATTTGCCTCGCTGAAGACTTTTGGGAAAAGGATGCGAAGTGTGTGTGCTCTTGGACTGTGTACTGACAGTAGGACTTTCTGTCAGCAGACAGACACCATGGGATGGACCTGTGGGTTTGTGCCAAATGCAATACACAGGGATTTTTTTGCCATATCATTTCCTGAGTACAGCTCTTCAGACCGAGGATTCATATGGCTGATCTTTAACCTTCATTTCTTCTTATTCACACCTGGTTTGGCCACCAATGAATCTGTCAGTGCCCCACCCAATGGGACAAATGTGAAAATTATTGGTTAAAATCATGTGAATCTAAGCTTAAAAATAATCAAATGTTGGGTTTTTACTTCTGGTGTTTCAGTAGTTGTGTGTGTGTGTTTCATTGAGAGAGTGTGTGTGTTTGTGTTTGTGCATGTGAGGTAGGAGGGCAGGTTATTGCCGGCCTCTCCCATTCTCTCCTGTAATAATGGTGTTTAGGAAACATGAGCAGACAGGAAAGGCAGATACTGAGTGGAAGAATGGAGGGATATCCCTTTACCGGGTTCCCTCCTTTTCCCTTTGGACCTGGATGGAGAGATGGAGAGTGCAGCAGTGCTGTTCATCTGGGCTGCTCCCATTTCTTATTGCACACACACACACACATTTATATTTGGTGTATAAAAACAACAAACATCATCATATTCAATTCTTTTAAAACTTTGTGAAATTCACAATCAGTTTTGGTTGTGAACCAAGAATCAGTTCTTTTTCACTGAAGTATGGAGACAAAGTTTGCTGCAATGCGTAGTTCTAGACTTAATGTCAGCATTCATTTACTCATCTCATGTGCACAAAAACAGATTCAGTATTCCTCAAAATGAATAAAAACTGCGAAATACAAACTTAGACTATTATACAAACCCGCAATAATGATTTTATACCTGCTTTTATGTTTCTGATTACTCTGCCCCCTTAAGGACATTTTTATATTTGTTAAATAACACATATACTTTATGTATTTAATCTCACTTTTTGCTGATGATCCAATTTAACCACTAAGCAAAAATGACTTTAGTTAAACGTCACATTTGTGTTTTTGCTGAAGTAAGAGTGTTGAACTTTCTTCTCCTGCATCCTATTGTTTTGCAATCCAAAATGGCTGCACAGCTGACAGGTGTATTTGCATTTCCTTCAGCCTAAAGGGATTTTATAACAATATTTGCCAACAATATAACTTTTTTTTTGTAAAAAAACAAACAAACAAACAAGCAAGCCCACTAATTTGTTGTAATTATTAACTGAACTGGCTTTTCAATTTTGTTTTATATTGTTGTCTGAGGTCAGCTTATGACGTTCACTTGATTTTTACATAAAAAAACATCAAAATAAATAGGTAATAGGCTCTTTTCTACCGTAGTTTTGAGTTTAGCTCAAAAAACTCGTTTTTTATGGGCGTCTTGCATTGAAGAGTTGGAAGGAAACGCCCACTACTGTGAGTGGATAACAGTTTTGCATATTATTATGCGTTTCAACTCACTGACGTATGATCCGGTTTGTCATCACGAGGTAGGCCTATGTTATTTAGCTATGCGTGTATTGCGCGAATCGGTGGGCGGGGCTACACCGGCCGTGTTAAAGTAGGCGTTGATCTTCTTCTGAGTGGGTGGTGTTTTATCCTCTTTGACATCATAGTTCCCCACTTTGAAAAAGTCACTTGCTGAGCCTGGTGTCAGTAAAAGCTTATATTGGACTAACAAGGACGTTTTCAGTTCCGAAACTTACAGGATATTCTTATAATATGATGACTTCTTAGATATCAAAAGCTCAAGGAAAATTTGATCTCTCAGTTCATCACCCCTTTACTGAATGAAATAATAGGTTACCACATTTCTGTTTGTTGCATTGATTCTGTCTACAAAAAGACTTTAAAAAGGCACAGTTAAGAAACTAGAATCATTAAGTGGAATCCATACGAGAACCGTTTATTTATTTACGAGTATGTCTAGTTATCATAATCAGATATTCCCTTATATCCACTGGCCCTTTGAACTCCCTAGAGACTTTGCCCCTTCTATCCTGTGTAACCTACTGGCCCTCGTACCGACAGAGTTCAGTTTCATCAGATCTGGCGGCAGGATTGGGGGAAATCTTGGATGAGCTGGTTGTATTAAGGCCCAGGCAGGCTGGGTTTTATAGCTTAAGACCCCATTTTAATTACACTTGGCTGGAGAGGAAAGTTAACACCGCTAAGTAATTGTGTTCAAGGTCACCAAGCCAGTGAGCACTTCTTGATGGATCAGAGCCATGCAGTTTGGGAAGTGTTCTATTTGTGAATATGGTGCAATTGTCTTGCTTTTTCACTGACTAAGCACATACCTTTCCCTAATAGACCTGCTTTTATGCTTCTGATTACTCTGCCCCCTTGTGGCCATTTTATATCCATGAGTCAAATCTAAATGTGGAAAACAAAGTTGTCTGATGTTTCTAAAAATATTGATTCACGACTCAAATGTCATATCTTTATTTAACTTTCATTTGTCTTGTTGTCAGGTGCCACCAGGGATATTGGCTCCGCTTTGACCCGGATGTGCATGCGACACCGGAGCATCGAGGCCAAACTGCGCCACTATACCAAGTGAGTGATCGACCCATTCATGGCGTGACTACTTTCATGCCTTGCTCCCCGCCAGTCAGACGGCACAGACAGGATTTTATGTCTGTGCCAAGCATTGATTTTCCACTGCGGAGATCAGCAAACATCCATAGATCAATCAGCCTGCTCTAAGGCTTTAATGTGCTGTCTTCAGAGAGACCAAATTAGCTCACAGCTCAAAAGATTTCAAATGCTGACCTTAACGCAATAGTTCACTCATCCTCATGTCATTCCAAACTACTCTTATTATCTAACACCAAATCAGATGTCAGGCAGAGTGTTCACGCGCATACAGTAGTCATTGGCTGTTAAGCCAATATTTGTACAATTTAAATAAGCTGTACAGATCTTTATTGAAAAGGGTTCAAAGTGTGTTTTTCATGCTTGTTCAATGAACCATAAACAATTATCGCACATGCACCTGTGGAACAGTCATTGGTGCTCTTCGGTTATTCTTGACTGAAAAATTTTACATTTGTTTTGTTTTGAATTTTCATGAGAATGGCGCCGACCGAATGGTACGACATGATTCGAAAAGGTTAAATAGTCCTGAAAAAAACAGTCACACTTGTGCTCCTCGCGGTGAAAAATGACCGCATTGGAAATTAATAGGAGACGAATTGCATCTAGTGGAAACGTTTGGTACTGCGCCCAAACGAAATTTTCCTGAAAGCTAATTTTTTGAGATGGCTCAATTGTTTTTACACAACTTGTTTAGGTTTATGGCTTTGATTTTCTCACAGTTTTAGAGTAAAACATGTTTTTTTTTTTTTTTTTTTTTAATTTCATATAAAATTTCTAAAAAGTGTTTTCTGCACATTTTTTCATATCAATAAACGTAAAATTATGTAAAAACATGTACATAATTTTTATTATGTACATTATGTATAAACGTAAAAACTTTTTTGAAGTTCCCTTTTTAAAACTTTTTTAAAGTCTCATTTTTGAAAAGAAATCAAACTTAAGTCTGTGCTCTAAAGCATTCAAGATTTACGACAGTTTAAGTTGGAAATTTAATTTTTAGGTCTATGCTCAAAAAGTGAATAAATGTATTATAAATACAGTGTAAATATAACTAAGTACCATAAAATCCCCTAAAAATGCAAACAATTAAAAAAAAAACATTATCAAACTAAAATGTAGTAAAAAAGAATTTCTGTGATTTTTGACCGACACGCAAAGAGCACCAAAGGGTAGTTTATAGGCGGTTGATAATTAAGACCACAGTTACAATAACTTAGGACACTAAAGAGATAGGATCTGAAAAAGAGCAGGAGAATGATGCCCAGGATTCATGATCACCATAAAGGTGTTCTATAATAATATTTATATTTACATATACATACTGTATATTGTATGTATGTATATGTGTGTGTAAAATATAACTTTAGTGTATAACTAACCATAGTTAGTTTCATTATATTGTTGCTACTATAATAATACTGCGAACATTTGTTGACCACTATACTATTTCTGTTGTATCATTTTTGCCATTTTTTGTGCAAAGTGCTCTAATGGAAAAAATGATCGCCCCACTCCAAGACAAGATAGAAGAGTGGAAGAAAACCGCGGCCTTGCTGGATAAAGACCACGCCAAAGGTGGGACTGACTCACAGTGGTCTCAAACCTGAACTTTCTGCAATACTAATGTCTCTGTCCTGAATTTACACCTTTCTGCTATTCATCAGAGTACAAGCGATCAAGGCAGGAGATCAAGAAGAAGTCATCTGACACAATAAAGCTGCAAAAGAAAGCCAGAAAAGGTCAGTCTCTTTTTCCCCCCTCTGTCAGCACTCACACTCTCTCCGTTCTTTGTTTTTAGAGGATTACTGCGCTCAGTATGTTAAAAGAATCAGTGAATATGTGTCGTGCTGGGGATTTTCTCACTCAGCCCTCTCTCTTGCATGCTAACTAATTCTGATGCCAAGATTAATTAGGTCAAAGAGAGATTATGAAGTTCGAGTCAGGTCAAAAGGTCGCAGTAGCACCATTGAATCAGATGACCAGTAAACCATAGCACCGTCTAGCTTCATTTTATGCCTTCGATTTTAAAGGGGTAGTCCACTCAAATGTGAATATTCATATAAAAAAAAAGTCCTTATTTCCTCATCTTCATGTTGTTCCAATTTCCAAACCTGTATGACATTCTTCTGTGGAGCACAAAATAAGTAATTTGAAGGGGAAAATGTATTATTAGATGTATCATAATACACACACTTGCAATTGCATTCTCTTTACAATCTCTTCATGGCAATGCTCTTTTTTTCTCTCTTTCATACTGTGATTGGCTTGGCTTCTGCTTATTAACTGTAGAGATATCAGGTATGTATTCAGGCAGTTCCTTCATCGTTCATCACGTTCAGCATGACTAACATCGATTTCATTTCATCCGAGGTATTTTGTGCGCATTTCATAAGAGTGTTTAAGCGTCCTTTGCGAACGCCCCACACAATTCCATTGTTTGCAAAAGCGTGCTTGTTTCATTGTCATTCTTTCCATCAGACATAATAAGCATCTGTGTTGTGAAAGTGAATCACAATGTACAATCATGCAATATTTGGTGTGTTTAGATTCAGAGCATCAACTCTTATGTCATTTATTTTCATTATATGGTCATGAAGGTTTCCTTGCATGAAGCGTGACAATGCTTGGTTGCTGTGTTGACATTATCCACCCTAATCTGTCTTCATTGTACTGACCCATGGGACATCTGTGTTGACATCTGCATCAAACATTTCATGTGTTGAAAATGCTTTATTCAGTGCATCTTGGTGTTCATTACAGTTAAAAAAAGATTTTTAAAATGGTTTTGAAAGAAGTATATGCACACTTTATTTGATCAAAAATACATTCAAAACAGTAATGTTGTGAAATATGTTTATTAATAAAATAGCTTTTTTTTTTCTTTTTTTTAATATGTTGTGTAATATAATTCATGTGATGGCAAATCTGAATTTTCAGCAGCCGTTTCACCTGTCCGGAAATTCTAATCTAATCTAAATTCATTCTAATATGCTGATTTAGTAAAGTAACATTTCTTATTATCATCAATATTGAAAACAGTTGTGCTGCTTAATATTTTTGTGAAAAGTGTGACATTTTTTTTTCAAGATTCTTTGATGAATAAAAAGTATAAAAGAACAGCATTTTTAAATAAACATTTTTTTGTTACAATTTAAAAGTCTTTACTGACACTTTTGATCAATTTAAAGTATACTGCATACCCAAAAATGTTTTACTTACTCCAATCTTTTGAACGGTAGTATAATTTTCCATTCATGGATTGCTCTTTCACCCAAGTCTTTATTGCCTTTCATCTCTTCTCTCCTTCTCTTCGTCTCAGGCCGAGGAGGACTACAGCCGCAGCTGGACAGTGCCATGCAGGATGTGAGTGACATGTACTTGCTGATGGAGGAGACAGAGAAGCAGGCGGTGCGCCGAGCCCTCCTGGAGGAAAGGGGGCGCTACTGTTCTTTCATCAGCTTCCTGCAGCCTGTAGTGGTGAGAATTCAAGTTTTTAATGTTGTTTATTGTCCATGTGGTGTTTTTAATATGTTTTAACACAAACCATGTCAACACCATGAGTATTTTCTCTTTAATACTGCAGTGAAAAAAAGACATTCTCAAAAACACGGTTTGAAACCGCCTGCGTTTCTTACGTCACAAATTACCATGTTGTAACCAATCACGTAAACTTGCGGGAGGGGATTAGCATATCTTTAAAAAGGCTGCGAAGCAGGGGAGTCTCAAGAGAAGCCATGTGATCCTGGTGTATTTTTCTTTTGATAGGAAAAGTTGTGTACACTACATTTAGCAATATAGCGGGTGAATTTAATGTTTATTATGATGTTTTGATGAACTATGCCTTTTTCCAATGACATTCCAAGTTGTTCAGAGCATTTTTATGGATGCTGATTTTTAGAAGGCAGCCGTATGACTCTGAGATGGCGAACGGGAACATGGTTTGTCGTTTGTGTAACATTAGCAACACATTATCACATCTATCTATCTATCTATCTATCTATCTATCTATCTATCTATCTATCTATCTATCTATCTATCTATCTATCTATCTTATCTATCTATCTATCTATCTATCTATCTATCTATCTATCTATCTATCTATCTATCTATCTATCTATCTATCTATCTATCTATCTATCTATCTATCTATCTATCTATCTATCTATCTATCTATCTATCTATCATATTTGAGTAAAGGAGCTTGCTGCTATTTCAAATTAAATGGCAAAATTTAATTTAATGAATTAAATATCTAATTAATCAAATTAATCAACATCAACCTCTTTACTCAGATCAGT
This sequence comes from Cyprinella venusta, assembly GCA_038021265.1. NCBI lineage: Eukaryota > Metazoa > Chordata > Actinopteri > Cypriniformes > Leuciscidae > Cyprinella > Cyprinella venusta. Next base: position 10,013,856 of record CM075871.1, read on the forward strand.
GAAATTGCCATGCTTGGAGAGGCCACTCACCTTCAGGCCATTATTGATGACCTCACTGTGTTGACCACTGACCCACATAAACTACCAGAGGCCAGTGAACAGGTGCTGAAACATACATATGAAAATCATTTACCACACACACACAAAGTGAGAAATAATGATAAGGAAATTTGATAATTTGATAATATTAATTTGACTTCCACTAGGTGATTTTGGATCTTAAGGGGTCTGACTACAACTGGTCCTACCAGACTCCACCTTCTTCTCCCAGCAGTGTTGGATCCAGGAAGAGCAGCCTTTGCAGGTGCTTCTTTTATTGTTTTATCACCAATAAGATTTCCCATCTGTGCAAAATGTAATTCAGTTATGTCTGCTACTGTTCAATAATGATATAATTAAGCCACACACTCTTAAAAATAAAGATTCCAAAAGGAAGCTTTCATAGTGATGCCATAGAAGAACCATATTTTGTTTCCCCAAAGAACTTTTCAGTGAACTCTCAAAAGAACCATTTTCCTTACTTTTGTGGAATGAAAAGGTTCAATCAAATCAAAGATTTTTATGGAACAATAGATACCAATAAAATTGTTTACGTCTCAACAATTCGCAGTTGCATTTAGAGATTCCTATTTGGTTATTTGCTAGTTTGGGGAATAACAATAATGATTCTCTGTGTTCCTCTCAGTTTGGTGCATCTGCCACCAGGTGGCGCCCATCGCCTGAGCAGTGTCTCCTCTCATGATTCTGGATTTGTCTCTCAAGATGCCAATGTGCACTCCAAACCTCCCTCCCCCATGCCGTCTGACATCACAAGCCAGGTCTTTACCAGTTCATCTAATGATTTTTTTTTTCATATGTTATATTTAATGCTGTTTAATTTCCACATTCATTTCACTGACCTATCTTTATCTATCTCTGGCAAACAGAAATCCTCCAGTTCTGCATCCTCAGAGGCTTCAGAAACCTGTCAGTCAGTCAGTGAGTGCGGCTCTCCCACAATAGTAAGTATTATTTCATGTCTGGAATTTTAATAAATATATGGTTTAATTACTTAAACTCTTTGGCCGGCACCTCAAACTTCTTTTTTGTTTTGTTTTTTGTTAATATAAGTTGACAGAATTCTGTTGTCATTATTTGTCTATTGTCTTTTATGTTTCTTTGATTTAGCACAATACTCGTATATGAGGACTATAAAATTCCTAATGTAACATTATCCCCCTCCTGTTAAACAGCATTCAGAGCATTTCTTGATCTGTTTGTCATATATATTTTATGCATTAAAGGGTTAAGCTAGCAATTAGAATTATTTTGTATATTATTACTCTGTTATTTGCTGTGGGGTATTCACTGAGGTGTTGTTCTCCATATTTGATTGGGTCATCCTGTCGTTCCGTTTCCACAGTTCGGCTCATCCTTTGCAACCTTTCGCCCTGCTCACTGTTTTAATGACTCCATCAGGCCTCACTCTTACATACTTCCTGCGTCCCCTACCTATAATCAATCCCCTGGATCAAACTCCCCTTCACCCACATCAAAGGTTCCTTACTGGAAGGTTTGTTTTTCTTTTTGACCATTCGGTCAGCCATTGTTTGCTTTATGTTCTGTTATTCTTTGCAAAACATTATTAGTTTTTAATTTGTTTACTTTTCATCTAATCCCTTTTAATTTCTTTGTCATAAGCTTTTCTTTATTAACCAACATCTGGCTCATGCTTGCTGTTTATTTCTGTTGATTAAAATGAAAATATACAATGAGTCCATTGAAATTGCAGACCCAATGCACAGGTCCTGTCCTATTCTGGCTATATTACCATGACCCTGAAAACAGTTTCCTCTTGCAGCAGGACTGGTCAAAGGCAGGTCACTATGAGCAGACGGCTGTAAACCAACAGCGCAGAATTGAGGCTGCAGAGCCCTCTAGTGGACTGGGAAGAAATGGAGTCATTCACCCTGAGGATCCGAATAGGCTATCTAGGATGAATTCTAAAGATGTCAAGGTCCTGAGAATCTGTTTTTTATATATAAAAATGAAAACATTAATGAATATATACAGTACCGGTCAAAAGTTTGGAAACATTACGATTTTTTTTTATAAGTCTCTGGATTTATTTGATCAAAAATACAGCAAAAAACAGTAATATTGTGAAATATTACAATTTAAAATAATGGTTTTCTACACTTTCAAATATAATATATATATATGATGCAAAGCTGAATTTTCATTAGTTATTAATCCAGTCTTCATTGTCACATGATCCTTCAGAAATCATTCTAATATGCTGATTTATTATCAATAAACAGCTAGGTTCTTAATATTTGTTTTATAACCTGTGATACTTATTTCAATATTCTTTGATAAATAAAAAGTAAAAAAAAAAGAATTTATTTGAAATTTAAATCTTTTTTTTAACAACAGACTACCGTTCAAAAGTTTGGGGTCAATATTTTTTTCTTTCTTTTTTTGAAAGAAATTAACACTTTTATTCACCCAATATGTGTTAAATGGATAAAAAGTAATAGCAAAGATTTATATTGCTAGAAAATTACTATTTTGAATAAATGCTGTTTTTTTTAATGTTTTTTTACGTTTTATTCATCAATGAATCCTGAAAAAAGTATCACAGGTTCCCAAAAAATATTAAGCAGCACAGCTGTTTTCAACATTGATAATAAATCAGCTTATAAGAGTTCTGAAGGATCATGTGACACTGAAGACTGGAGTAATGATGCTGAAAATTCAGCTTTGCATCACAGAAATAAATTATATTTTAAAGTATATTCAAATAGAAAACCATCATTTTAAATTGTAATAATATTTCACAATTTTACAGTTTTTTTCTGTGTTTTTGATCAAATAAATGCAGGCTTAAGAGCATAAGAGACTTTTATCAAATACATTAAAATTAGAAATGTTTCCAAACTTATATATTACTTATATTATACTTATATTAATAATATAATATTAATAATATAATACTTTACTTATATATATAGATTACATTTTTCTCTCCTATTCTTCTCCCTATAGCATGCTAAGCCGATGTCATCTGCCGCAAGTGAGCTGGCTATGGTTCTGACTCGTGGGCTTAGTGTAGATCAGCAGCAGAAGAGCAGCTGTGACTCTCTGCAGTACTCCAGTGGATACAGCACACAGAACACCACACCATCATGTTCAGAGGACACTATCCCTTCACAGGGTAAGACACACAGACGAATATGAACACTAACAAAGTACAGTTCCACATGTACAGTTGGTACAGCCTTTAAAACACATGTCCATTCCATTCAGTGAATAGTGTGTATTCACACACAAATATTGACAACATGACAACAACATTTTGAAAACTATAGATAACTATCTGTAAAACAATAACAAAAGTGACCAATTTTGATTGCTCACTGGATGCGAATTGTAGATTCAACAAATGAATAATAAACAAAAAAAGCATAGAAATAGTATAATGTAGAAATAAAATAAACAGTTTTACATAGACTTGTCCATTTCTATTGATAGTTTTCAGCTTTGAATGAACTGTAAGTTTATAGAAATAAACTAACATGTGGTTGGGGGTCCCCATACTAAAAATAATTTTATTCAATTCTGCTATTAGTATACTCTTTTTTTAAAACTAAAAATAATAAATTCTATGTGCTTCTCAGAAATGTATTTTATGAACTTTTCAGAAATATACTTAAAATTGCACTTATAGGAATAGTTCACTTAAATCTGAAAATTCTGTCATAATTTACTCACCCTCAAGTTGTTTCTTTCTTCTGCTGAACACAAAAGAAGATATTTTGAAGAATGTCAGTAACCAGACACATTGACACATTGACTTCCATAAGTATTTTTTTTCTACAATGGAATTCAATAGGCTCCATTAACGGTTTGGTTACTGACATTCTACCGAAGTTGGTTTTAATTTTAAAAATAATTAATACCAGGGTGCGATTTGCTGGGGGGATGCATGGGATTTCCCCCGTTTTGGTCAATGTGTCCCAATACTTTCAGCAAGGATGCATTGAATTGATCAAAAGTGACAACAAAGAAATGTATAATGTTACAAAAGGATTTTTGACTTATCAAAAAGTCATGTAAAAAAAAAACAACAATAAAGACAATATTCATCACGAAAAATAAAGTAAATTCTTTGACTGTGAATTGGTCATATAGGAGATAGGCCTGAGTGACCCAAGTGACCTAGGCTGCCATGGTCAGCTAGAAGAGTAAATATTATGTTTTAACATGTGTTGGGTGCTTCTCTAACAGAGAAAGAGAGAGCAGGTTTCAGTGAACAGACATGTAAATCTCATAAGCTTGAAGAAGTGATTCAAATCATTTGATATTTATAAGATAACTTGATTAACAACCACTCAAAGGATAAATTTTTAAGCAGCATTGGATTCAAGAATCCAACCCTTCAAACCTTTCTATATATATATATATATATACAGTATATATTCAATAATTAATTATATCAGTATGAGTAAATAATTTATATTTACTGATACTGATTAGTAAATATAAATTATCAACTCAATATCACTAGATAATTTACAAATTATTCATTTACTAATTTGTTAATGCAGTATTTGTAGTGACTTGGGCAATGACCAGTCTTCATGATCAACAACATTGGCATTACATATAACATTTAGTAGCATATGACACTCAATACTGATGTGCCACAAACTGACGACATGTTTGAAAAAAAAAAATTACCGACTTGAAAACGTTTAACCGACATTTATTTAAAAATATCAGTAAAATAGGCTATTTATTTATCATCTGTCAGTCACTACTGGAGGTGTCACAACATATTTTCCGTGACACCGTGTCAGTGTTCTGCGATGTTAGTGGCACATGCCACTTTCCACTGGCACATGTCATGTCACTGGCACATGAAATATAAAAAGAATAAATAGAAATAGAATATAGTTAAGACACGTCAAATCGAGACTGATTGTCGGGTGCTTTTTTTTTGACATGACGCACCACCCTCTTAACCACTCGCCTCTGGTGTGTATACGGTATACTTATAATCAACATTTCTGTTGTATTAGTTTATCTTTATGCATTATGGGATGGCTGCATGAAGTGCTTCCTTCAAATGTACCTTAGCTTGTCTTCTGGAACAATCTTTAAGTCGGGAGTGTGCTTATGATGCCTTAAAATACTACCTAAGATTATACTAATACTAGCCTGGATGCCAGCCCGAACCCCGCCCACAACATTTTTTGGCCGGGAAGTTCAGTCTGGACTCGATCCATTGAGGACTAATTATGATCAGGTAAAAAATGTTCGCGCCAATCAAATTGCCAGGGCGGGCTTTACACGATGATGGACAGGTGATCTGCAGGGACATTATCATCACGTTATCAAAGAGCGCTTAACTGGTTTCCCTCAAAGATGACTGCAGCTGGAGAACTGAGATGTGTAGATTCCGCTGTCGCGTCTGTTGTAAAATAAATCGACAGCGCATTCAAATTAATAGACGAACAGAAAACTGCAATCAAGGCATTTGTCGATCGGAAAGATATTTTTGCCGTCCTTCCTACATGATTCAGGAAAAGTACCTTATCAGCTGGCTCCAATGGTCGCTAAGAAGATGGGACGTAATGAAAAGCCTGTGGTTGTTGTGGTTTCTCCTTTGGTCGCACTCATGGAGGACCAAGTAAAAGAAGCAACACTCGCTATTTTACTTCTAAAATAAGTAAGTTCTGTAGTTGACAACTGTATGCAAAGTAGTTGACTTACTGCGTTGCTCTGATTGGTAGTTTTTTTCAGACACGCCTCATAATCAAAGCCCTACGGAGCAGTTTCAGACTCATATTCCGACAAGAATATGAGTATGACGAAGTCAGGCTATACCAATACTACCAGAGCCACAGTTTTATCAATTTAATCAACTTTATTTTATTATAAACCTTTTTGCTAACAGAACAAAAACACAAAGTCAGAGTTTGTCTGTTGTTTGTTTAGGCTAAGAGAATCTTCTCTTCCATTTCTCTTTGAAGGATCTGAATATGATTGTTATTCCATGAACGGCGATGGTGATAACGACACACAGACAGACTTCGACAAGTCCTCCACCGTCCCTCGCCATAGCAACCTGGCTCAGAACTATCGACGTATGATCCAGACCAAGAGGCCCGCCAGCACTGCGGGACTGCACGGAGCAATGGGTACCCAGGGAACCTCAACAACCAACGGGAAGGGAAGTGGTGTTATAGCCTCAGGAACGGCCACCATTCGTAGAACCCCTTCGTCTAAAACAAACGTGAGACGTACCCCGTCCAGTGTGGGTCCGATCCCTATCCGACCACCCATCGTCCCTGTAAAGACCCCTACTGTCCCAGACTCACCTGGGTTCCCCAGCCCTCCTCCTGAGCGCAACGGAAGTGAGGAAAGTCTGTACAACGATGAAACGTTGGAAATTTTAGAGTACAAAGCCTCTCCCAAGCGGATGAGTCTGCCATCGTGGGGAAGAGCTGGCGGTGGGAGTGTCTATGCCCAGCAACACGGAGCTGTGGGCTTCAGTTCAGAAGAAGAGCAGATGCTTGCCGCCAATCGCCACAGTCTGGTGGAGAAGATTGGAGAACTGGTCGCTAATGCTCACGCTCTCGGTGAGGGCCAGTTCCCGTTCCCCACGGACCCTCAGGCCAGCGAGGGCCACCAGCAGGATCAAGGACATGAGAAAGAGGGAGAAGACATGTTGAAGACCATCCGTAGAGGGGTGCGTCTCAGAAAAGCGACCTGCAACGACAGATCAGCACCAAGGATCATGCGATAGTTCGGCGCTGCGTATCCTGCCAAGTCTATTGCTATAGACTCTCCGAATGAAGAGGAATATATAATGTGAGATATAAGAAGATGGTGATTTTTCAGTGTTAAAATCTGGCATCTAACAACTAATAGGCCAGTATCAATGTTACATGTTGAGTGTGTTTGGACACAATACTCATCTGGACTATTATTGTTGTAGTTATATTCACCAGATTTGGACTTGTATCTCTTTGACAGGCATATTATGATGGACATATTGCCTGAGGGATGAGAATGTACTGTTTAAAATGTGTATTAACATACTAGTAATGTCGGTTGTTCCTTTTTTGGAGTCACAATTTGTAATGACTATGTTCTTTGTGTTACTTCTATGTAAATGCTATGTTCAAAAAAAAAAATACATTTCTCTTCACACAAGTAACTATTTTAAAGAGCCAAAGTCTTGTTCTCAACTGAAAAGCTGCAAGAAAAATGGCTTATACCGCAGCTCAGTCTCAGATGGACCACACAATCGAATCACCGCACATGCTGTAAACTGCCAAATAAAGCACATCAGTTGTACTAGACCAGAGTGAAGATCTTGTTTTTGTTGGTGGACCAAAAACTGTTGAATACTTGAATACTAGAAATGTGCCATCCACTTTTTATAGGAATTGTCCAGCAGGTGGTGTGAGTTCCTTAATTTATGAAGCAGATGTTTGTTTGTTTGTACACTGTATCATGGTAATGAAATGTTTGTTGCACATTACCATGATTGGAGTGCCATGTAAATATCACTTAATATGACTATGCAGTCATACAGTACAATGGTACCATGTTTGGGGGTAATACTACCCCAAAGCATATGGGTAGTATTATATGTACTATAAACATATAATACTACCCATATAGTATTATATCATATATGGGTAGTATTATAATACTATTAGGCCTACTACCGGGTAGTATTATAATACTAATACTACCCATATAATACTATGGGTAGTATTAGCATATGAAGGCTTCAAAGCAGGTAAATACTACTGAATATTGGTACAATCATACAGTACCATGGTATGTATTGTATAAATTACTTAATTTTTTGCATTACCATGATGATACCATGGTATTCCATGTAATACCAATTAATATGAACATGCAAATCATATACCACTGTGGTATCAGAGAAGCCTACTTGTAATATGGGACTACCACAGTAAGCTGTTTTGTTTTAAGGCACTGCCTATTTCACTAACAATGTATTTGTTTTACAGAACTGGCTACCAAGTAGGCTATGGAAAGGTGTGTGATCCCATTTACTCTTTTACAGATCATGAAGGCTCTTTTGATCTTTTGTACTTTTAGACAGCAGTGCTCGAGATTACTCGCATGTGAGGTTTATGTGACCCATCCCTGCGATTAAATCTAATTGATGGGATAAAGAGCCGGACGTGGGCTGAAGGAGGCGTTTGATGTGGCAGCTGGAGATCGTGAGAATGAGGAGAGGCAAAAGCCTCGTCTCCAGTCACTCATTCACTCACTCACTCATCACATCCCCGTCGTCGTCATCCCCCCCTTCCCTGATGGACGGGACCCCCACACTCCGCTCCGGGCTACACATACAGGGATGTGACACTGGTGCGCATCCCGCCGTCAGTCGCGCAGTAAAGTGGCACGCGTGTCATTCTCCCTGACGGACGAGCTCGTCTGCCTATCCACGTTCCTCCGCTGCAAATGCGAGACATGACTGAATACTGATGGAGCCACGTCGCAAACAAGACAGCGCAGCAGAAATAAACACATCTTGAGCAATGCGATCTGATCTGGAGTATAGGGGGGTGTTTAGAGAGGGACAGCAGAGGGAAAGCACTTATGCACAGGGACACTTGGGTAAAAAGTTTTTTTCTTTCTTTTCTTTTTTAACTCTTATTTACAAAACTGGACTTTTGCGATACAATTGTATGTGACATGAATTTTTACATTTTTCAGTGATAGTATAGGGTGTATTAGGCTATATTTATGGCATTACTATACTGTATTACATAAGGCCGACATTGGCATTACTCAGGCTATATGGTAGCTTAGATTATACAGAGAGTTAATCAGGGGTAAATGAGACATAAGTTAAAATGGAACAATGTAACTACAGAGTTTATTTACAGAGTTTATTTTCTCGCCTAATGGGTGATGATAGGCAAGGGGGTAATCCATCGACCAGAAGTTGACGCTGCCATCTTGTAGCAGAATGCGTTCACATGCATTCTGCGTTAGCATTTCCATTGACTCCCATTCATTTTGGCGTCTCTTTGACAGCAAATAACTTTACATCTGAGGCATTTGAAGACACCATTTGTCCTTTATTTCTAAAGGAACTTTAGCCTACTTTTCTTTTTGTAAAAGTAGGCTAATAACAATTGCATCACAGTTTCGAAAGGGAATGATTCAGATTTCGCATGCCACAGCCGTCGTCAAGCTCTGTTTGAGTCGGTTTCAGTCTGCGCGTCAGGAACGGAAGTGCTAAAAAATCGCTAAAAATGGGCTTCACTTGTCTCAATGGAGTTCCAATGTGGACAGTGGCTCTGTTCACTTCTTATACTGTCTATGGTGATAGGCTATTTTTTTTTCTTCAAAAAGATTGGCTGCCATCATTGATGTGACGTCATGTAGGGACTAAACAGGAAGTTGACCTTCAATGGCATGATGTGCAAAATTACATGGTTAGTTTTCAATATTATGGTCATACAATCGTAATAGCTTTATTGCACAAACCTTTGATGGAAATATGAATATGATGAATAACTCTTTTATTAGGGTTAAAGAGCATATGTCCCGTGGTCTTGAAGCCTATACATTATAAGTGACCAGTTTATATAATACAGTAACTCATGGTATTGGACATTGGCATCAGTGTATTTATTTCTATTCTTGTATTAGAGTTTAGAGCAGATGTTTTTTAGCAATTTTTTTTTTTTGCTGCACTAAACATAGGCTACAATCTCATTAAATGGTTTTGCAGTTTAGCCATTGATTATTTTTCTAATTATTTTGTCAATATTGTGATTTTGGAGGCCATTAGGTGTGGCTTTTTTTTCTCTACTGCGGTTGATATTTTTGGAGACACATAACAAAAGCTATTTAAAAATAAGTGGTGTACTGATGAGAAATAATTCTTTTGTTCTTTTTAAAACAAAGCCATTGACATAAGCTTGCTGACGGATGCTGATGCTTTCAATACCTCAGAGACCAATGATGAATTACTGCAGACACACAGCGCTGAGCATGCAAATATGTCCAGCTACACTCTGATATTGCAGCAGGGGAGGACAATGTGCTTACATCTTTAAAAAAAGACGCCCTGTTTGACTATCTCACTCTGCATTAATTTTGTTCATGATGATTTATAATTTGTCACATTAATGTTTCATTTACCATGTGCTTCATGTATATAGTGCTTCATATGTTTTTAGGCTAATATATACTAATAGGCTAATATTACATTGCACTTTATAATAATTCCAGTTTGTTAGCTAGCTTATAAACTGAAATTTCTTATATATGATCTTTTCCTTTTTATTCTTAATTCGCTTTTGTGTCTTCATCATTGAATATATTCTTTAGACAGTCTAAAAAGCACTTCATTTCAGAGACAGATTATATGAAGATCACTTCCTCTGTTTTTTCCATTGCTGTTGCTCTAGGGCCATATGCAAAGCAAAACAGATCCACTTTTGTCTCTAAAATGATTTATTCCATTTCAAAAGCATTTAGCAATAATTTTTTGCAACAAAAAAACTTTTTGCGCAACACTTCATGCACTCTAAAAAATGCTGGGTTGTTTCAACCCAAATTTGGGTCAAATATGGACAAACCCAAATGTTGGGTTAAAAATGTAATTAAAAAATGTGCATTTGAAAGTGAAAGTTGAAGTTGGGTTAACATTTGAAATTACATTTTAACCCAACATTTGGGTTTGTCCATATTCTACTCAAATTTTGGTTAAAACAACCCAGCATTGTTTAGAGTAGCTATATAACTTTTAGGTGTTCCCATCATAGGATCATTTTTTTTGGATTTTGTTTTGATTACATTTTATTAATTAAACTTTAAACATGAAAGTATTATGTAATCATTTAAGAGACATTTCTCCAAATACAACATTTTTGGAATGAAGTGTTCTTTGAAATCAAGTCAAGAACCCTAGTAGAATCCCAAGGAACCTTAGGAGTTAGAGTTAAAAATGTATCTATGCAATATATATATAAAAAAATGTGTGTCTATGTGATAAACAGAGTATCATTGGTTTAAAATATTTATTTTTGCAATAGTAGTGAAATGAATCATCAGTATTCAGATGTTTTGTATTGGGTTTGTATAGAGGATTTGTTAGAGCAAGTCAGATGACAATGAAAGAGAGATCAGAGTTTAGCTTAGGCAACACCTCAAGGGAAGAAAATGTTCTTTAGCCTCGCGATCCGTGTTTGTATGTGTCTATGTGGCTTCCAGATGGCAGGGAAGAAAACAGACTGTAGCTGCGGTGGATGGAATCCCTGATGATCTGGAGAGCTCTTTGCCGGCAGCGACGGTTGTTGAGGTCTTCGATGGCAAGTGGCCGAGTCCAGTGACGCGCTGGGCAGTTCTGACTACCCGCTGAAGGGCTTTCCGGTCTGAGGATGTGCAGCTGTCATACCAGACTGTGATGCAGCAGGTCAGAATGCTCTCAGGAAGTTCTCAATAACTGGATGGGTACATAAACCTGATTTGAAATGGGGGTTAAAAACTTTCGATTGCACCTGTATTTGGGTATTGGATTGGTCAATAGAACATAATAATAAAAGACTGGAACAGTCTTTTCATGTGACATTAATTTCACCGCATACTGTATCCTCAAATGAATACCCGGCAAAATGTTGAGACTTTTCCCCAAATTCAACTGAAAATGTTACTTTTAATGACTTCTGCAGACTTACAATTATTCAACCCCTACATGGCAAGCTTATTTAGTACTTAGTAGAACACCCTTTTGCTGTTATGACCTACAGCAAACAAGATGTATAACCAGACACCAGCTTATTGCATCTTTTCTGAGGAATCTTAGCCCATTCCTCATGAGCAATGTTCAGTTTAGTAATATTCTTTGGGTTTGGGTGCTGCAAACGCCTTCCTCAAATCCCACCACAGATTTTCTATCAGGTTCAAGTCAGATGACTTTGCCATCATGATGGCCACTGTAGAATCTTCCAGGACTTCTGCTTTTGGTAGAATGTGAGATAGGCTATGCTTGGGATCATTGTGCTGTTGGAATGTCCAATGACTCCCAAGCTTCAGCTTCCTCACTGAGGAAGTCCTATTCTTATTTAGTCCTCACTTCTCCTATTTAGTCCTCACTTCTCCTGTTTCTTTAAATGAATCCATCTTGTCGAAGGGTGGTGATATCATCTCTTAACTTTTTGGACCATTCTGTTGACTTTCTATTCTATTTCTGTTCTATTTCTAACATGCAGTCAAACGTGGCACTCAACAAACTTAGCCAGTTGAAATATTTAATGTTTTCTAGCAAAAGCACACCTGGTGCAACTAATGAAGCCCTTGATTAGTTGCATCAGGTGTGTTTAAGACAATACCTATTTTGCAGATTTGTGCTGTTGTGAGGGATTCTATTCAGGGGGTTGAATAATTTTGAGACTGCAGAAGTCCTTAAGTTGCATTTTGAGTTGAACTTGGGAAAACCACTTGAAATCATTTGTTGTGTTGAGCTATTTAAATGACTTTTGCTCGATTTGTTCATTGCAAACACCTGACTTGAAATGGTGGTGTAATAATTTTGATTACAACTGAATAGGTATGCCGAGTTACAGTATATACTTGTATACTTACTTGTATAAGTATTCTTGTACACTCTTAGGTGAAAATGTTCTATAAAACCTTAAATGGTTATATCAGGCTGTTGTAGAACTGTTTAGGTGTTCCCATCATAGGATCATTTTAGGGATTTAGCTTAAATAAAATAATGTTTAATTATTTTTCTTTGTTTAGATAAAATTTGATGAATTAAACATACTTTATGCCTAGAAAAAAAAAATAAACCATTATACATGTCTTTTTGGGCATTAAGAGTTCTTTAAAATTGAATCAACTGAATCTATATAGAACCCCTTTAACCTTTTGTTTAACCTTTGAGTGTACATGATATATAATTATGATTAAAAACAAATCCATGCATGACCTTGGATGTTGTTTTTAGGGTTTACTAAACTGTGTGTGAACAAATTATGTTTGTGATTCATTTGTTTGTTTTTTGAGTATTGATACAAATTTTGTGCTGTCCCAACAGCCACAAATCAAGTTAAATTACTCCATCAGGAGGGACAGTTAATTGCAAAAATGCATTTAAGTCACAGATGATGGATTTTTGCTGAAAATATCCTCCAGATCATAATAAGTACGCCTTTCACCTCAATCAAAACACTCAACCTTGAGCCATTTCTCAGACTGGTTTGAAAGGCATAAAATTTGTGGATTTCTAAGAACAATAACCTCTTTTATAGGCTTCTTACAGGAAGAATGAGACACACATACACTTTCTCTCATTTTCTCTCCCTGTCTGAACTATCAGAGAATAACGCAGGACAGGCCTACCTGAAGATGGAGTCGATGTGTCTCGGACGTCATGTCTCCTGTCAGACGTGTAAGCTGAGAGACAAGAATGGCATGGCCAGTGAAGCCCCAGTGAGCAGGAGGGGTCATCCTTCAGCTCAAAGACAGGCTGAGAGACAGCCACATGGCACACATCTCCAAATGACAGCCTGTCAGTGGCAGGAGATCCACCATACGGCCCTGTCACCTCTCACCTGACTGAACTCGGCCCACTGTATTCTCACACTGAGGGGAAACTGCGTCACTGTCAAACTAATGATGGTTAAAGGTGAAAAATTTCCATTTTTGTCATAAGCCCCATCTGTACATTTATATTTTAAGATCAAGACTTAATTATCTATTCAGAGAGGCCTATGACTGTGCCTATGCTGTCATCCAAGAGAGGAAGTTGGATTAAATGTGAACGTGGTGATTTCTCAGTGATAACTGCCTTAATTAAATGTCCTGTGAGACCAGCTATATTGTAACACTATATTACAATATTTAGTGAATATTTCTCAGGCTAGGTTTGTGTTATATCTATGGGCACCTAAAAAGTATTGGCTTTCAAACGTCTATTAAACATTTTCACCATTATTGCTTAGGGGGGAAAAAAATGTCATCATCGTGTTGAGCGATTCTCGTTGCGATATCTTATCATATTGTTCGATTCTGATCAATTAGCAAGGTTAAGGCTTACCGTGTTTAAAATAATTCACCTCCATGCAGAAAAGCACTTTATAGTTCAGACGTGATGGCGTTTTGTGATAATGGAGCATGTTGACACTGTGGGGTAAATTGCCTCAGTGAGATTATGATATTAGAACATGAATGAACATAAAACATGAAATGATTATGAAAGACCAAAATAACATGTAAAGATTTGAACACATGTGACAACTTGCTCCATTATAAATGTGCAATATAAACATTGTCCTGCGAACACAGTTAAACTGTAAATTACATTAGGCCTACATTACATTTAGCCTACATTATTACAATCATTATAGAGCTGAAATGTGCTTTGATATATGCTATGATTTCATTGAGCTTATTTGTTTATCCATAAGCTTTAACAAGAATATGATGTTTTAGCATTGAATTACCCTAATATAAAATGCGAAACCAACATTTTTGGTTTTAAATATTCATAACATACTATTGTAATGGAGGCAAAACTGTTTTCATTTTACAACCTACTGCAGTTACACTGAATTATTGCAGGGTTAAGAATAACACCCTGATTGTGTCATTGATTAACACTTCCTAGGCTTGTAATCTCTCTGCCTGATCAATACTGAGTCAGAATGAATTGCTAAAAGCAGTATTTGCAGATACTTTCTCTGGTTTGCTTTAATCAACATCATCACTTTCGCTCTGTTTTTAACTATTATAATACACCTAGGTGCTGCCATCTCCAACACATTCACCTCAGCTTCTCTTCAAAACAGATTTGTAAGTCTATCCGAGACAAATAACCAGAGTTGGAGAAGGTGAGCCATGCTGTTTTGACACACTGTTAGAACATGATGTTACAGAGCCAGACACCTGACTTGGGAAAAAGGTCATCTGTTCATCATAGATCAAAGTAGAGGACAGGACCTCTCAAAACAGTGGCGGAGAGCGGGCAGGAGGAGATAAAATGAAATCTTCACAACAGGACTGATGGACATGTGGCTCGAATACACCCTCCTGTGAGCTGTAGGGAGGGTGGGTGTCCTGCTGGCAGATGTCCCTTTTCGTTTCAGATCCTGTTTGACAAGATTGCTCTGAGGTGGGGAAGACCAAAGAGGTCTGGGTAATGAGACAGTTGCCTCCTTAATGTTCGCCCTGACATCGTTGCACAAGCACGAAACCAAGAAGACATCTCTGACTACGGCCTTTAGAGTATTTTAATGTGCTGAACAGAATGAACTGAGCAAAGTGACAGACTTATTTGCAGAAATCAAACAACGAGCAATGAAATAAGATTTGCTAAAACTTATATTTCCTGAAACCATTACATTTCATTAAAATTAACCAGTTCCACTTGATTAAAGTTAGTTTAACCCTAAAACGTATACCTCAGGTTTTTAGTGACCCAGGCAGGAAGTCATTCACTATTCTCCTCCTCACTAAATTGTTAAATACAATACACCAAGAAAAAAACAAACAAACAAAATTATAAAAGATGTCTGTTTACCCGTTCATTAAATATTTAATATATATATATATTTTAATTATAGGGTCGCTAACAACCCGAGGTGTGTAACAGTGTAAAGGCCCGTACACACCGGAACGTATCAGCGCGTGTTATTCGTCAGAGTTATTCGTCAGCATTTTTCAACACGTTTTTTGTATTCACAGTTCTCTTTTATCAATATGTTTGTAGTCCCTGTCGTGTTTGTCACATATTTCTTTATGTTCCAGCACCAACGAGAACAGAAGCTCTACATTCATCTTGCCTTGCATCTTCCCCGTCTTATTTCTTCCTGGCTGTGTAGACCGGTGTAGACGGCGATGCTACTTGGCGTATATCTTGTTCGCCGTTGCATATGTGTGCTCAGCAAGATTTGTGTTTTACTGTAACTTCAGAAGCTCCAGACACGTGAGCAAAAGCGCCAATCTCATTGGTCGGATAGTTTTTGATGCAGCGCGTCAAACTAAAAAACGAACTCGAAGCGTTTTTTTAATTGACGCTTTTACGTGTGGCGCTTTATGCGTCGGTGTACACACTCACATTGGCGCCCTTTGTTTAGTCATGAGGCGTTAAATGTCGGCGAATAACGCGCGAAATTCGTCCTGGTGTGAACAGGCCTTAAGTATGTTTTTTTTCTGCACAACAATTTAATCTTCGATGACTGAATCCGTGCAATTCACGTTTATTCCACAAGGTGGCCATGTCTGATACACAACGATCAAGTGACGTTTTTATTTCACTCATAGCTACCGCAGGCAGAAAACAAAAGAATGGGATGTATAATCAGCAAAACTTGAAATGGCTTAGTGATTTACTGCAGAGCAAGTCCTAAACGCAATCAAATATTTGAAATATTACTCAAATATTAATCAAATATTACTTCAATCAAGTATTGTATTGTATTGTATAAATATTAGTGTCACTGTCGCTGGTTGGTGGATCTGTTGAAGAAGCTGTCAGCGATCAAAATATTGATTTTGAAGATGTTAAATATGACAGTTTTCAGAATATATCCGAGATGGCGAATATGAGCCAGATGCTAAATGTTCTGGGAGATGAGCTCTGATGAGGACAGTGATGATGGTATACAACATCTGCTCAAACTGAACCCTTCCAAGCTCCAAAAGGTAACACAATGCTTTATTTTATTCTTCTGTAATTGTTACTCTAATATTAGTAGAGTTTTTGATTATTGTGACTGGTAGAGATCCATCCATGTTATAGATCTGGGTCACTACAGACCCGAATATGTGATAATGATTGGCGAAACCTTCATGAATTTAAGGGTTAAATTAACAATTCTGTTTGTTTGGACAGATATGTGCACATTCAATCTTTATTTTGTTCATTTGCAACTGTGGTTTGTTTAGTTTAGTTCTCCTGACCTCAGTCAACAAACCCTCTGCATCCCATTCAGAGAGGACCAATACAGGATGTCACTGGCAGACCTTGCCTTGCATTTGATTTATGTTGCTCTAAAAGTAAAAATCAAAGATCCTCTCTAATGCAGCTCGGTGGCAGTGGGATGATATATGATGCAGCAGAGCAGTTAAATGAGAGCACTATATCTTTGCCTGTGTTTTAATGGCACGGTCAGAACTCTGACCCCACATCTGAATGACTTTACAGTACTTAAAAAGACATCCTCAGACAGTGCTGATTTGTAAAAGAAAGTCCCCAGGCCAAGCTTATTTTGGCCATGCAGTTTTGATTACTCAAGAGACTAGCTGTTTTCAGGAAATACAACAGAGACATGCATGACAAACGTCTTTTTTTTAAGTAGAATTTGACCTTAATAAGAGGCTTAAAATAAAAACATTGAGACAGAAATGTAGTAGATTTTTAATTGAAGCTAAATGTTGTTATTTAAATGTTATTTTGTTGCTTATTGTTTGATGCAGTAATGATTCAGAATTACAAATAAAGTGTGATAAAAACACTACGTATTAGGATATTCATGTATTATGGAAGTATGCTGCCTATATACATAAATGGTCAATCATAACTTTGGATAACACTTTATAACTTTCAAGTCCTAAATGCTTTATAGGTCAGTTCATAGGCCTAAATTAAATATGAATATGATAATATAATCTAAAAAAAGAGACAGTTTCATGACTTATATCTGTATATACATACATCAGAGATGCAATAATGGTTGTTATTGCTATTATTGAAAGTTGTGATAAAGAATTTTGAGCATGATATTTAAGGGATTGCCAACCTGAATTAACCAGATAAAAGGTTAACCCAAGCACTTATGAAATCCAGTTGAAGAATACTGTATTTCATGAAACTCTTTATGTTAAGCACAAATGCAACACTTTACAATAAAGTCTCATTTGTTAACATTAATGTATTAACATTTGTTACTGTATTTGTTAGCGTCAGTAAATAAAAATACAGCTATTCATTTTGTTCATGTTACTTCACGGTGCTGTTAACAACTTTCGATTTTAATCATGTATTAATGTTGAAGTTAACAGAAAAAGATTAATAAATGCACAAGAAGTTTAGTTCATTATTAGTTCACGTTAACTAGTTACGAACAAAACATTTTTGTAAATATTGGAGATTTCTTCATAACATTTACTTTCGAGAATTAGTCCTTGGCTTTTGGCTGCACTACATCGTTAAAAAGCTTTATAACATAGGCTGCCTGTTTAGACTGTAATGCATGGTCTTTTCCATATGATCTGGTTAGGATTGCTAAATAAAACAGGTAGGCCTACAGTTTTACGCATGTGCTCAAAGGCAAGCATTAAAAAAGCATGTCTTATTTACACATCAAACAAATATATTTTAATTACAGACAGTGGTTTCAAACAGCGTCTTTTTAATTAAATCTAAACTTATATAAATGTAAAATTGTGACAAATTTGCACTAACAATTAATGAAGATCAACAGTTTATGCTTAAAAACGGTAAAATCTGTAAAAACACTGAACGTTTGTTCAGTTATTGTTATAAAAACTATGTTTTCCTCTTGGGTGTTACTAGCCATTGAAAAACATATTTAACGGCTCTGGGTGTATCCATTAAAGGGTTAAGTTACATCCTCCTTGTCAGTGTAAGCGGTCTTGTTAATGCGCTCTTAAGTGACATATTGGCAGTGTCTCAAAACCCTACGAGCTGCCTACCTAGACTTCATTTTTGAGCTTGGGACTGTGAGTGGGAGTGACCGGTAGGAGCACAGGAAGCGTTGTTTGTCTGCTATTGTATAATTGTTGGTCAACGTACTACGCACTCGTGATGTTTCTGGTCTTCGTCGCGTCTCTCTGATGTTTCACTGTCTCGCGTCATCAGCGTTGTCGAGTTAAACGTTGTGTAACTTTTATTAACTTTTAATCGCGACTCGAAACCCCCTGTGTTCTGTGCCATTTCGCTGCATTATATCTAGCTGTTTTGGACACAACCAGACGTGTGAACGCCCCCATACTTTTTGCTAGTGTATCGGTTGCCGCGGACTTTTGAGTGACGTGACAAACTCGTAGCGATCGACTAGGCGTTACTGTCCTCCTGCCGGTGCAGTTTTCCTCATCACTCCAGTGGACTGGCTTTAAACAAAGACTACCGCTGAACACGGAGCACCTGGGCTTTCTTCTATGCCCAAAGCGAAGTGGCGTAGCTGTTTTGACTGCGCTGTACTTTTGTTTAATGGTGACACATCTGACTGGGAACATACACAGTAGAAAATCGTTTCAGTTTGCGTATATAGACACACAGTCTGCGCGCAAGTATGCCGCGAAGAAAACAGCAGGCGCCGAAACGAGCGGCAGGTAAGTTTATCTGAAATTCAAAATGCTCTTGTTCATCTGTCCTCCATTATGTACATTTTGTTTTAGTACATTTCATAAAGCACAAAATCAGTAATCGCTTTTATTTTCCTGGATTATCTAAACATATTTTCCTTTTCCTAATTTGGGTCATACTTTTTTATTTGTCATGTTATTGGTTAATCTTTTTCTGTGCTTTTTTGTGCCTTTTTGTCAGAAGTTTATTAAAGATACAGTACAACGCAGTTGATTCAAAATGACTTGAATACAGCTTTTAAATAATGACCACTTTGTATTTTTTTTTTAATTTTTTTGGGGTATAAAACAAAATTGTCTAGATAAGTTAACTGTCTGAAAAAAAAACTATTTAAAAAAATAGTTTTTTTCAGACAGTTCTCTCTCTCTCTCTCTCTCTCTCTCTCTCTCTCTCTCTCTCTCTCTCTATATATATATATATATATATATATATATATATATATATATATATATATTATATATATATATAAGTAGCCTACTGTAGTATTGGCATCACCCTTTATTTATTTAATTTGCTAAGTCATTTTTTTTCTAAATGACCAACATTCTGGAAGCCAATTTTTGTCATGAGAAAAACAGAAACTAGAAAAAAATCTAAATCTGTAGACTCTTAATCTGTAGGATATATCAAGGTCATTAAGTTGTTATACTCTATGTTGGTGAAATATATATAAATTCAAACCAACATATCTCAAGAACTTAACACTGGCATTTTAAAATTTGAATCCCTTTTTATCAGTTTAGGCATTGTTATTTACACATATCCATTTCAGACTCTTTTAACTTCTTTAGAGAGGCGAAAACCACTGAATCTGTCTTCATGTTAACCAAAACATTATCTGTCTTGTTAATAGAATAGATCCTATCCTATTATTTGAAAGAGGAGGAGTTCTGGGGCATTTTTATATTTATAGCAGAGCTCTTTGAAACAGATACAAAGCCATTATTATATAGCCTTCACTGTTTTTGTGTGTGTTTGAGGCCGAGATGATGTAGAGTTTAATGGAGGGGTATGGCTTGCTCTGTTAGACTGGCCTGTCAGAACAGCTTTGTCTCATGTTGGATTTAATTGTTATCCTTGTGACAGCCTCATCCATCAAAGGCTTTAATGGTCAATCAGAGCAAGGCCATGTGAGTGCTCTCCTTCTTTTTCCCATAAGCTTGCCTAGGCTTTTATTTCATCAAGATGCTCCACCAAACTTCACTCATGGACCCTGTGTAGAGTGGTGACCATAGTGGTTTACAAGTGTGAGTTTATGGTTTGCAGGTATGAACACATTTAGTGAAGTGCTATTTACTTTTAACCTGATGATGACCAAATTCTTGATTCTGATGCATAGTTTTTCTCTGTGTGGGATGCACAGATCAATAGCCGATCTTGTAGGTGAAGTTTTAATGAGAGATTTAGAGCATTGTACTCTTTCCCCATCTCTCTCTTGCCCTAAAGGTTTGAAGTGCTCTGTAAAAAGAAACATTTTGCTTTGCTTTATTTGAGCACACCTAATTAGCTGTAAACTTGATGGATTCCTGACATGTGATTGGAGATGACAAGGTATGCGTCTGTCACCAAGTCATATTAGGTTTGTGCTCCCTTGATGTAATCAAGTTGATATCAGCCACTCTTGGTGGCCTTTCCTATTGCCATAACCCAATTTAGCACGTTTACGTGACAAATGAGCTTTTTGGTGCTTGTCTTGAATCTAGACGATTCTGAACTGTTATGAGGAGACAAACATGTGGAACCACCACCATTCTAAAATGGATGTTTTCATCTGTCTGTTAGGCTTTGAGCCATATTTGGAATGACAGATTAGACATCAAATCTATTTTGAGAGTTGTACTTTGTTTCAACTTTGTTAGTTAGATCTCTCTCCGTCTGTGTGTGGGTTGATAATTTGAGTTAATCGGACACTCCTCCGCAAATCCCACGGGCCACCCTGGCCAAAAATCTTCTCGGTTCTCAGGCTCTGTTGGGCGCGACTCCAGGACCTGCCTTCTCCCTCTTTCTAAGGGTAAAATCAGTCGCTGTCAGATCTGAGGTGCAAGGCAGGTCATCCGGACAAGCGGCCATCAGTCATGCGTGGATGTGACGCAGGAGCTGGGCTTGATGGTGGCGGTGATGAAAGGGCAGGAAACCATAGAGGCCCACTATTCCCTAATCCAAACCAGTGTCAACATACCTCTCCAGCCAGGCATGCCTGTAATCACTGCCAACAGTTTCAAAACTGCTAGAACCCTATTGATTTACACATGGCTGAGACAAAAGATTAAAGTAATCATACACATTCTTGCATTTCACACATGCACACAGATGGTGTGTTCATAAGTTGAATGTGTTCATAACTGTTATTGATGTGATGGGCAAATTTAGTTTTACTTTGTGAATGTTCTGTTTAATCCTTAAAATTGCCTTTTTTTATAAATCTTTTTTTTTATTTAAGCCAAACTTTTTAAGTCATAGCTGACTAAATAAGATGCCTTTTACTATATGGGGTATGAGAGCTGGTCCATGATAATTAAAAGGAAAAATCTAGTTTAAAACTTGAGCCAGGTTCATTGAAATAACTGTACTAAACTGTACTATATTTTCGAAAAAAGAAAAGTTTTACTGCTCTTTGTTTAAAAATACTATGAATTTTGAATTCATAAATAGTTTTGGAGAGTCACTGCAAATGAACTAACCTTGCTTTGTCATTTAAAAAAATCCAATTGTGTGATTTGCAGAGACTTGTTGACACAGTTTATGAAGATCTGCAGGGATGCTCTCTATGACATAATTTCCTGTTTGATGTTATTACTTTAAAACTGCAAAGATTTTGCAGATAAAGTTTTTTTTAAGTAAAGCAAATTATTTTAAATTTTCTAATAAATAATAGTAAAATATGCCCCCCACCCCATCATTGACCTGCTATCTATCCAAACTCTCATTTGAACTAGCACTCTGTTGTGGTTGTAAACTTATATGAATGTTACTTTGCTGTGTTGACAATGAAGATATCAATCTTCTGTTAAGAAGACAAGAATCCATATCTTTTTTGTCTCATGGGAGGTGGCTTTTAGCTTGTGGTCCATTTTAGAAAAATGAGTCAGTCTGGTCCTCAGGGGTCCAGAAACCAAACCCTGGTGGAGAAGATCAGCACAATGCCAAACCGTCAATTACCCTTTCAACAGAGCCGTTAATCACGCTGCCACCCTTTACTTCTGGCATCCTGACACATGTCATCTATCACCCTGGCTTTCCGAGACACTGAGGGAGGGAAGAAAGGAGAAATATTGTTGAGAATTGGGCAGAAAAGACTGGGGAGAAAGTTAAGAAGTGAACGATACAGGCCAAATGTTTAAAAGCGGAACAGAGAGATGGTGCTATATGGGGTTTGTAGTTAGACTAAAAGAAATTGACATGGGCAAGAAAATTCAATACATTTTCACACTGCTGAGTTAAGCGGTTAAGTCATTAAGTCATTGAAAGCCTAGAGAACTCAGCCGATGACAGACTAAGATACATTACTTGTTCAGCAAGTGAAATGACAAATGAGTTCTAATTAAGGTAAATGCATGATAATTTCTACTTAAGCAAAAGGTGGGAAAGTCTTTCATTGCACATTTCAAAATTTTTAACCTACCAAACCATGTTTTGAATCAATCTATCAGTCCGTCAATCACCGACTTTGCTTCTCAATAATACATGTGTGCGTTCAACCTCTTTGGGTATTCACGTACGTGGACATTTGTACGTGTTGACGATTGCGCATTCCCGTTCAAGCTAAAAACGACACGCATCACTCAAGCACAGCTGGCCTGTAAATGAACTCTCTTCTACAGCTCTAGCCCTGCTCCATGATGGATGCTCCTTTAAAGAAAGAGATTAATGAGAGGTAGGCGGCTTAGAGGACCATTTATCACAGTGAATATTATTTGGACGGCTGTATAAGCCTGTAACCTGAGAGTTAGAGAGGCATAGACAGAGCACAGGGTCTTAGATGTCCTCTCTATGATGAATAGCTTTTGCTTTCTTTCCGTGTTTGTTACGAGACACCAGCTGTCCATCGGGTGGTCATTGCCGGATAAGATTGGGAGTTTGGTATTGCATTCCCAACCAACTCTTGCAGTATTCTCTGTGAACTCAATTCCTAGTTATCGGAAGCTCATTAAAGAGGGTAACAAAGCCTCGCTTGAAAGGTTGGGGGTGACAGTCTGGGTTTTTTTTTTTAATGTTGGTTTTTGCCCCCAACCTCCCCCACCCTGTCCCTGCAGAGTAGAATTATGAGTGTCATCCATCTCACTGAGTTCTTTGATGCTGGGCCATCATCTCAGCAGCTGCTGGCTTAGATACACATAGAATTGTTGCCAATCACTCTTGGCAGCTGAGACACATCAGACACACTGTTGTCAAGGGGGAAAAGGAATCAAAGGCACACACAGTGATAATTAGAGAGATATCTCCCCTGAAAGGACGTTTATGATCAGTAGAATTCCAGTCAGCAGAGACTGTTTACACTCCTGCATTTACAGTAAATGGTCAGTTTTAAGTTTCCTCAGCAGAGAAAGAGAAACACTACAGAATGGATAAGACCCTGGACACAGATATACACCAACAGTGTTTTTGTTGTAGTTAAAAAAATTATCACTGATTCCAGCAAAGAACACTATTTTTGGCATGGGGGCATCTCAACATGTTGCCTGAATGCTACTTTATTTTGATCAAAGTGTCATGTGTTGCACATTAGCATGGCCTGAAGCAAGAATAATTCTCACAGTTAGCCTCAATCTGTATCCCACTGTGAGGTTGCAAGAGAGTCATGTTATCTCTCAGAATGAAAAGCTAAAGTATTTACTGCCAGAAAGCTTTATGTATATCGAGGAACCATTCAAATGCATATCAAACTCATCTTATTGGGTATTATTGCAAAGTTACCTAACAAGACCTTTGTAACAAGACTAATCTATATGGCATTAAATGATTTCCTCTGATTTTTACTTTATGTAAAAATTTGATCATCTAGAGAATCACAAAGTGCAAAACAGTTGTGAGTAGATGCACACTCACAAAAAGGCCAAGTTTTAATTGTAATCATGTGTCTGACCTCTGTACCGTCTTAGAGTAATCAATAATGCATACACATTGAATAAATAATGTTATGTATACCCTGATGTTCCAATTTAAATGTCTTATGTGCTGTTTCTGTCGGTAGGGTGGAGGGGGATAATGACTGGTCATATGGAGACAAATGTAATAGTTACATAAATCAAACAGCGCGAGTGCCACTAAAGTCTCCTGGATTTTTGTCCTGCTAGAGCTCATTGCACACATCATATTTTATTAGCCTAATAAATCACCCAGCCTGTCAATCAAGCCTTTTGAGAATAATTGGTTATGGTAGGTGCCTCCTGAGATGGATTATAAATCATTTGAGGTTAAAGATTGTGTTCAAATGTAGTGGGCTTTGGTTTTGATACACACACACACACACATTTGTCAAAGTTTAGGGTTTTTCTTAGGATGGAAGTGTTCTTAACTTCTCCACCCCCTAAGATTTTTATGAGAACAGACTTGAATACATCTGTACAATATCTGTACCTGTTAAAGTTGAATTGTTCTGATTCTGTTTTATATTTTACATGTTTACATGCCCAGAAACACCCCCCCCCCCCCAAAAAAAAAAAAAAAAGTTACAGTCTTGTAGTCTTCGGCGTTTGTACAAGAAAAAAGCAATTTGGCATTGTGAACCCTCAGTGTGTCACCGTAATTGTCTCAGGGATATGAGAGGGCAGGAAAATGATCATGTCATTGTAGTTACACCTGGTTCGCCCTCTTTTCGAACTGCTTTGGAGTTCATGCCAAATCAGGCCTTTCAAATGACATCTTTTGATCAAGGCTGTCGGGCACGATCAGAGGAGATTGGCAAGTAATGGATACCTAGTGACAATCCAAATCTACAGAGGGGATAAGACTGGCCTGCACCTGCCAGTTATCCTTTAGAGCCCCCCATCCTGTGGGCCGCCTGGCTGACAGCCAGTGAGAGGCTAAATGAGAGAAGCGTGGGCTTGTGAGATTGTGTATTATCATTTGAAATGAGAGCTATTTGTGCTTTAACACTCTTGTCAAGACTGTGGTGGATCTTGTAAGAGAGAGAAAGGAAGAGAGACCGTTAGCATGGCACAATGCACTGGAATCACACTCGCAGCAACACACCATGTTAGTTTGTAATTCAAGGCCTGCTGTATTTCCAAACATCCGACATTTCAAGCGTTTTCCTTTTGACATGAGCAACATAATCACATATACGCACACAAACAAGAGTGAATAGAGTGGAACAGAGACGGGGGTGGGGGGTTGGTATGGCTTTCAAGAGGGCATTTGTTCCACTTACAGAGTCAGAGTGACAGTGTCAAACTAGCAGGGAACAGGCTGTCAGGAGACGGGATCATCAGTCCCGAAGGACGGTGGTGGATGGGCTCTTTTGAGGGTGTGAGGGCAGCTGGCAAGGAGAAGGGCGACCGTGTCCCCTTGAATCTGTCATCTTGAGGTGCTCAAGCAGACACCTTTCTCGCAACACGTCACCTGTCCAAGGTGAACAGTCGTCAGGTGGGATTCAAAGTGACAGGTGGCTTATGTGCCGCCATCTTATGTCATTCCCCTTAACCTCTCAATCTATCGGTCCACCTTTTCCCTCTATCTATTTGTCTCTTTATATGTGCACAGGTGTGTGGACATGTGGGGAGGTGGGCCAAATGGTAGCAGGTGCAGACTCTTGTAAATAGTCTGATTAAGTGCTCAACAACAAACATTTATATTTAAAAAAGCTTTGATGTTCACTTGACTAGACTAAACCAGCCTATTTCTAGAAGAAAATTATTTCTCAGTCCTCCATTATTTGTTTGTGGATGCACTAGTGCTTAAGTGCCATTCAGAATTTAATTAAATTCCTGAATTTGATTTGCATTTGAATTGAGGCAGACAACAGTATACAAAATTGCAACCTGAATGTAAGACTTTGATATTTGTGGGCCAGTTTTCAACGTCTTTAAATTGGAATTTCAAAAAGAGGAATTTGCTGAATTGCAATTTAAATTCAACTTCATGTGGGGTGTGGCCCAATCACTTCATTCATAGAATAATGACATTAGTCTAAATTTTGTTTTGTTTGCTTACCTTTCAGTGCTACTTATGTAGCATTTACTTAATACATTTTTTTTCTTCTCCCCCCTCTAGCTTATGATTCAGAGAATGTTAAGGAGACCCCCATAGAGGCTGAAGATACTGGAAGTGATTGCTCAGTGGCCAAGGAGACACTACAGGACGAAGATGATTTGGGAGAAGACTTAAAAACCCCAATGGATGAACAACATTCCCCTGCTGCTGAGCTATCAGGTCATGATGTTGACAGTGAATCTCACATAAGTGAATCTAGTGATCCCATATCAGATACAGAGAGCACCCCAAACAAAAAAGAGGTGGAGGCCACAAGAGAATTTCTGAAAGACAATTCTGAAAACACTGTATGTATTACAGACAGCCTAGAACAGATGAAGGCTATATACAAAAGCTTCCTCAACAATCCCTACTGGTCCTTTTTGAACTTGAATTCCTCTCAACCGTATGCAGATGAACAGACAGCCAGTAGCAGCGGTAGCAGTAGCAGCAACAGCAGTCCTGGACGCAACTGCTACGATTGGCATCAGTCTGCTATTGCAAAGACATTCCAACAGGTCTCTCAAAAACAACCTATTGCACTTGAACCAAGTATTTTTTCCACTGTTCAGCTCTACCGCCAAAGCACTAAACTCTATGGATCCATCTTTAACGGTGCTAGCAAGTTCCACTGCAAAAGCTGCAGTGCAGCATATGACACGCTGCTTGATCTCACAGTTCATATGAATGAAACAGACCACTACCGTGATGACAACCTCGAAAGTGCTAGCAAGGGTGCTAAGTCATGGTCTAAGCCACGTAAGCGCTCTCTTTTGGAGATGGAAGGAAAGGAAGATGCCCAGAAAGTCCTACGCTGTATGTACTGTGGACACTCCTTTGAATCTTTGCAAGACCTTAGTGTGCACATGATAAAGACTAAGCATTACCAAAAGGTTCCTCTGAGGGAGCCAAGAACAGCAATTGCTGCTAAAGTTGTGTCTTCATTCAGAAAGAGGGTTCCAATGGAGTTGGATGTTGCAAAATCTTTGCAAACAATGGAGCAGACAAAAAGTCCTAATGATGGGCAGGCCAGTGATATTTTTCAGATGTACTCTGAACAAACCAACAGTAAAAACTTTAAAGATCAAAAGACGACAAACCGTGGTGCACAGTTCAAGTCACAGAATCTTAAATGTATGGAGTGTGGTATTTTGCATGACTCTATTCAGCACTTGAGTGCTCATATGGTGTTGACCGGCCACTTTGTAAAAGTTACTCAATCATTGCAAAAAACAGACAAGCCCCCTCATCCTAAAAGTAAGTCTGAGAAGTCTCAGTCAGGTACAACATGTTCTTCCCCTCTCTCAGCCACTGGAATCTTGGAGTCATCATCCATAACATCTGTAACAACTGGGGACAACAAGAACAAGACACAAGAAATTACTTCTCAGAAAGACAGTGAATGCAAGGAGTCTGCAAATGTAAATGATGTTAAGCAGAAATTCAGCACATTAACAAAGTCTGAATACCTTACTGAAGATGATCTAAAAGAGAGTCCTAAAATGGATTTTGATATTCTAAAATCACTGGAGAATACAGTTACATCTGCCATTAACAAAGCACAGAGGGGTGCCCCAAGCTGGGGCGGTTACCAGAGCATTCATGCAGCTTATCAGTTACAAAACCATCTGAAACCTGCTCTGCACAACTCAGGCTATATTTCTTCTTTAAAACAATCATCCAGTAGTCAGGAAGTCCAGTCTTTAGACAAAAGTCATTTGATTCCTCCAAGCATTCCACCAAAAGCTTCCTCAAACGCAGTTAATCTCCATGAGGTGGACAAACTGGAAAACAAAGTGTCCATAATGGTTGCTGAAGTAGACAGACAATTTAATGACTTGAATGGCCAGGGATCACCACATATGCAGTTGCTGAATCTTAAAGGGAAATCACTGGTGTCAAAATCTCCAAGCCTGGATAACATTATTACACCTATGAGCAATATTACCGAGGGTAACACAAACGAAAGTGAAATTCAGAAGCACACGCAAGACTTCAGAACTCACACCACCTCTACTTCAGATCTGTATGGTGACGCTGGTCTATTATCTGCACACCCTGAGCCAAAACAACCCTCTGTCAGTCCTCTAAGTGCCCTTCAGTCTGTTATGAACCTTCATCTGGGTAAAGCTGCCAAACCGCTAAGGCCTGTCCAGGACCCTATGAGTATGCTTCTCAGGATGAGCAACAGCATGGCAGAAAGGGCCGCTCTCGCCGCTCCATCTGGACACTCGACGAAACTTAGCCAGTCACATTCGGACTGCCATGAAATTTGCAGAGACCAACCGATAGACTTGTCCAAAGGCAAAAGTGAGCAATGTCTCAGAGCTGCTGCTCTCCCAGGCAAAGCTGTGAGTTCATCTCTGACTGAATCAACTAGTTCAAAAATCTTCACACCAGTGAGTCCTTTGCGGGAAAATGCCCTCTCTGACATATCAGACATGCTGCGTAATCTCTCAGACGCTCAAGTTTTGAAACCCCCAACACTTTTATGTAGGCCAGAGCAGTCAGAAATCGAAGGTTCCCATACCTCAGATGAGGCAGAGGATACGTCAGTGGTGCACAAACGTAAAGGTAGGCAGTCACACTGGAAACCCCAGCACTTGCTGATTTTGCAGGCTCAGTTCACGTCTTGCCTCAGGCAGACAGCTGATGGAAAGTATGTGATATCAGACTTGAGCTCCCAGGAAAGGATGGTCATATCACAAATAACAGGTCTATCTATGACAACCATCAGCCACTGGCTGGCCAATGTGAAATACCAGCTCAGACGAACAGGCAGAACAAAGTTCATAAAGAACGTTGACTCAGGACACCCAGTTTTCTACTGTAGCGAATGTGCAACACAGTTCCAAGCTCGTTCTACTTACATCTGTCACCTCGAGTCACACCTTGGGTTTAAAATGAAAGACTTGGCTAAACTTTCTTCTAAGGATTTCAACCAGAACATTATGAAGCATTCTAAAAGCACTTCCTTAAAACCTGTGCTTCCAGCTGTATCGCCAGCTAGAGGATGTCAGGAGCAACTGCTACCAGTGCCAGCACTGTAAACAAACTATATAATCTTACAGTTAACATTGTATGCCAGGATATTTATTGTACTCCAAGTTGAGAACAGACAGTAGAATCATAGTGAAACGATTCATTCACAGTTACAAATTGGTGCATTAACGTACATAATTGGCCTTGTAGGCTAAACTTTGTGATCTTTGGTGTTGTCATGGGAATTTAGCATTAAAAGTTCTAAGGTGGCCAATGTCAGCTTTACCAAATAGATACTCTGCATAAGAAATCTATTATATGTAAACGTGTCTTAAAATTATGAACATTCTGAAATAATCATGAACATTTTGGGGGGAGATGTTTATGTTCTGATGAGAAAAGAATGTAAATTTGTACATAGACAAACTATGTTATGCATATTTTCCAAAATATGGCTTGCTTTCATTATTGCCTGTGCTACTACTTGGTTTGTTTGTGCATAAAGAATCTGATTTATTGAGATGTATAGCTAAAGAACTGTATATAAAGTGTTAGTCTTAAACCTTTTTGTTGTTGATATAATTTGCAATGACTTGCTTTTTTACAGATGCGTTTTCACTTCTGTATCACTTCTTAATTTTTATTCTAGCCAGATTTGTTAATCAGTCTATTTAACCAGACATTTTTGACTGTTTTTATTTACACATTTTTTGTTGAATGTTAATACATTGAATGAGGCATGCCATCCATATATGTAAAATGTAAAAACTGCAGTCTTTTTATAGAAAAAAAAAAACAATTTGAAGAACAAAAATGTGTTGTCTTTTTTTAAATACATTCACATTTTTATTCTGTTTAATTAATGTTTTTTTTCTGATTATGGCACCAGTTTAACCTGATTTCAGCATTCAAAGCCCATTGTTTAATTAATCATCCAAGAGTCCAAAACCCTCAGTTTTTACAAGCAAGGATCTGCTTGACCAGTCATTGGATCAAGCTTTTTTCATAATTTGAAATCTCATGATTATGCTGCAATTGCTTCCTCTTTAGTGCAGATCTTTTAACTCTTACCATGCCAAGTTTAACCATCATCTCAGATATCTGTACTCTTTGTAATGTTAGCTTGTTTCCCATTCAGTATTGACAAAGTGACATTGTTGTGTCTTTTTGTTTTGTTCCTTTGGCACAGTGAATTTAGTGGGGGTAGTCACGCCTCAGTGGTAATAAAATAAGAGAGAGAAAGAGAGAGAAGTGCTCCCTGTCAGAGTCACATCAGCCTATGTCATCGCTCTAATGAATATCATCTAAATTGCTTTGTATATCTGAACAGTTTGGATGTCAATCTAATTTGAGCGCATGCACTGATGGGAAGGGGCCCAGACTAATGAGAAGAGAGCTACGTTTGACAGTGCAATAAGCTTCAACCTGATCAGACAAGTTTGAACAGGAATTCTGACACATGTGCCAATCGAGAAAAAAAAGTTGATGTGAAAACAGTAGCTTGAAGTTGATGTGAAATGCTGTACAGATTGTACTAGCGTCATGCTTATTTCTTGTCTGACATCTTGTCTTAAGTTATCTGTATAAAACTATAGCATGTGGGCCAGCACCTGAAAAAAGTGAAACATTATTTCCAACAATAATTTTTCAAAACATGTTACTTCTAAAATCCCCAGTGTTAAATGAACTCTCCTATTGTAGGTCCACAGACCTATATGTACACCAAGAGTGTTCAGTTTGCTGTATTGTGTGGATCTCGGTTCTGGTGTAATTAGCAAAACATTTTCATGGTTAACCTGAAAAAAATTGATCACTGTGCTAGAGCAATCTTCATCGTATTATGGCCTCTTGGAAATCCTGTTCACCCGCTTCTTGAGTGTCGGTTCATATTGTGACCAGACCTGAGTTGATGTGACAGTTTATGACAGCTCCAGAGCACTCATGGGACAGAATGGAGGCAGCTGCCCACAGAGTCCACACTGACTGAATTATTCTCAGCACAAGGGTACGGGTTAAGGTCATTTTCCTTTTCTTAAAGAATGGGAAAATTGTCCTACCGTACAGTCAGTTTAAATTAAGTCGGACATAATGCTTTAAATATGATTTAAATGGTTCAGTCATGGAAGTTCATGAGTTAAAAACTAAGCAGTATGAAGAACTATGGTGCATTACACCTTTTTCAATCTGCCCAATAAAAAACTCAAGAAAGTTGTTGTACGTCCAAACTATTTAACAGCTGGACGGAATATTTTGAGAAGCTGAATTGCAATTCACTAGCATTTCCCCAGACAGCTGTCAAGAGCATTTTGGCATGATATCTGACAGATTTGCAAAAGGCACTCGTTTCAGGGCATTACACCATACATTGTTAATTTAATGCATGATGACACGACCAATTATAGTGAGCTACATGCTCAAATAGCATGTCAAAAGCTGTGTATCAATCCTTTTGATCCTGTTTTCCAACACCTTAAGTGATACCTTAAGCAACATTTCTGACTGCGAGTGAAGTGCTGACCAAGTAAAACGCTTGAGAGGAATACACTGGCTGATCTAGCAATATTTGCAAGAAAAGGAAGGTCTAAAACAGGATGTTTTGGTGTATAAATAAAAGCATATATTTCATTTTATACACTAGAGTACCAAACAACCCCCAAGAGAACTGTGATAGGCCTATCTATCTGAGAACTATTTTGGTTTTGCTCAATTTATTAATGTATTCCCTGCCTCTCTTGACAGAATTAAGAAACAATCTTTTTTGAACATGTTGGCTGTACCGCCCTTCAGAATCTTATAGTTATCACAGAAAAATAAATAAATAAATTCATTTCAAATATTTACAAACGGAAGACTCTTGGAACACCAGTGCAAACTCCTTATGTAGATTGCCTATGACCGCATATCTGTAAGATGTGTTGTGCTCCCATTAGGCTATTTCTGGTTAATTTCTTTAGATAGGATATTTCTTTAGATATTTCTGGTGATTTACTTTGTATTATGGGGACAAAAAGTCTGAGAGCTGATCATTTTGGATTTAAAAAATATACATTGAACATTTTAAAATAAAGAAATAATGACATAAAAAGAAAATTCCAATTTCATTGCATGATTTTTAATTTCACAAGTTAATTTGCCCATATAACCCTTTTGGCTTGCTTTCTGCAGGGGCTCGAGGAAGCAGCTTCAACTCGAGCTAGGATATACCCCCTACTGCTTGGAAGATGAGTATGGTAGCAAGATGCATAAATTATGTTGGTGAAGGGATGCAGAAACGGCTGATGCTAGAGCATGGTAAGTAGCTGACATGTGCTCTGGCAGTTAATTGAAAGATTAGATGGGTTCACTACTCCCGAAATTACGTTTAGGAACTTCACTTAAAAGATTTTCACTTGAAGAATTTTTGACCTTTATTTGAAATATCTTTTATCAGATCAGATCTAGTGAGTATATCAGGTTAGATTTACTTTACTTTTTTTATTAGAATGCAAATTACAAACACACAAGCATCACAGTTTGTAAACAAAAACTATACAGCAAAAATAAATAAACATCAGAATAAATTTAATTGAAAAATAAATAAATAAATAAATAAATACAATAGAAAATAAATCAAAATAATACAGCTTAAATAGACAGACTTACAAACTTCATTATCTATAAAAAGAGAAATAATTTTCCTAGTTTTCACTTGAACATTTTAGAGCATAATTCAGTTGTTGACATGGCTTTGTTATTTTTAACCCGTTTTTGATTGTCCATTTATGTTTCAATAGCTTGTTTTTACGTGACGTCACGCCACTGCGTTCCATGGCGTGAAAGGCAAATTGAGGGCAGGAAGTGTCATTTACTGTAGTTAGAAAGCACTATAACAAACTCAAAATGCCTGTGTTTTGAGCCATTTATGGTTACTCGAATCGATCAAACCATAAGGAGTTTTTATCGTGTACCAAAAGTTGTTGTTCATAAGGGGGAAATGCAAGAAATTGATCGAAAAACTCTGGAAAAACAGCTTGCAAACCTACGTCTGCGGAGCCGAATGTGATCATCAATGCTCGTGTGTGTAACGTTAGTGATCACTTCGTCAAAGGTGAGTTAATACAACTTTAAGTGACTGTTTGTGTAACGCGTAGGCCTAACGTTTCCGAACTTAGTAAAGTCAAGTATGTCTGTAAGACGAGGTAGTGCTGATATACAGCCTCGATGGCAGGAAAATATTTCAATTCAGTTGAAAAATAGCTCCACTTCATAACGTAAGGATCACGTCCAACATGTTTGATTTTTTGTTTATTTCTTTCTTTCGTAATAGCGTGTCAAGTAGTACAATACGGACTTTCCTCCATCTCGTACATTGCCCTCTTCACTCAGCTATTGTCCCAAATGTATAAGACCACAAAAAATCTCACCTTAAACCTGTAAATAATATATATATATATATATATATATATGATGCAAAATATAGTAATGACTAGTCATGTTTTGTCTATCTTGTTTAATTGAAATGACCTCATTTGGAGCAGAAACATCAAGATTTCAAAAAAGAAGCTGAACATTGTAGCATGCTAGCTCTCTATCATCGCCAGAGTTGTCTGACATGGTGGCAAGACTTCTGACATTGTGTATTCAGAATGATCTGACAAGGCATCCATTCATGTTCTGTCAAGGCTCATTCGAAATGTGGTAATGGTCTCATCCCTGTCCATCGTCCCTCTCCACACGCATCAGCCGTATGCATAGGTGGAGTTTAGATGCAACGTCCCAGAAATGCATGAGCTGAGCGCTTCACGCGACCTCCTGGGCCGCGCTAGGCGTCCGGAGATGGCAGGGGACGCGATTCAGTGTGACACTCCTGGTTGGAGCTGCCAAACTGCCACTTCCTGTCCCCTTTATTCACACATTGAGGGAGTTGAAATACAGTGTTTTGAAAATCACTGATAAGACATCTGTCTGCTTGTCTGGCCTTTCTGTTTGACTGTCATGATCATGTTTGGCCACCTCTCATTCAAAGTCAATGCCAGCTCTGATCTGCATCACAGAGGAGCAGATAGTGCTGCTACGGCATTTAATGGTCAGTTCAGTTATTTCTAACCTGATTAAGAAAGTTTTGTAGATAAAAGCAACAGAACAAATAAATATAATCTTTGTACACTGCTTAATTCATGCTTGCATTGTGCTAATCCATGTTACCAATGTGTTTAAACATGCTAACAATGTGCTAATTCATGCTTACTATGTGTTAAAATGGAACACTAATTAACTGGTTGAAGTCCTTCCTTAATAACAATAACTTTTGGTTTCACATCCCCAGAAGAAAAAAAAGGGAGGGATCGAATTTTTAATTAGTTGTGATTTCACTCCCCATCGTCTCCCTATCAAACTATCTCAGTTTCATCAGCAAGTCTTGTTGTACTGGAAGCTCTTATACAACCATAATTTTACACCACACAAACCCCCAATATGGAATGATAGATATATCACAATAAGAATCACTGTATAGTAAGGAGTGGATGGAGAAAGCCAACTGGTCGGTGTTAAATTTTGTCAATAGAGGATGTTTATATCACATGAGAGTTTCAATATGAATCCACACCTTCAGGAATTTCTTGTGAAGTCAAAAACATTCAGGCGTGGGTCCAAGTTGGTCACTCAAATTGGCCGGATTGATTTACCAACAGACAGCTGCTAAAAAAAGATGTCTGTATGAATTGTTCTTCATGCATTACATCGCTACACCTTTCGACAATAGACCTTTTTGCCAACAAAATTTCACAGAAATTTCACAAATGTAAATGCACCTTTACTCCGTTGCAACATAAAATGCAATCAACGAAATATTCACAAGGGACGTTTGAGGTTATTTCACGAGTTCCTTTGCCCATGTAATCTTTAAGCTAATAAGGTTAAGCGTATTTGGCTTGCTGTCCGTAATGGACGGGTTTGAGGAAGCAGCTTCAACTCGGGCTGAAATATACCCCCCAGTGGGACTACTAATGATTGGATGATGAGTATGATAGCAAGATGCAGTCTGAAAAGTGAAAAGGTACAGCAGCTTCGTTTTTCCTCCCTGGTGGATGGTTGTGGCACTTGATTTTCAGGTCTACAGTGCAGAGGTTTTCATTCCTGTTCAAACTTGTACAGAATACTATGTCAAGTATGCCAAATTCTATATTAACGTGATAGTTGTGAAACTTAAGATAAATTCCCTATCCTTGTGACATTTCAAACCTGTTTGACTTTCTGTTTGTTGAACCCAAAATCCGGTCTCAGGCATAATGCAACCCCAGGCACCGTTCACTTTCATATCATGGAAAAAAAACCATATAATTCATTAATTCATTCTTAAATGATCTCATCACATTCAATGTAATGCAACCATTTATGTAAAAATATTCTGTTGAGCTACAAAAATGTTCAAGAAATGATAAAAAGTATCATGTGAGTCATCATTTCATGTGTTATTATGAGTTGTAAGTCTTATGCAGACTCACCACATTACGGCACCTTGACTAACTAACATTATCAGTGAATACCTCCCAAACTATCATTGAAATATTTACGGATATAAAGGAGGTAAATAAATAAATAACACATTAAAAGCACGAGCACAGTCAAACAAATTATATTAACCACTTGTCTAACATGCTATAGGCCTATCTAAAGAAATTAAAGCAATGATGGCACTTATCTGCTAAAATGTCACCTAAATCACTGTTTAACACAGTTTTACAATACGCTGGATGACTAAAACGCATCAAAATACTAACAGAGCTTTGTTTGGTTATGGTAGGTTTAGTTCTGGGGTAGGTTTAGTGTAGTGGTGGGAAGTTCGGATCATTTTACTGACTCGGATCTTTGAGTCTCGTTCAGTAAAATGAACGAATCTTTTATTGAGTCATTTCGTTCATATCGGTCATTTCATCATTAAATAATTAAAATGTCATGTTGAATATCCCAAAACATCTAGTACTTAATCAAGTACGAAAATTTTGATTACATTTGTAAAAATAACATAAATGACTATAGGGTAATGCAGCCAAGGCCAAATTATAAGCAACTGAAATAACTGTATTAATTAGTTGCTGGGTCTCAAGTTCAGGCTATTGCAGTCTGACTGTTATAGTTCACCTCACCTCCTGATCCGAGACGTTCTTTCCTTTGCAACTTCATATTTATCAGGTTTGTTCTCCTCCTCTCATGTCTCGAGACGTTAGCTGTTGACTCGTCAGTGTCTAACTCTGATCTGTGCTGTTTGCTGGGCCGTGCCGTCGCGATATAACAAGACCGGAAAGAGTAAAGATTAGTTCATCTCTCGAGTCTCTAGTTCGGGTTCGGACGGGTCTGAGTCTTTCGTTCTTCCTGTCAGTCCCATTAAGTCTATGCTGTCAGTACCGGAAAGGGGAATGATTAGTTCATTTGAGTCTTCGGGTTTGAGTCCTTCGTTCTTTTCTCACGTGGCCACCACTGGTCTCTCGCATCAAATACATTAGATTCGTATTATTGACTGCGTCTGAATGTATATTGTGTTAGGCATGAAAATACAAAATATGTTCGATAAACACTATAAACAAAAGTTCCATTATTCATTATTCCTTATTATTGTCCCTGTCCGTCTCTTTTCTATATTATGCATCTGTGGTATGTTTTATTATATATTATACATTAATCGACTACTATTATATTATACATCATCTACGTACTTGTTTGCAAAACGTTTGTGAATTAGTTTGTTAAAAGTTTGTGAATTAGTCTATTCAATACGGTGCAATTCACGTGACTAAAGAACGAAGGACTCAAACCCGAAGACTCAAATGAACTAATCATCGCTCTTTCCGGTGGTCTGACAGCATAGACTTAATGGGACTGACAGGAAGAACGACAGACTCGGACCCGAACTCGACAGATGAACTAATCATTTCTCTTTCCGGTACTGACAGCATTGACTCTATGGGACTGACAGGAAGAACGAAAGACTCAAACTCGCCCCGAACCCGAACTAGCGACTCGAGAGATGAACTAATCATTTCTGTTTCCAGTACAGATTCAGAATCCATAATGCGCATGCGCGGGTAACACAACATGAACGAATCACTCCCTGGACAACTCGGTAGTCCCGAGTCATATTAAAGATTCGTTCAAAATGAACGAATCGTTCATGAACGACACATCACTAGTTTAGTGTTTGACCACTAGGAGGCGCCTTCTGGCCCATGTATATCTGTCTCTCATTTTGACGCTTAAAGGGTGCGTCTGCGAAGGGTGCGTCTTTGAGTCTGCGCGTCAGGGACGGAAGTGCTAAAAAAATCGCCAAAAATGGGCTTCAATCGTCTCACTGGAGTTCCAAAGAGATCGCTCTGTCCATTTCTTATACTGTCTATGGTTTGGTTATGGTAGGTTTATTTCTGGGGTAGGTTTAGGGTTAGACCACTAGGAGGCGCCTTCTGGCCCATATATATCTGCCTGTCATGTTGATGCTATTGCGTTATCATGATATTTGAAGCACCTCTACCCTTTTGATTTGGTTTAATAGCCCAATGAGTATATATGCTTGTGTTTATGTATTTGTGTTAATGCATCTGTGTTAAATGCTGTTTGTTGTGTTATGATTTACAGTATAGGCCTGTGATGTAGTGGCTGCTTTTTCTTGAGCCCAAGACAAATATTCACTTCGGGCTAATAAAGGCTACACCTTAACCTAAATGTTGTCACTGAAATATGAATGTGACATCGATGTCTTATATAGTAAAATTATTATTAAAGATGGTTTTCTAGCTTCACTCTTCTTTAAATCTGTCCAAACAGGAAACATTGAATAACAATAGCATGGAGGGCCACGTCATCATACTTCTTCCAATCAGTCATAAGCCGTTTCAGTTTTTCAGTAATTTAGTTGTAGTCTTTAATATTATTCAGACAGCACAGACATGACCACAAACACACCCACAGTCTCTCATGCTTCTTCCCTATACCTTCAACATGTCAGTTCTGCACAGAAGAATGACAGAGACGTGATAACGTGTTGGAGAACACACACACACGTACATCTTCGCATACAGACATCAAAGAGGTGTAGAATCTTGTCAAAGCTGTGAACATCAGCCTGTGTGCTTGGCAGGGTGAGTCCTTCCCTCATGAGAAAATGCCCCAATAATAACAGGAGCTGTGAGACAGAGGTGTCAACTCTGTCCATCAGCTTGGTGTAAGGATATTATATTTTACCTAAGAAAGAATTCACAAAGGAAACATCTCTAGTTTTTTTTTTTAGAGAAAAACTCATTGTGCATTTATAAATAGCTAGAGTTAATAAAAATTACTTTCAGATTAATAAAACAATATGCTATGCTTAACTGAATAAAACAGTTTTTTTCTGATAAAATGTGCATACAGTATAACTTAAATGTGGAAAATGCATAAAATTCTTACCTTTCATAAAATTTTATATTAAAACTATTAGGAAACATGTAATTTTTTAAAGTAGCCTATAGGGTTCATAAGAAATCATCAAAATGAGTAATCCTGTTGGTCATCATTGTTCATTTTCCACATATATCCTACAGCCATCACCAAATAATTTAAAGCACTCGCTTACCTTAGGAATACAAACACAAAAAACAAGAGGATATATGTAGGCTAAAATTGTTCTAAAAGTAACATTTCTCTATTTATTAATGTAACTATTTATATAATTAATAATCATCATGCCATGTATTTATATATTTGAGATAAAAAGCACTAAAAATGTAGACTGTGAAATAAAGCATTGTATATAAAGTATAACAATTGCAGAAAATACTGCCTACTGTAGTCACATGCATCTGCATTGTTTGAATCTCTCATATATTTACATATTCTGTTTATTACAAAGTAGTTAATCTGATAATACATTTGATTTCATTCACTGTTGCTTTACAGATAGTTACTAAACAAATGTATCCTGAAATAAACACAGGCACCAAGCACAACATGCTTGACTCTGCCAATGTGATCTGACTTGACCCTGTGACAGGTGTACTTGTCAAGGACGAGCCTGTCCCTTCCGATTCCACTTCATGCAAATGCACAAGAGACACGGGTTTTCATGTTTTTTTTGCGTGGCAGGAATCAAATATTTTTTGTTTAACTGAAACACTGTAAATACAAACTCTTTGAATGATTAGACAACAATTCGACAGCAAATATCATAGATCATGATTAATAATCCACTGCAGAGGAAACATGAAATGCAGACATCATTAGCATTGACTCTAACTGTTGCAAAACCCATTTTGACACTCTTCTGATTAATGTGAGTTGGCAGACATCAGCGTCAGCTTTAATCTGAAGGCGATGATAGGCTTTGAAATATGGCCAGGATATTGTAAACTCTTTAAAACCGTGAATGCCTCATCCAGACAGATTTAATAGAACCTTCCTCCCATGCACTGACCCAATCATGGGATTTCAAATGTGATACATAACAAAATGCAAGACATTCATCAAATTGCATATGCCAATTTTCTGAGCATACTTTAATAGGCTATTTGATGTAATCCTCATGTTCTGTTGAGATTAACTTTATTGTTGTCATGTTTGGAGTCCAAGTGTAAAAACAATAACAGCAAAATCGAAAACTAACGTCTTATTCACCTTTCATTATTATATATTTATATACGTTATTCGAAGCCCAGTAGGCATATATTAATGAAACGTTAATGATTGGCATCCATTAATGAAACAACATTTCTGTTTGGGTTAAATTTGACAAAAAATGTCAGTCAAGCAGCAGTTCTAAAACAAGGGTTCGGCTTTGTAAACTTCCAAGGGGGCCTCAAGATAACTCAAAATGATTTAAAATAAGGAAAAGCAAGGATTAAAATAAGTAGAAACAACTAAAAAATACTTTTTTGTACATTTTAATTCATCTCAACAAGAGGCTACAGAGAAACAAATAACCACTTTAAGAAGGAACTTCAATAACTTCTGCATTATCAGAACACTGTGAATACATAAAAAACCTGCATTTCCCTGGGTAGTTCTAAATGAAGAAAAGTCCTATAAAAAGTACATTGTTAATGAATTCACAGCTATGATGTTATGAAGCCCGGAAAACATAAACCATGCTTCGTCTGGAGGTGGGGGTGACTGTTTATGCAAAGTTAGCCCCCAACCCACCACTGTCTCTCACATCATCATTCACAAGAAATGTTGCTATGACAGCGGGATATTGACAGGTGTGACACAACTTTGACTGCAGTGACAGAACTTTGATTGCAGCGTCAGCCTCCGAGCTGGGGCTTGTCATCTGTCAGGTGTGAGCAAAGCTCTGCTGTGCTGACACTTACAAATATGGACGGCAGAAAAAGAGATTTTTTTTACAGCACTTAGATAATGACTTAACTGATGGTCCTGTCCCTGTATGGACATCATACCTTTGCATCTCGGCAA
The DNA here is from genome assembly GCA_038021265.1 of Cyprinella venusta. NCBI lineage: Eukaryota > Metazoa > Chordata > Actinopteri > Cypriniformes > Leuciscidae > Cyprinella > Cyprinella venusta. The sequence goes on from CM075871.1 coordinate 10,054,837, forward strand.
ACTGCACCATGTCTGTACACTCTAAAAAATGCTGGGTTGTTTTAACCCAATTTTGGGTCGAATATGGACAAACCCAGTCATTGGGTTACATTTTTAAATGACATTTTTAACCCAATGCCATTGTAAATATCTTAATATCTCAGCTCTGGAAGGGTCTAGAGCCTCCGTTTTTGCACTCAGGTCTAAGTCTTATGGCCCTCGATCAGAATCCAGAGTTTCAAGAAGATCAGAGAAACTCAAAATTTCGACCCGAAAAAAAAAAAAAAAAACCCCACAGTGATACCCCTTTCGTTTTTTTTTTCGGGTCGAAATTTTGAGTTTCGATATCTCAGCTCTGGAAGGGTCTAGAGCCTCAATTTTTGTACTCAGGTCTAAGTCTCATGGCCCTCTATCAGAATCCAGAGTTTCAAGAAGATCAGAGAAACTCAAAATTTCGACCCGGAAAAAAAATTTCGACTCAAAAAAAAAAAAAAAAAAACAACAACAACAACAAAAAAAAAAAAAAAACGACAGGGGTACCCTGTCGACTTTTTCTCTGATCTTATGGAAACTCTGGACTCTGATAAATAAATAAATAAATTTCTGATAAGAAAATATAGGCCTATTCATGGAGATTTAAACAAGACAGGCCAAACGTGAATGTTCAGGCTATTGTATGCAAACATATAAAATCGTAGTTGTAACTCTATATTTACAGAAGGCATACAGTAATTCTCATTGTGTATGCAGCATGAGACCAAGACAATCTGTTCATGAACAGTTGTATTTTATTCATTAATCTGACTTTGCATCCATGTATTTAATTGCCATTTGCTCGTGTGATAGTATATCGCAGTAGTATTTTAAATGATATAGTTGATTCTAATAAACCACTATAAGAGATCATTTTCGTCTTTCTCCGGCTCCCTGCACCAGCTTAAAGCGAAACCGGAAGTGTCCAGTCACACACTCACTCGCTGAACCCAAATCCAAAATGGCGCCACGTGCAACCGCGTGCAACTAGCCGCGATCAAGTAAGTGTTAAATACTACTCTTTTCACAGTTAAAAACACATTTTAAGCGGTCGTTTCTAAATGGCTTCTATCATGTTCAGCGCTGTTCGTGTGTGCTAACTAAAACACTTAAGTAAAAGAATTGAAAGTGGGGGAGGAAATCACATTATAAAATAAATGTTTTTCTCCAAAACACGTTGGCCACAATTATTCATACCCTTTTATTCATTACCTTTTTGCAATCTCTTTTTGCCAAGATAACTGCTCTGAGTTTTCTGCGATAATGCCTGATGTTTTTAGAGAATACCTGACCAGAGACCAGAGACCATTCCTCCATACAGAATCTCTCCAGATCCTTCAGATTCCCAGATCCATGTTGGTGCTCCTTCTCTTCAGTTCAGACCACTCATTTTCAATAGGGTTCAGGTCAGGGTCTGGGACGGTCATGGCAGAAGCTTTGTTTTGTGCTCCCTAACACATTGTTGCGTTGATTTTGATGTTTGTTTTGGACCGTTGTCCTGACGGAAGATCCAACCATGGCCCTTTATAAGATTTATAGCAGAGGGCGTCAGGTTTTGATTTTTTTTATCTGTTGATATTTGATAGAATCCACAATGCCATGTATCTAAATAAGAAGTCCAGGACCTCCAGCAGAAAAATAGGCCCCCAACATTAAAGATCCAATGTTATATTAAATTGAACACATGGGGTCCTTTTTATCCTCATGTCCACCAAACCCATCCAGTGTGTTTACTGCCAAAAAGCTCTTTTTTTAGTCTCATCTGACCACAGAACCCTTTGCCGTTCGAAGATCCAGTCGTGTCTGACCACTGAATATGCTGGAGTTTGTTTTTGGAGGAGCGAGGAGGATTTTTCTTGAAACCCTCTCAAACAACATGTGGGGTTGTTTGATAATTTTTTTAGGCTTTCTGACCTTAAGACTCAACTAATCTTTGCAATTCTCTATCTGGGATCCTCGAAGAGTCTTTGGTTACTCAAACTTTCATCCTCACCATCCATTAAGAAATTATAGACATCCTCTTCCTGGCAGAATCATAACATCTTTAGTTGATTATAACTTCTTAATTATTGCCCTGATGGTCAAAATGGGAATTTTCAATTCTTTAGCTATTTTCTTACATACACTTTCAATTTTGTGATGGTCAACAATCTTTTATTCATTGTGATAGATGATTCAGGGAATTCCGCCTTTGTGCTTCCTCATATTTAAATACCAAACTTTAGTTCGTTTTCCATTGCCTGACCACAGTTTTCAAAACTCTACACACTTATCCCATGACTGTAACCACAACCTGCACAACACTGGATTTACAGCACTTTCTTCAAATGCTAACACATTGCTGTCAAAGCTGTTATCCACACATTCAAAACAGAATAAATGTCAGCCTTGTGCCTTTCACACACTGCTGATTTTCAAACAATTTTAGCTGAAAGTCTGAAAATGTGTGGCCTAATGCTTGAGAGAGGCAGGGTTACAGTACTACTACAGCATGTACTTTTAGTTTCAACCTTTTTTTCTCATTACTGTAATTCTGTAAATTACTATATTCTATTGAAGCAAATTGCTGATTTTCAATTGTTATGTTCTAAAAATGTAAATAAAACAAATGAAAGAATGACACTCTTTTCTTTGAAGAAAATCTCACTTTGTTTGAAGTCACTGAAATTGTTGAAACTGGAAAGATGAAAAGTTAGTATTTTCTGTATTGGTGTTTGATGCTAGTGTCTTTCCTCTCAGTGTGTTCTAAGTGACAATGTGTGTTATCTCAGTGAGGGTTGTGCACACTGAGCCTGTTTTGAGCCATGTGTTATGAGTTATGCTCAGGTGACTGTTGGTAGTGCAGACTGTAGTTAGAGTTTTGGACATTTAGCTCCAGTTGTGCTCACTGTCATTTAGCAATCGAAAAAAACCCCTGTAATACTGGTAGGTAGGCAAGGCAAGTTTATTTATATAGCACATTTCATACACAATGGCAATTCAAAGTGCTTTACATGGAAGAAAATAAAATAATCAAAAGAAATCAGAATAATTAAAACAGTTTAGAATAAAAAAATATGAAATAATGAAAAATGAAAATAAAATACAGTAAATAAAACAATTTAGAATCAAAAATAAAATGAAGTACAGTAACAGTGGCATAGTGCTCATTCAGTAAATGCACAGCTAAACAGAAGTGTTTTGAGTCTGGATCTGAAAGTGACTACTGTAGGAGCACACCTGTGGCTGGCATAATAGCTAAAAGCTTAGAGTGAACCCTAGCTGATGTGATCCTAATGATCTGAGTGATCTAGGTAGGTTGAATAAGCATCAAAAAATGATTTGTGTACTACCAAAATTTCCATTAGTTTTCAAAGTGCCTTCTAGGTTGTTTTTATTTAGCAGCTCTCCAACAACAGGCTTACATTTACCCAATGTCAAAAGCACTATTTTACTCATACTGCACATGATCACTTCATTTCTCAAAGAGTGTGAAAACATTTGGACCCTCCCAAAAGGGATGAAAATTATAGTAATAATTAGTAATTTAGTGGGCTACACAGATTTGTGTCGTGATAATTCATTGCGTTCACCCGAGTCTCGTTGGTCTGTCACTCCTCATCAATGTCAGGATATTTGATATGACCTGCTTTATGTTCACAAAAGCATGCAAGTTGTTGAGTTTCCAGCATGTCGTGTGATGCTTTCTCTGGTGTGTAAAGTCTCAGTGTGTGTGTGATCGCTCTTGGAAAAATTGGTTGCAATCTGACACATCACCAATAGAGGCTGCTAAAAAATACATATATCACCTTTAAATGTACTTTTTTAAAGTTTTTTTTTCTTTTATGCAACTTAATAAAGCTGCGACAATCCGAGAAACTAAAGTCTAAACATGAGGAAAACTCAAGAAGAAAACATATTTGCTGTGATTCCTCTTCTGGAGCTGGTCCTGAATAAATAAATCCTGAATTGTCTTTATACACAATAAACAGCTGTTTATTTGCAATTCTTCAACATTAGCAACCAATTTATCGAGGTTTTTTTTGTTTGTTTTTTTTCATTCAAAGTGACTTCATTCTTGCTGAGTCACTATCTAAACATAAATGTCTTGCTAGTGAAGGTTAGCAAATCAGGTTTGTAAGGTGGTTTTCATTCCACAGCTTGTCTCCTTTATTTAACACACCTCATTCAGATCATCAACTAATAAGACAACAGCGAGTTGCTGTTGTAGATCTGCACAATTAACCGTTAAAAGATAGCGATCCCGACACAGTCTTATTCCTAAACGACAACAATTTGGTTATGTCTATAGTATTGGAATAAAAGTTTATAGTTTGGATATAAACATTGATGTCTACGGTTGTGATCAAAGTTGAGTAAGTAACCTTTTGAAAGTCAATTAACACTTTAAATAAAGATTGTATCAATTAGCCTACATCGTTACTGTATTTGTCATTAAGTCATAACATTCGTTCAAAAACACAGACTACACTTGTTTCATTACTGGGTGATTCAATATGTCATAAAATTCAATTTAAAGCTGCAGTCCGCAGCTTTTTTTGGGTTAAAAATTACCCAAAATAATTTTTTGTACAAGGTCGGACAGATTCGGCTTGAAGTCGTTCATCCTCGGATGCAGCGGTCTATGTTTTGACATGAATTCAGATATCAATGTAATTTAAACAAATAATAACAATTATTATCGATTTTCAAATATTGTCATTATTTTAACATTATTTTAACGAATGTTTATATAAATGAACACTTAACAAAAAAGAATGCAGACATAGCGAGAAAAGCAAGATACCTCAGGAAACAGGAAAAAATTCAGCACACATGGGTAACAAACAGAAAAATCTTCATCAAGTTAAATGGGTCTCCAGAGGAGGCGAAAATTGTCATAGTAAAAAACATGGAGGAGTTGGACATTTTTTGGACGGGAAGTTCGGTCTGGACTCAATCCATTGAGGAGAAATTATGATCGGTTCAGAAATCACCGGCCAATCAAATTGCCAGGGCGGGCTTTATACGATGATTGACAGGTGGTCTTCAGTAACGTAATCCTCACGTCGTCAAAGAGCGCTTGTCAAAGATGAGTGCAGCTGGAGAATTGAGATGTATAGATTCCGCTGTCGCGTCTTTTGTTAAATAAATCGACAGCGCATTCATTTTAATAAACCAACAGAGTACTGCAATCAAGGCATTTGTCAATCGGAAATATATTTTTTGCGTCCTTCCTACATGATTGGGGAAAAGTGTAACTTATCAGCTGGCTCTGACGGTCGCTAAGAAGATGGGACGTAATGAAAAGCCTGTGGTCGTTGTGGTTTCTCCTTTGGTGGCACTCATGGAGAAGTAAGTAAAAGAAGTAACACTTGTTATTTAACTTCTAAAATAAATAAAGTAGGCAACGTTCTGTATTTGAAAACTGCGCAATGCAAAGGAGTTGACTTATGCGTTGCTCTGATTGGTTGGTAGGTCTACCGACTATCCAATTGAGTGCAGAGGTTTTTTTTTGTCCTGGTTCGGTTATGAAACGCCTCATAATTAAATTTCAATTGAGTGATTTCAGACTCATATTCTCATTAGAATGGTACCATTCATTGATTTGAAGAAAGCCTTCAATACTATTAATCATGCAATATTATTTAAGAAACTGGAAAGGTATGGGATATGAGGGGTAGCGGGCAATTGGATAAAAAGCTTTTTAAGTGATAGAATGCAATATGTGCAAATGGGTGAGTCCTCTTCTGATTGTCGTGTAATTTCCTGTGGTGTCCCCCAAGGGTCAGTATTGGGCCCCAAATTATTCAATTTGTACATCAATGATATATTTAATGTTTCTAAATTACTCAAGTTAGTTTTGTTTGCAGATGATTCCAACATTTTCTATTGTGATGACAATTATGATAAGGTAATTAATGTTGTAAACACGGAATTAAGGAATATTAAAGAATGGATGGACTGTAATAAATTGTCTTTAAACTTAGATAAAACTAAAGCCATTTTATTTGGTAATTATAAGAAAAAAATGGATAAGATGATTGAGATAGACGGGATACAAATCGAATATGTCTCTGAAATAAAATTTTTAGGAGTTATAATCGACAATAAACTAACTTGGAAAACTCACATCAGGCACATAAAAACCAAAGTCTCCAAAAGCCTTGCGATAATAAATACCGCCAAACAGGTACTTGATGAGAATGCACTACGTATCTTGTATTGCTCCTTAATTTTACCGTACTTAACTTACCGTACCGTACTGTGTTGAAGTATGGGGAAATAACTATAACAACTTAATTCGATCATTATTTATTCTACAAAAAAGGCTATACGTATTATACACAAGGCTGATTATCTTGAACATACAAATCCACTTTTTCTTAAATCTAAATTATTAAAAATACTGGACCTAGTTAAAGTTAATATAGCAAAATTTTTATTTAAAGCATTTCACAACCTTTTACCTGTTAACATACAAAAGTTATTTACGCAGAGTGAGCAGTCGTATAGTTTGAGAAGTTACGGTAACTTTGTAATACCAGTGGTTAGAACAACTAGGAGAAGTTTTTGTGTGTCTGTATGTGGGGTTTAACTTTGGAATAGTTTGGGGCTTGAACTTAAACAAAGCCAAAGTATTCCTCAATTTAAAGTACATTATAAACAGAAGGTCTTATCGCAATACATGTCGGAAATGGATTAATTTTGTGAGTTGTATTCATGTGTTTTGTTAATATTACCATGTAGGTATTCTGATTACCATTGGTGGTATTTTCATAGATGTATCAAGATCATATAGGGTGTGTATTTAGTATATGTTTTGTTTTGTTTTGGTACTGTTTTGCTTTTGATGAGGGAGAAGGGGTTCCCCTTCTTTCCTTTCTCATGTTTTCATATATGTATTTATATTCAAAATTGTTATTGAGTGTTATGATAATGTGGAAGGAAGCAATCATTATTGTTTGTTTTGTTTTCCTGTTATTGGTAACCGGGGTGGGTTCAAATAAGTTTGACTTCTATCCACTCCGTTTCGAGCAATAGATTGAGGTTTTGTTAAAGTTGATGTAAATATGATGAATTGAAAGGCTTGTACAGACTAACCAAAATGATTCGTATTGCCTTGTCAGGTGTAACTGCATATTGCTCGAAATAAAAAAAAATAAAAATAAAAATAAAATAAATAAATGTTTGCCTATATATAATTTAATGTCATTTTATTATTAATTTTTGAAACAATCAAGTCCTGGTGTCCACTACAGAGGTCATAGTATAACATGAATAAAATATCTTTTTTTTTTCTTCATTTGTTTCTTATGCTCTCAACAATGTGATTACATGAAGAAGAAAAAGAAACTTTTTTTGGGGGAAAAAAATGTTCTGGGCCTCAGGATGATATAAAGTATTTTAGCCATGGATGGCACATGTTGGTATGAGACATTTGAGAAGAAAGAAAACTAAAGTAGATGTTTATTCCTCAAACCAAACTGTGACAAAAGTCTTGACTGATTTCTGAAGACTTTGATTAAACCATCGTATATGGGCTATTATGGTGATTTTATAAAATATTATCAAGGTTGGAACAGCAAGATGAGTAAATAATGACAGAATATTTAACTAATCCACCACAATTACACCTCTATCATTCTTTACCTTGCATATACAGCAGAAAATAGGCCTTAAAGCAAAACACCCTCAAGCAACAAAACTGCTATACAGGGACATCGGATTTTTGACAACTTGCTCATTTCCAACCATGGTAGCTTTTCGCTTTCTCTAAACCAGGGGTGGGCAAACTTTTTGGCTCAAGGGCCACACTGGGTTTTAAAATTTGACAGAGGGCCGGCCATTTACATGGACCACGTAATTTACATAGTATATTAATTTATATGCTATAGATATCCCCATTTAGCATTATTATATTTTGGGTTTTTTTTTTATTTAATTTTATATTTATTTTAATGTTATATATATATTTATATTCTTTTTAAATATTGTTTATCCTTAGTGTTATTTAATCAGCCTAACAGTAAATTAGAAACAAAACACCAGCAAGTGTACACTTAGTAAAAATTAGAGAAATGGTGAATGGACTACTTTTATATAGCGCTTTCATAGACCCAATGGCCTCCAAAGCGCTTTTGCCTCACATTCACCCATTCACACACACATTCATACAACGACGGCGACGACAGCCATGCAAAGCGCCATCCAGCTCGTCGGGAGCAGCTGGGGTTAGGTGTCTTGCTCATGGACACCTCGACACTTGGTCAGGTGGAACCGAGGATTGAACCACCAACCTTTCGGGTTCTAAACAACCCACATGAACCACTGAGCCACTGCTGCTCCAATAAAGGTGGGGTTACATTAATTCAACTTTATTAAAACTCCATATGGTAATCAAATTGCACTTAATACACAAACGTCATACATTTGTGAAAAAAAATAAAATAAAAATAAAAAAAATGTACCAATTTATTTTAAGTATGATAAAATGTAAAAATCAAAACATTTAAGAACTTGAACAAACGGCAGAGACGGGAGCGTAGCGAGGCGGGCGATAAAGGTAACCGGAAGCAGTCCAAGAGACAAATACAGAGGAGAAAAGAAACTAAATATCAAAAGAAAAACTAAAAATCAAATGAAAACTAATCAGGTGTGCAAGTGGTTACTAACATTTTTTTCTCTGTGAGTTTCCAAAAAAGGAAAAAACATTAACGTGCAACAAGGAGCCTTGTTGTGCTTAAGTCGCTGTCTGAAGGAGTGCTGAAATGTCAATGATTCAATCGTGCAAACGTTCTGTTTCCTGGGATATTAGTTATAAATTGCATATGACAAATTACAAAAAACGGTCTGACTCTGCGGCGTGAGTGTAACGGAGGCCAGCTAGTAGTTGATGTGCGAGTAAACCACTCCCTGATCTCAATAGGCGCTCTAGCGACAGACGCTAGCTGCTGTAGTCTTTGCCTCCTTGTTAGCGCGCCTGACTCTCATGCCGGAGACCCGTGTTCGAGGCCCGCTCGGAGCGGGTCGAGTTGGACCCGTGTGTGTGAGGGGATACATGAGCTTTGCAATACGCACAACCGGCACATCCGGGAACTTACCTGTCAATTTTGTCCCCGCCCCCTTTTGGGGGAAAACAAACTAGAATCCCCATAGACTTCAATACAAAATAACGGCAAAAAGCAACGTCCGTACACAGCCGACAGACGTAAATAACTTAAGAAATCATTTATATAAAACATTTCAAGTAATTATATGTCCACCCTGCCTGCCATAGTGCGTGAAAAATACATACACAAACTTAATTTAGCCAATTTAAAATCATGTCCCTTTATTCTCCCAGCGTCAAATTGGGGTAACAACCCCACCCAGTGGCCAGAGGTGTCTTACCCGGACTTTTACCTCGTCGAGTCACGAGGTAAGCGAGTGAATGATTTTATTTCGCTTTTTAAAGTAAAAAAAACTTTAATGTATATCTCATGAATTAATGATGATGATGGCAGGTAGCCTGGGCTAGTTGATAACGGGCATAAAAAATGTATCTTTCACGCTCTATGGCAGGCAGGCTGGATATCCGGTGTATATAAGTGATTTCTTAAGTTATTTACGCCTGTCGGCTGTGTACGGACGTTGGTTTTTGCCGTTATTTTGTATTGAAGTCTATAGAGAGCCTAAGTCCCGCCCCTTCCGGTCGGCCACCATGGGACCTAACTTCGGAAAAATATTGAATGGTAGTCAATGGCAAGTGACAACTTATTTTTTTATTCCGTCTGAACTGTGCCCTCAATTACACATATGATGTTTGCCAATTTAAAAGATACATTTTAAAGTAAAGAAAGTCGCAGTTTGATGTAAAACCGTTGAGGTATAAAACTGTGAAAATACGTAATTACAAAGACTACAAACCCCAAAGGCGCACATTTTCTCTCAATGACTGAAGCTAACTTTACTGAGGCTGTCTGTCATTGTTTCTACAGCCTTACGTTATAATCGTAACGTTACGCCGTCCTACCTGAGTGTTTTGTACCAGACTGCACACACGAGCAGCGGATCTCGTTTCGCTGCCTGGGAGATGTAGTTCACAGAGCGATTTTCACATAAAACTAAACGTTACTCTTCTGTTGTATGACAAACTGCGACGTTCTTGACTTTGAGAATCATCTTTTAAATTGACAAACATCGTATGTGTAATAGAGGGCACAGTTCAGACGGAATAAAAAGATAAGTTGTCTTTCCCCATTGACTTCCATTCATATTTTTTCCGAAATAAGGTCCCATGAGCCGGAAGCGAAGAGGCGGGACTTAGGCTCTCTATGGCGAGTCTAGTTTCTTTCCCCCAAAAGTGGGCGTGAACATTCTGTGATGACGCAGCGCCGGTTGTGCGTATGCAACCGTTATTTATTCACTGTATGGTTTCCATGGTGACGCGTCATTGCTTGTCACGTGACACACCGCAGCACAGCCACAACAGCTCTGAATGAATGAGCTGCTTTATTCAAGTATTGCAGGAAAAAGGCAAAATGAATATGTGACAGGGATGTTGGTTTGGTGAATGGGTGATGGAAGTAGACACAGGGTCGGCGAATACTGGGGCTCATGCACTTAATTGAGTTACTTTCTCTCCCCACAGCGCTTGCTCGCGCTCACACAATTAATTCAGAATATTTCAAAAACAAATCACATATAAAACAGTACTCTTCCCGCTGGATTCAGCTTCTCAGGTCACAAATGCAGCAACACTCTTTCCACTGAAACAGCTTGCAGCCCAGCGTTTTCTCTCTCTCGACAGCGCGTGCACGAGCTCCCAGTCTCTCTCTCTCCCCACTCTGTCAGCAGGGCCCGCTTACCGCTCGGCTCCCCCCTCGCTCTCCCGCTACAGACCGCGCTGCACAACGCTCCCCATGCAAATGCAATCTCTATGACAATATTTTAAATATTCGAAGGGCCGGATTAAACAGCCTAACGGGCCGCATGTGGCCCGCGGGCCGTAGTTTGCCCACCCCTGGTCTAGAGCCTCCATTTTTGCGCGCTGGTCGAAGTCTCGTGGCCCTCTGTCAGAATCCAGAGTTTCAAGAAGATCGGAGGGGGTCAAAATTTCGGCCAAAAACGACAGTGTTACCCCTTATGTTTTTTTTTCAGGTCCAAATTTTGACCTTCGATATCTCGGCTCTGGGAGGGTTTAGAGCCTCCATTTTTGCAAGCTGGTCGAAGTCTCGTGGCCCTCTGTCAGAATCCAGAGTTTCAAGAAGATCGGAGGGGGTCAAAATTTCGGCCAAAAAAAAAAAAATGACAGTGTTACCCCTTATGTTTTTTTTTCAGGTCCAAATTTTGACCTTCGATATCTCGGCTCTGGAAGGGTCTAGAGCCTCCATTTTTGCGCGCTGGTCGAAGTCTCGTGGCCCTCTGTCAGAATCCAGAGTTTCAAGAAGATCAGAGGGGGTCAAAATTACGGCCAAAAAAAAAAAAAAATGACAGTGTTACGCCTTATGTTTTTTTTTTCAGGTCCAAATTTTGACCTTCGATATCTCGGCTCTGGAAGGGTCTAGAGCCTCCATTTTTGCGCGCTGGTCGAAGTCTCGTGGCCCTCTGTCAGAATCCAGAGTTTCAAGAAGATCGGAGGGGGTCAAAATTTCGGCCAAAAAAAAAATGACAGTGTTACCCCTTATGTTTTTTTTTCAGGTCCAAATTTTGACCTTCGATATCTCGGCTCTGGAAGGGTCTTGAGCCTCCATTTTTGCGCGCTGGTCGAAGTCTCGTGGCCCTCTGTCAGAATCCAGAGTTTCAAGAAGATCGGAGGGGGTCGAAATTTTGGCCAAAAAAAAAAATGACAGTGTTACCCCTTATGTTTTTTTTCAGGTCCAAATTTTGACCTTCGATATCTCGGCTCTGGAAGGGTCTAGAGCCTCAATTTTTGCGCGCTGGTCGAAGTCTCGTGGCCCTCTGTCAGAATCCAGAGTTTCAAGAAGATCGGAGGGGGTCAAAATTTCGGCCAAAAAAAAAAAAAAAATGACAGTGTTACCCCTTATGTTTTTTTTCAGGTCCAAATTTTGACCTTCGATATCTCGGCTCTGGAAGGGTCTAGAGCCTCCATTTTTGCGCGCTGGTCGAAGTCTCGTGACCCTCTGTCAGAATCCAGAGTTTCAAGAAGATCGGAGGGGGTCAAAATTTCGGCCAAAAAAAAAAAAATGACAGTGTTACCCCTTATGTTTTTTTTTTCAGGTCCAAATTTTGACCTTCGATATCTCGGCTCTGGAAGGGTCTAGAGCCTCCATTTTTGCGCGCTGGTCGAAGTCTCGTGGCCCTCTTTCAGAATCCAGAGTTTCAAGAAGATCGGAGGGGGTCAAAATTTCGGCCAAAAACGACAGTGTTACCCCTTATGTTTTTTTTTCGGGTCAAAACTTTGACATCCGATATCTCGGCTCTGGAAGGGTCTAGAGCCTCTATTTTTGCATGCTGGTCGAAGTCTCGTGGCCCTCTGTCAGAATCCAGAGTTTCAAGAAGATCGGAGGGGGTCAAAATTTCGGACAAAAATGACAGTGTTACCCCTTATGTTTTTTTTTTCAGGTCAAAACTTTGACATCCGATATCTCTGCTCTGGAAGGGTCTAGAGCCTCCATTTTTGCGCGCTGGTCAAAGTCTCGTGGCCCTCTGTCAGAATCCAGAATTTCAAGAAGATCGGAGGGGGTCAAGATTTCGGCCAAAAAAAAAAATGACAGTGTTACCCCTTATGTTTTTTTTTCAGGTCCAAATTTTGACCTTCGATATCTCGGCTCTGGAAGGGTCTAGAGCCTCCATTTTTGCGCGCTGGTCGAAGTCTCGTGGCCCTCTGTCAGAATCCAGAGTTTCAAGAAGATCAGAGGGGGTCAAAATTTCGGCCAAAAAAAAAAAAATGACAGTGTTACCCCTTATGTTTTTTTTTCAGGTCCAAATTTTGACCTTCGATATCTCGGCTCTGGAAGGGTCTAGAGCCTCCATTTTTGCGCGCTGGTCGAAGTCTCGTGGCCCTCTCTCAGAATCCAGAGTTTCAAGAAGATCGGAGGGGGTCAAAATTTCGGCCAAAAACGACAGTGTTTCCCCTTATGTTTTTTTTTTCGGGTCAAAACTTTGACATCCGATATCTCGGCTCTGGAAGGGTCTAGAGCCTCCATTTTTGCGCGCTGGTCGAAGTCTCGTGGCCCTCTGTCAGAATCCAGAGTTTCAAGAAGATCGGAGGGGGTCAAAATTTCGGCCAAAAACGACAGTGTTACCCCTTATGTTTTTTTTTCAGGTCAAAACTTTGACATCCGATATCTCGGCTCTGGAAGGGTCTAGAGCCTCCATTTTTGCGCGCTGGTCGAAGTCTCGTGGCCCTCTGTCAGAATCCAGAGTTTCAAGAAGATCGGAGGGGGTCAAAATTTCGGCCAAAAACGACAGTGTTACCCCTTATGTTTTTTTTTTCAGGTCAAAACTTTGACATCCGATATCTCGGCTCTGGAAGGGTCTAGAGCCTCCATTTTTGCGCGCTGGTCGAAGTCTCGTGGCCCTCTGTCAGAATCCAGAGTTTCAAGAAGATCGGAGGGGGTCAAAATTTCGGCCAAAAAAAAAAAATTACAGTGTTACCCCTTATGTTTTTTTTTTCGGGTCCAAATTTTAACCTTCGATATCTCGGCTCTGGAAGGGTCTAGAGCCTCCATTTTTGCGCGCTGGTCGAAGTCTCGTGGCCCTCTGTCAGAATCCAGAGTTTCAAGAAGATCGGAGGGGGTCAAAATTTCGGCCAAAATCGACAGTGTTACCCCTTATGTTTTTTTTAGGTCCAAATTTTAACCTTCGATATCTCGGCTCTGGAAGGGTCTAGAGCCTCCATTTTTGCGCGCTGGTCGAAGTCTCGTGGCCCTCTGTCAGAATCCAGAATTTCAAGAAGATCGGAGGGGGTCAAGATTTCGGCCAAAAAAAAAATGACAGTGTTACCCCTTATGTTTTTTTTTCAGGTCCAAATTTTGACCTTCGATATCTCGGCTCTGGAAGGGTCTAGAGCCTCCATTTTTGCGCGCTGGTCGAAGTCTCGTGGCCCTCTGTCAGAATCCAGAGTTTCAAGAAGATCAGAGGGGGTCAAAATTTCGGTCAAAAAAAAAAAAATGATAGTGTTACCCCTTATGTTTTTTTTTCAGGTCCAAATTTTGACCTTCGATATCTCGGCTCTGGAAGGGTCTAGAGCCTCCATTTTTGCGCGCTGGTCGAAGTCTCGTGGCCCTCTGTCAGAATCCAGAGTTTCAAGAAGATCGGAGGGGGTCAAAATTTCGGCCAAAAACGACAGTGTTACCCCTTATGTTTTTTTTTTCGGGTCAAAACTTTGACATCCGATATCTCGGCTCTGGAAGGGTCTAGAGCCTCCATTTTTGCGCGCTGGTCGAAGTCTCGTGGCCCTCTGTCAGAATCCAGAGTTTCAAGAAGATCGGAGGGGGTCAAAATTTCGGCCAAAAACGACAGTGTTACCCCTTATGTTTTTTTTTCAGGTCAAAACTTTGACATCCGATATCTCGGCTCTGGAAGGGTCTAGAGCCTCCATTTTTGCGCGCTGGTCGAAGTCTCGTGGCCCTCTGTCAGAATCCAGAGTTTCAAGAAGATCGGAGGGGGTAAAAATTTCGGCCAAAAAAAAAATTACAGTGTTACCCCTTATGTTTTTTTTTTCAGGTCCAAATTTTAACCTTCGATATCTCGGCTCTGGAAGGGTCTAGAGCCTCCATTTTTGCGCGCTGGTCGAAGTCTCGTGGCCCTCTGTCAGAATCCAGAGTTTCAAGAAGATCGGAGGGGGTCAAAATTTCGGCCAAAAACGACAGTGTTACCCCTTATGTTTTTTTTTTTTTCGGGTCAAAACTTTGACATCCGATATCTCGGCTCTGGAAGGGTCTAGAGCCTCCATTTTTGCACGCTGGTCGAAGTCTCGTGGCCCTCTGTCAGAATCCAGAGTTTCAAGAAGATCGGAGGGGGTCAAAATTTCGGCCAAAAACGACAGTGTTACCCCTTATGTTTTTTTTTTCAGGTCAAAACTTTGACATCCGATATCTCGGCTCTGGAAGGGTCTAGAGCCTCCATTTTTTCGCGCTGGTCGAAGTCTCGTGGCCCTCTGTCAGAATCCAGAGTTTCAAGAAGATCGGAGGGGGTCAAAATTTCGGCCAAAAACGACAGTGTTACCCCTTATGTTTTTTTTTTCAGGTCAAAACTTTGACATCCGATATCTCGGCTCTGGAAGGGTCTAGAGCCTCCATTTTTGTGCGCTGGTCGAAGTCTCGTGGCCCTCTGTCAGAATCCAGAGTTTCAAGAAGATCGGAGGGGGTCAAAATTTCGGCCAAAAACGACAGTGTTACCCCTTATGTTTTTTTTTTTCGGGTCAAAACTTTGACATCCGATATCTCGGCTCTGGAAGGGTCTAGAGCCTCCATTTTTGCGCGCTGGTAGAAGTCTCGTGGCCCTCTGTCAGAATCCAGAGTTTCAAGAAGATCGGAGGGGGTCAAAATTTCGGCCAAAAACGACAGTGTTACCCCTTATGTTTTTTTTTTTCAGGTCAAAACTTTGACATCCGATATCTCGGCTCTGGAAGGGTCTAGAGTCTCCATTTTTGCGCGCTGGTCGAAGTCTCGTGGCCCTCTGTCAGAATCCAGAGTTTCAAGAAGATCGGAGGGGGTCAAAATTTCGGCCAAAAACGACAGTGTTACCCCTTATGTTTTTTTTTCAGGTCAAAACTTTGACATCCGATATCTCGGCTCTGGAAGGGTCTAGAGCCTCCATTTTTGCGCGCTGGTCGAAGTCTTGTGGCCCTCTGTCAGAATCCAGAGTTTCAAGAAGATCGGAGGGGGTCAAAATTTCGGCCAAAAACGACAGTGTTACCCCTTATGTTTTTTTTTTCAGGTCAAAACTTTGACATCCGATATCTCGGCTCTGGAAGGGTCTAGAGCCTCCATTTTTGCGCGCTGGTCGAAGTCTCGTGGCCCTCTGTCAGAATCCAGAGTTTCAAGAAGATCGGAGGGGGTCAAAATTTCGGCCAAAAACGACAGTGTTACCCCTTATGTTTTTTTTTCAGGTCAAAACTTTGACATCCGATATCTCGGCTCTGGAAGGGTCTAGAGCCTCCATTTTTGCGCGCTGGTCGAAGTCTCGTGGCCCTCTGTCAGAATCCAGAGTTTCAAGAAGATCGGAGGGGGTCAAAATTTCGGCCAAAAACGACAGTGTTACCCCTTATGTTTTTTTTTTCGGGTCAAAACTTTGACATCCGATATCTCGGCTCTGGAAGGGTCTAGAGCCTCCATTTTTGCGTGCTGGTCGAAGTCTCGTGGCCCTCTGTCAGAATCCGGAGTTTCAAGAAGATCGGAGGGGGTCAAAATTTCGGCCAAAAACGACAGTGTTACCCCTTATGTTTTTTTTTCGGGTCAAAACTTTGACATCCGATATCTCGGCTCTGGAAGGGTCTAGAGCCTCCATTTTTGCGCGCTGGTCGAAGTCTTGTGGCCCTCTGTCAGAATCCAGAGTTTCAAGAAGATCGGAGGGGGTCAAAATTTCGGCCAAAAACGACAGTGTTACCCCTTATGTTTTTTTTTCGGGTCAAAACTTTGACATCCGATATATCGGCTCTGGAAGGGTCTGGAGCCTCCATTTTTGCGCACTGGTCGAAGTCTCGTGGCCCTCTGTCAGAATCCAGAGTTTCAAGAAGATCGGAGGGGGTCAAAATTTCGGCCGAAAACGACAGTGTTACCCCTTATGTTTTTTTTTCGGGTCAAAACTTTGACATCCGATATCTCGGCTCTGGAAGGGTCTAGAGCCTCCATTTTTGCGCGCTGGTCGAAGTCTCGTGGCCCTCTGTCAGAATCCAGAGTTTCAAGAAGATCAGAGCAGGTCAAAATTTCGGCCAAAAACGACAGTGTTACCCCTTATGTTTTTTTTTCAGGTCAAAACTTTGACATCCGATATCTCGGCTCTGGAAGGGTCTACAGCCTCCATTTTTGCGCGCTGGTCGAAGTCTCGTGGCCCTCTGTCAGAATCCAGAGTTTCAAGAAGATCGGAGGGGGTCAAAATTTCGGCCAAAAACAACAGTGTTACCCCTTATGTTTTTTTTTTCGGGTCAAAACTTTGACGTCCGATATCTCGGCTCTGGAAGGGTCTAGAGCCTCCATTTTTGCGCGCTGGTCGAAGTCTCGTGGCCCTCTGTCAGAATCCAGAGTTTCAAGAAGATCGGAGGGGGTCAAAATTTCGGCCAAAAACGACAGTGTTACCCCTTATGTTTTTTTTTCAGGGCAAAACTTTGACATCCGATATCTCGGCTCTGGAAGGGTCTAGAGCCTCCATTTTTGCGCGCTGGTCGAAGTCTCGTGGCCCTCTGTCAGAATCCAGAGTTTCAAGAAGATCGGAGGGGGTCAAAATTTCGGCCAAAAACGACAGTGTTACCCCTTATGTTTTTTTTTCAGGTCAAACCTTTGACATCCGATATCTCGGCTCTGGAAGGGTCTAGAGCCTCCATTTTTGCGCGCTGGTCGAAGTCTCGTGGCCCTCTGTCAGAATCCAGAGTTTCAAGAAGATCGGAGGGGGTCAAAATTTCGGCCAAAAACGACAGTGTTACCCCTTATGTTTTTTTTTCAGGTCAAACCTTTGACATCCGATATCTCGGCTCTGGAAGGGTCTAGAGCCTCCATTTTTGCGCGCTGGTCGAAGTCTCGTGGCCCTCTGTCAGAATCCAGAGTTTCAAGAAGATCGGAGGGGGTCAAAATTTCGGCCAAAAACGACAGTGTTACCCCTTATGTTTTTTTTTCAGGTCAAAACTTTGACATCCGATATCTCGGCTCTGGAAGGGTCTAGAGCCTCCATTTTTGCGCGCTGGTCGAAGTCTCGTGGCCCTCTGTCAGAATCCAGAGTTTCAAGAAGATCGGAGGGGGTCAAAATTTCGGCCAAAAACGACAGTGTTACCCCTTATGTTTTTTTTTTCAGGTCAAAACTTTGACATCCGATATCTCGGCTCTGGAAGGGTCTACAGCCTCCATTTTTGCGCGCTGGTCGAAGTCTCGTGGCCCTCTGTCAGAATCCAGAGTTTCAAGAAGATTGGAGGGGGTCAAAATTTCGGCCAAAAACAACAGTGTTACCCCTTATGTTTTTTTTTTCGGGTCAAAACTTTGACGTCCGATATCTCGGCTCTGGAAGGGTCTAGAGCCTCCATTTTTTCGCGCTGGTCGAAGTCTCATGGCCCTCTGTCAGAATCCAGAGTTTCAAGAAGATCGGAGGGGGTCAACATTTCGGCCAAAAACGACAGTGTTACCCCTTATGTTTTTTTTTTTTCAGGTCAAAACTTTGACATCCGATATCTCGGCTCTGGAAGGGTCTAGAGCCTCAATTTTTGCGCGCTGGTCGAAGTCTCGTGGCCCTCTGTCAGAATCCAGAGTTTCAAGAAGATCGGAGGGGGTCAAAATTTCGGCCAAAAAGGACAGTGTTACCCCTTATGTTTTTTTTTTCGGGTCAAAACTTTGAAATCCGATATCTCGGCTCTGGAAGGGTCTAGAGCCTCCATTTCTGCGCGCTGGTCGAAGTCTCGTGGCCCTCTGTCAGAATCCAGAGTTTCAAGAAGATCAGAGGGGGTCAAAATTTCGGCCAAAAACGACAGTGTTACCCCTTATGTTTTTTTTTCGGGTCAAAACTTTGACATCCGATAACTCGGCTCTGGAAGGGTCTAGAGCCTCCATTTTTGCGCGCTGGTCGAAGTCTCGTGGCCCTCTGTCAGAATCCAGAGTTTCAAGAAGATCGGAGGGGGTCAAAATTTCGGCCAAAAACGACAGTGTTACCCCTTATGTTTTTTTTTCAGGTCCAAATTTTGACCTTCGATATCTCGGCTCTGGAAGGGTCTAGAGCCTCCATTTTTGCGCGCTGGTCGAAGTCTCGTGGCCCTCTGTCAGAATCCAGAGTTTCAAGAAGATCGGAGGGGGTCAAAATTTCGGCCAAAAACGACAGTGTTACCCCTTATGTTTTTTTTTTCGGGTCAAAACTTTGACATCCGATATCTCGGCTCTGGAGAGGTCTAGAGCCTCCATTTTTGCGCGCTGGTCGAAGTCTCGTGGCCCTCTGTCAGAATCCAGAGTTTCAAGAAGATGGGAGGGGGTCAACATTTCGGCCAAAAAAAAAAAATGACAGTGTTACCCCTTATGTTTTTTTTCAGGTCAAAACTTTGACATCCGATATCTCGGCTCTGGAAGGGTCTAGAGCCTCCATTTTTGCGCGCTGGTCGAAGTCTCGTGGCCCTCTGTCAGAATCCAGAGTTTCAAGAAGATCGGAGGGGGTCAAAATTTCGGCCAAAAACGACAGTGTTACCCCTTATGTTTTTTTTCAGGTCAAACCTTTGACATCCGATATCTCGGCTCTGGAAGGGTCTAGAGCCTCCATTTTTGCGCGCTGGTCGAAGTCTCGTGGCCCTCTGTCAGAATCCAGAGTTTCAAGAAGATCGGAGGGGGTCAAAATTTCGGCCAAAAACGACAGTGTTACCCCTTATGGTTTTTTTTCAGGTCAAAACTTTGACATCCGATATCTCGGCTCTGGAAGGGTCTAGAGCCTCCATTTTTGCGCGCTGGTCGAAGTCTCGTGGCCCTCTGTCAGAATCCAGAGTTTCAAGAAGATCGGAGGGGGTCAAAATTTCGGCCAAAAACGACAGTGTTACCCCTTATGTTTTTTTTTTCAGGTCAAAACTTTGACATCCGATATCTCGGCTCTGGAAGGGTCTAGAGCCTCCATTTTTGCGCGCTGGTCGAAGTCTCGTGGCCCTCTGTCAGAATCCGGAGTTTCAAGAAGATCGGAGGGGGTCAAAATTTCGGCCAAAAACGACAGTGTTACCCCTTATGTTTTTTTTTCGGGTCAAAACTTTGACATCCGATATCTCGGCTCTGGAAGGGTCTAGAGCCTCCATTTTTGCGCGCTGGTCGAAGTCTCGTGGCCCTCTGTCAGAATCCAGAGTTTCAAGAAGATCAGAGCGGGTCAAAATTTCGGCCAAAAACGACAGTGTTACCCCTTATGTTTTTTTTTCAGGTCAAAACTTTGACATCCGATATCTCGGCTCTGGAAGGGTCTACAGCCTCCATTTTTGCGCGCTGGTCGAAGTCTCGTGGCCCTCTGTCAGAATCCAGAGTTTCAAGAAGATCGGAGGGGGTCAAAATTTCGGCCAAAAACAACAGTGTTACCCCTTATGTTTTTTTTTTCGGGTCAAAACTTTGACGTCCGATATCTCGGCTCTGGAAGGGTCTAGAGCCTCCATTTTTGCGCGCTGGTCGAAGTCTCGTGGCCCTCTGTCAGAATCCAGAGTTTCAAGAAGATCGGAGGGGGTCAAAATTTCGGCCAAAAACGACAGTGTTACCCCTTATGTTTTTTTTTCAGGGCAAAACTTTGACATCCGATATCTCGGCTCTGGAAGGGTCTAGAGCCTCCATTTT
The DNA here is from genome assembly GCA_038021265.1 of Cyprinella venusta. Taxonomy (NCBI): domain Eukaryota; kingdom Metazoa; phylum Chordata; class Actinopteri; order Cypriniformes; family Leuciscidae; genus Cyprinella; species Cyprinella venusta. Next base: position 10,075,260 of record CM075871.1, read on the forward strand.
TGCGCGCTGGTCGAAGTCTCGTGGCCCTCTGTCAGAATCCAGAGTTTCAAGAAGATCGGAGGGGGTCAAAATTTCGGCCAAAAACGACAGTGTTACCCCTTATGTTTTTTTTTCAGGTCAAACCTTTGACATCCGATATCTCGGCTCTGGAAGGGTCTAGAGCCTCCATTTTTGCGCGCTGGTCGAAGTCTCGTGGCCCTCTGTCAGAATCCAGAGTTTCAAGAAGATCGGAGGGGGTCAAAATTTCGGCCAAAAATGACAGTGTTACCCCTTATGTTTTTTTTTCAGGTCAAACCTTTGACATCCGATATCTCGGCTCTGGAAGGGTCTAGAGCCTCCATTTTTGCGCGCTGGTCGAAGTCTCGTGGCCCTCTGTCAGAATCCAGAGTTTCAAGAAGATCGGAGGGGGTCAAAATTTCGGCCAAAAACGACAGTGTTACCCCTTATGTTTTTTTTTCAGGTCAAAACTTTGACATCCGATATCTCGGCTCTGGAAGGGTCTAGAGCCTCCATTTTTGCGCGCTGGTCGAAGTCTCGTGGCCCTCTGTCAGAATCCAGAGTTTCAAGAAGATCGGAGGGGGTCAAAATTTCGGCCAAAAACGACAGTGTTACCCCTTATGTTTTTTTTTCAGGTCAAAACTTTGACATCCGATATCTCGGCTCTGGAAGGGTCTACAGCCTCCATTTTTGCGCGCTGGTCGAAGTCTCGTGGCCCTCTGTCAGAATCCAGAGTTTCAAGAAGATTGGAGGGGGTCAAAATTTCGGCCAAAAACAACAGTGTTACCCCTTATGTTTTTTTTTTTCGGGTCAAAACTTTGACGTCCGATATCTCGGCTCTGGAAGGGTCTAGAGCCTCCATTTTTTCGCGCTGGTCGAAGTCTCATGGCCCTCTGTCAGAATCCAGAGTTTCAAGAAGATCGGAGGGGGTCAACATTTCGGCCAAAAACGACAGTGTTACCCCTTATGTTTTTTTTTTCAGGTCAAAACTTTGACATCCGATATCTCGGCTCTGGAAGGGTCTAGAGCCTCAATTTTTGCGCGCTGGTCGAAGTCTCGTGGCCCTCTGTCAGAATCCAGAGTTTCAAGAAGATCGGAGGGGGTCAAAATTTCGGCCAAAAAGGACAGTGTTACCCCTTATGTTTTTTTTTTCGGGTCAAAACTTTGAAATCCGATATCTCGGCTCTGGAAGGGTCTAGAGCCTCCATTTCTGCGCGCTGGTCGAAGTCTCGTGGCCCTCTGTCAGAATCCAGAGTTTCAAGAAGATCAGAGGGGGTCAAAATTTCGGCCAAAAACGACAGTGTTACCCCTTATGTTTTTTTTTCGGGTCAAAACTTTGACATCCGATAACTCGGCTCTGGAAGGGTCTAGAGCCTCCATTTTTGCGTGCTGGTCGAAGTCTCGTGGCCCTCTGTCAGAATCCAGAGTTTCAAGAAGATCGGAGGGGGTCAAAATTTCGGCCAAAAACGACAGTGTTACCCCTTATGTTTTTTTTTCAGGTCCAAATTTTGACCTTCGATATCTCGGCTCTGGAAGGGTCTAGAGCCTCCATTTTTGCGCGCTGGTCGAAGTCTCGTGGCCCTCTGTCAGAATCCAGAGTTTCAAGAAGATCGGAGGGGGTCAAAATTTCGGCCAAAAACGACAGTGTTACCCCTTATGTTTTTTTTTTCGGGTCAAAACTTTGACATCCGATATCTCGGCTCTGGAGAGGTCTAGAGCCTCCATTTTTGCGCGCTGGTCGAAGTCTCGTGGCCCTCTGTCAGAATCCAGAGTTTCAAGAAGATGGGAGGGGGTCAACATTTCGGCCAAAAAAAAAAAAATGACAGTGTTACCCCTTATGTTTTTTTTCAGGTCAAAACTTTGACATCCGATATCTCGGCTCTGGAAGGGTCTAGAGCCTCCATTTTTGCGCGCTGGTCGAAGTCTCGTGGCCCTCTGTCAGAATCCAGAGTTTCAAGAAGATCGGAGGGGGTCAAAATTTCGGCCAAAAACGACAGTGTTACCCCTTATGTTTTTTTTTCAGGTCAAACCTTTGACATCCGATATATCGGCTCTGGAAGGGTCTAGAGCCTCCATTTTTGCGCGCTGGTCGAAGTCTCGTGGCCCTCTGTCAGAATCCAGAGTTTCAAGAAGATCGGAGGGGGTCAAAATTTCGACCAAAAACGACAGTGTTACCCCTTATGTTTTTTTTTCAGGTCAAAACTTTGACATCCGATATCTCGGCTCTGGAAGGGTCTAGAGCCTCCATTTTTGCGCGCTGGTCGAAGTCTCGTGGCCCTCTGTCAGAATCCAGAGTTTCAAGAAGATCGGAGGGGGTCAAAATTTCGGCCAAAAACGACAGTGTTACCCCTTATGTTTTTTTTTCAGGTCAAAACTTTGACATCCGATATCTCGGCTCTGGAAGGGTCTACAGCCTCCATTTTTGCGCGCTGGTCGAAGTCTCGTGGCCCTCTGTCAGAATCCAGAGTTTCAAGAAGATTGGAGGGGGTCAAAATTTCGGCCAAAAACAACAGTGTTACCCCTTATGTTTTTTTTTTCGGGTCAAAACTTTGACGTCCGATATCTCGGCTCTGGAAGGGTCTAGAGCCTCCATTTTTTCGCGCTGGTCGAAGTCTCATGGCCCTCTGTCAGAATCCAGAGTTTCAAGAAGATCGGAGGGGGTCAACATTTCGGCCAAAAACGACAGTGTTACCCCTTATGGTTTTTTTTTTCAGGTCAAAACTTTGACATCCGATATCTCGGCTCTGGAAGGGTCTAGAGCCTCAATTTTTGCGCGCTGGTCGAAGTCTCGTGGCCCTCTGTCAGAATCCAGAGTTTCAAGAAGATCGGAGGGGGTCAAAATTTCGGCCAAAAAGGACAGTGTTACCCCTTATGTTTTTTTTTTCGGGTCAAAACTTTGAAATCCGATATCTCGGCTCTGGAAGGGTCTAGAGCCTCCATTTTTGCGCGCTGGTCGAAGTCTCGTGGCCCTCTGTCAGAATCCAGAGTTTCAAGAAGATCAGAGGGGGTCAAAATTTCGGCCAAAAACGACAGTGTTACCCCTTATGTTTTTTTTTCGGGTCAAAACTTTGACATCCGATAACTCGGCTCTGGAAGGGTCTAGAGCCTCCATTTTTGCGCGCTGGTCGAAGTCTCGTGGCCCTCTGTCAGAATCCAGAGTTTCAAGAAGATCGGAGGGGGTCAAAATTTCGGCCAAAAACGACAGTGTTACCCCTTATGTTTTTTTTTCAGGTCCAAATTTTGACCTTCGATATCTCGGCTCTGGAAGGGTCTAGAGCCTCCATTTTTGCGCGCTGGTCGAATTCTCGTGGCCCTCTGTCAGAATCCAGAGTTTCAAGAAGATCGGAGGGGGTCAAAATTTCGGCCAAAAACGACAGTGTTACCCCTTATATTTTTTTTTTCGGGTCAAAACTTTGACATCCGATATCTCGGCTCTGGAGAGGTCTAGAGCCTCCATTTTTGCGCGCTGGTCGAAGTCTCGTGGCCCTCTGTCAGAATCCAGAGTTTCAAGAAGATGGGAGGGGGTCAACATTTCGGCCAAAAAAAAAAAATGACAGTGTTACCCCTTATGTTTTTTTTCAGGTCAAAACTTTGACATCCGATATCTCGGCTCTGGAAGGGTCTAGAGCCTCCATTTTTGCGCGCTGGTCGAAGTCTCGTGGCCCTCTGTCAGAATCCAGAGTTTCAAGAAGATCGGAGGGGGTCAAAATTTCGGCCAAAAACGACAGTGTTACCCCTTATGTTTTTTTTTCAGGTCAAACCTTTGACATCCGATATCTCGGCTCTGGAAGGGTCTAGAGCCTCCATTTTTGCGCGCTGGTCGAAGTCTCGTGGCCCTCTATCAGAATCCAGAGTTTCAAGAAGATCGGAGGGGGTCAAAATTTCGGCCAAAAACGACAGTGTTACCCCTTATGTTTTTTTTTCAGGTCAAAACTTTGACATCCGATATCTCGGCTCTGGAAGGGTCTAGAGCCTCCATTTTTGCGCGCTGGTCGAAGTCTCGTGGCCCTCTGTCAGAATCCAGAGTTTCAAGAAGATCGGAGGGGGTCAAAATTTCGGCCAAAAACGACAGTGTTACCCCTTATGTTTTTTTTTCAGGTCAAAACTTTGACATCCAATATCTCGGCTCTGGAAGGGTCTAGAGCCTCCATTTTTGCGCGCTGGTCGAAGTCTCGTGGCCCTCTGTCAGAATCCAGAATTTCAAGAAGATCAGAGGGGGTCAAAATTTCGGCCAAAAAAAAAAATGACAGTGTTACCCCTTATGTTTTTTTTTCAGGTCCAAATTTTGACCTTCGATATCTCGGCTCTGGAAGGGTCTAGAGCCTCCATTTTTGCACGCTGGTCGAAGTCTCGTGGCCCTCTGTCAGAATCCAGAGTTTCAAGAAGATCGGAGGGGGTCAAAATTTCGGCCAAAAACGACAGTGTTACCCCTTATGTTTTTTTTTCAGGTCAAAACTTTGACATCCGATATCTCGGCTCTGGAAGGGTCTAGAGCCTCCATTTTTGCGCGCTGGTCATAAGTCTCGTGGCCCTCTGTCAGAATCCAGAGTTTCAAGAAGATCAGAGGGGGTCAAAATTTCGTCCAAAAACGACAGTGTTACCCCTTATGTTTTTTTTTTCAGGTCAAAACTTTGACATCCGATATCTCGGCTCTGGAAGGGTCTAGAGCCTCCATTTTTGCGCGCTGGTCGAAGTCTCGTGGCCCTCTGTCAGAATCCAGAGTTTCAAGAAGATCGGAGGGGGTCAAAATTTCGGCCAAAAACGACAGTGTTACCCCTTATGTTTTTTTTTCAGGTCAAAACTTTGACATCCGATATCTCGGCTCTGGAAGGGTCTAGAGCCTCCATTTTTGCGCGCTGGTCGAAGTCTCGTGGCCCTCTGTCAGAATCCAGAGTTTCAAGAAGATCAGAGGGGGTCAAAATTTCGGCCAAAAAAAAAATTACAGTGTTACCCCTTATGTTTTTTTTTTCAGGTCCAAATTTTAACCTTCGATATCTCGGCTCTGGAAGGGTCTAGAGCCTCCATTTTTGCGCGCTGGTCGAAGTCTCGTGGCCCTCTGTCAGAATCCAGAGTTTCAAGAAGATCGGAGGGGGTCAACATTTCGGCCAAAAACGACAGTGTTACCCCTTATGGTTTTTTTTTCAGGTCAAAACTTTGACATCCGATATCTCGGCTCTGGAAGGGTCTAGAGCCTCTATTTTTGCATGCTGGTCGAAGTCTCGTGGCCCTCTGTCAGAATCCAGAGTTTCAAGAAGATCGGAGGGGGTCAAAATTTCGGCCAAAAAGGACAGTGTTACCCCTTATGTTTTTTTTTTCGGGTCAAAACTTTGAAATCCGATATCTCGGCTCTGGAAGGGTCTAGAGCCTCCATTTTTGCGCGCTGGTCGAAGTCTCGTGGCCCTCTGTCAGAATCCAGAGTTTCAAGAAGATCAGAGGGGGTCAAAATTTCGGCCAAAAACGACAGTGTTACCCCTTATGTTTTTTTTTCGGGTCAAAACTTTGACATCCGATAACTCGGCTCTGGAAGGGTCTAGAGCCTCCATTTTTGCGCGCTGGTCGAAGTCTCGTGGCCCTCTGTCAGAATCCAGAGTTTCAAGAAGATCGGAGGGGGTCAAAATTTCGGCCAAAAACGACAGTGTTACCCCTTATGTTTTTTTTTCAGGTCCAAATTTTGACCTTCGATATCTCGGCTCTGGAAGGGTCTAGAGCCTCCATTTTTGCGCGCTGGTCGAATTCTCGTGGCCCTCTGTCAGAATCCAGAGTTTCAAGAAGATCGGAGGGGGTCAAAATTTCGGCCAAAAACGACAGTGTTACCCCTTATATTTTTTTTTTCGGGTCAAAACTTTGACATCCGATATCTCGGCTCTGGAGAGGTCTAGAGCCTCCATTTTTGCGCGCTGGTCGAAGTCTCGTGGCCCTCTGTCAGAATCCAGAGTTTCAAGAAGATGGGAGGGGGTCAACATTTCGGCCAAAAAAAAAAAAATGACAGTGTTACCCCTTATGTTTTTTTTCAGGTCAAAACTTTGACATCCGATATCTCGGCTCTGGAAGGGTCTAGAGCCTCCATTTTTGCGCGCTGGTCGAAGTCTCGTGGCCCTCTGTCAGAATCCAGAGTTTCAAGAAGATCGGAGGGGGTCAAAATTTCGGCCAAAAACGACAGTGTTACCCCTTATGTTTTTTTTTCAGGTCAAACCTTTGACATCCGATATCTCGGCTCTGGAAGGGTCTAGAGCCTCCATTTTTGCGCGCTGGTCGAAGTCTCGTGGCCCTCTATCAGAATCCAGAGTTTCAAGAAGATCGGAGGGGGTCAAAATTTCGGCCAAAAACGACAGTGTTACCCCTTATGTTTTTTTTTCAGGTCAAAACTTTGACATCCGATATCTCGGCTCTGGAAGGGTCTAGAGCCTCCATTTTTGCGCGCTGGTCGAAGTCTCGTGGCCCTCTGTCAGAATCCAGAGTTTCAAGAAGATCGGAGGGGGTCAAAATTTCGGCCAAAAACGACAGTGTTACCCCTTATGTTTTTTTTTCAGGTCAAAACTTTGACATCCAATATCTCGGCTCTGGAAGGGTCTAGAGCCTCCATTTTTGCGCGCTGGTCGAAGTCTCGTGGCCCTCTGTCAGAATCCAGAATTTCAAGAAGATCAGAGGGGGTCAAAATTTCGGCCAAAAAAAAAAATGACAGTGTTACCCCTTATGTTTTTTTTTCAGGTCCAAATTTTGACCTTCGATATCTCGGCTCTGGAAGGGTCTAGAGCCTCCATTTTTGCACGCTGGTCGAAGTCTCGTGGCCCTCTGTCAGAATCCAGAGTTTCAAGAAGATCGGAGGGGGTCAAAATTTCGGCCAAAAACGACAGTGTTACCCCTTATGTTTTTTTTTCAGGTCAAAACTTTGACATCCGATATCTCGGCTCTGGAAGGGTCTAGAGCCTCCATTTTTGCGCGCTGGTCATAAGTCTCGTGGCCCTCTGTCAGAATCCAGAGTTTCAAGAAGATCAGAGGGGGTCAAAATTTCGTCCAAAAACGACAGTGTTACCCCTTATGTTTTTTTTTTCAGGTCAAAACTTTGACATCCGATATCTCGGCTCTGGAAGGGTCTAGAGCCTCCATTTTTGCGCGCTGGTCGAAGTCTCGTGGCCCTCTGTCAGAATCCAGAGTTTCAAGAAGATCGGAGGGGGTCAAAATTTCGGCCAAAAACGACAGTGTTACCCCTTATGTTTTTTTTTCAGGTCAAAACTTTGACATCCGATATCTCGGCTCTGGAAGGGTCTAGAGCCTCCATTTTTGCGCGCTGGTCGAAGTCTCGTGGCCCTCTGTCAGAATCCAGAGTTTCAAGAAGATCAGAGGGGGTCAAAATTTCGGCCAAAAAAAAAATTACAGTGTTACCCCTTATGTTTTTTTTTTCAGGTCCAAATTTTAACCTTCGATATCTCGGCTCTGGAAGGGTCTAGAGCCTCCATTTTTGCGCGCTGGTCGAAGTCTCGTGGCCCTCTGTCAGAATCCAGAGTTTCAAGAAGATCGGAGGGGGTCAAAATTTCGGCCAAAAACTACAGTGTTACCCCTTATGTTTTTTTTTTTTTTCGGGTCAAAACTTTGACATCCGATATCTCGGCTCTGGAAGGGTCTAGAGCCTCCATTTTTGCGCGCTGGTCGAAGTCTCGTGGCCCTCTGTCAGAATCCAGAGTTTCAAGAAGATCGGAGGGGGTCAAAATTTCGGCTAAAAACGACAGTGTTACCCCTTATGTTTTTTTTTTCAGGTCAAAACTTTGACATCCGATATCTCGGCTCTGGAAGGGTCTAGAGCCTCCATTTTTGCGCGCTGGTCGAAGTCTCGTGGCCCTCTGTCAGAATCCAGAGTTTCAAGAAGATCGGAGGGGGTCAAAATTTCGGCCAAAAACGACAGTGTTACCCCTTATGGTTTTTTTTTCGTGTCAAAACTTTGACATCCGATATCTCGGCTTTGGAAGGGTCTAGAGCCTCCATTTTTGCGCGCTGGTCGAAGTCTCGTGGCCCTCTGTCAGAATCCAGAGTTTCAAGAAGATCGGAGGGGGTCAAAATTTTGGCCAAAAACGACAGTGTTACTCCTTATGTTTTTTTTTCAGGTCAAAATTTTGACATCCGATATCTCGGCTCAGGAAGGGTCTAGAGCCTCCATTTTTGCGCGCTGGTCGAAGTCTCGTGGCCCTCTGTCAGAATCCAGAGTTTCAAGAAGATCGGAGGGGGTCAAAATTTTGGCCAAAAACAACAGTGTTACCCCTTATGTTTTTTTTTTCGGGTCAAAAGTTTGACGTCCGATATCTCGGCTCTGGAAGGGTCTAGAGCCTCCATTTTTGCGCGCTGGTCGAAGTCTCGTGGCCCTCTGTCAGAATCCAGAGTTTCAAGAAGATCGGAGGGGGTCAAAATTTCGGCCAAAAACGACAGTGTTACCCCTTATGTTTTTTTTTCAGGTCAAAACTTTGACATCCGATATCTCGGCTCTGGAAGGGTCTAGAGCCTCCATTTTTGCGCGCTGGTCGAAGTCTCGTGGCCCTCTGTCAGAATCCAGAATTTCAAGAAGATCGGAGGGGGTCAAGATTTCGGCCAAAAAAAAAATGACAGTGTTACCCCTTATGTTTTTTTTTCAGGTCCAAATTTTGACCTTCGATATCTCGGCTCTGGAAGGGTCTAGAGCCTCCATTTTTGCGCGCTGGTCGAAGTCTCGTGGCCCTCTGTCAGAATCCAGAGTTTCAAGAAGATCGGAGGGGGTCAAAATTTCGGCCAAAAACGACAGTGTTACCCCTTATGTTTTTTTTTCAGGTCAAAACTTTGACATCCGATATCTCGGCTCTGGAAGGGTCTAGAGCCTCCATTTTTGGGCGCTGGTCGAAGTCTCGTGGCCCTCTGTCAGAATCCAGAATTTCAAGAAGATCAGAGGGGGTCAAAATTTCGGCCAAAAAAAAAAATGACAGTGTTACCCCTTATGTTTTTTTTTCAGGTCCAAATTTTGACCTTCGATATCTCGGCTCTGGAAGGGTCTAGAACCTCCATTTTTGCGCGCTGGTCGAAGTCTCGTGGCCCTCTGTCAGAATCCAGAGTTTCAAGAAGATCGGAGGGGGTCAAAATTTCGGCCAAAAACGACAGTGTTACCCCTTATGTTTTTTTTTCAGGTCAAAACTTTGACATCCGATATCTCGGCTCTGGAAGGGTCTAGAGCCTCCATTTTTGCGCGCTGGTCATAAGTCTCGTGGCCCTCTGTCAGAATCCAGAGTTTCAAGAAGATCAGAGGGGGTCAAAATTTCGGCCAAAAACGACAGTGTTACCCCTTATGTTTTTTTTTCAGGTCAAAACTTTGACATCCGATATCTCGGCTCTGGAAGGGTCTAGAGCCTCCATTTTTGCGCGCTGGTCGAAGTCTCGTGGCCCTCTGTCAGAATCCAGAGTTTCAAGAAGATCGGAGGGGGTCAAAATTTCGGCCAAAAACGACAGTGTTACCCCTTATGTTTTTTTTTTCAGGTCAAAACTTTGACATCCGATATCTCGGCTCTGGAAGGGTCTAGAGCCTCCATTTTTGCGCGCTGGTCGAAGTCTCGTGGCCCTCTGTCAGAATCCAGAGTTTCAAGAAGATCGGAGGGGGTCAAAATTTCGGCCAAAAACAACAGTGTTACCCCTTATGTTTTTTTTTTCGGGTCAAAACTTTGACATCCGATATCTCGGCTCTGGAAGGGTCTAGAGCCTCCATTTTTTCGCGCTGGTCGAAGTCTCGTGGCCCTCTGTCAGAATCCAGAGTTTCAAGAAGATCGGAGGGGGTCAAAATTTCGGCCAAAACGACAGTGTTACCCCTTATGTTTTTTTTTTCAGGTCAAAACTTTGACATCCGATATCTCGGCTCTGGAAGGGTCTAGAGCCTCCATTTTTGCGCGCTGGTCGAAGTCTCGTGGTCCTCTGTCAGAATCCAGAGTTTCAAGAAGATCGGAGGGGGTCAAAATTTCGGCCAAAAATGACAGTGTTACCCCTTATGTTTTTTTTTTTCAAGTCAAAACTTTGACATCCGATATCTCGGCTCTGGAAGGGTCTAGAGCCTCCATTTTTGCGTGCTGGTCGAAGTCTCGTGGCCCTCTGTCAGAATCCAGAGTTTCAAGAAGATCGGAGGGGGTCAAAATTTCGGCCAAAAATGACAGTGTTACCCCTTATGTTTTTTTTTTTCGAGTCAAAAATTTGACATCCGATATCTCGGCTCTGGAAGGGTCTAGAGCCTCCATTTTTGCGCGCTGGTCGAAGTCTCGTGGCCCTCTGTCAGAATCCAGAGTTTCAAGAAGATCGGAGGGGGTCAAAATTTCGGCCAAAACGACAGTGTTACCCCTTATGTTTTTTTTTTCAGGTCAAAACTTTGACATCCGATATCTCGGCTCTGGAAGGGTCTAGAGCCTCCATTTTTGCGCGCTGGTCGAAGTCTCGTGGCCCTCTGTCAGAATCCAGAGTTTCAAGAAGATCGGAGGGGGTCAAAATTTCGGCCAAAAATGACAGTGTTACCCCTTATGTTTTTTTTTTTTCGGGTCAAAACTTTGACATCCGATTTCTCGGCTCTGGAAGGGTCTAGAGCCTCCATTTTTGCGTGCTGGTCGAAGTCTCGTGGCCCTCTGTCAGAATCCAGAGTTTCAAGAAGATCGGAGGGGGTCAAAATTTCGGCCAAAAATGACAGTGTTACCCCTTATGTTTTTTTTTTCGAGTCAAAAATTTGACATCCGATATCTCAGCTCTGGAAGGGTCTAGAGCCTCCATTTTTGCGCGCTGGTCGAAGTCTCGTGGCCCTCTGTCAGAATCCAGAGTTTCAAGAAGATCGGAGGGGGTCAAAATTTCGGCCAAAAACGACAGTGTTACCCCTTATGTTTTTTTTTTCGGGTCAAAACTTTGACATCCGATATCTCGTCTCTGGAAGGGTCTAGAGCCTCCATTTTTGCGTGCTGGTCGAAGTCTCGTGGCCCTCTATCATAATCCGGAGTTTCAAGAAGATCGGAGGGGGTCAAAATTTCGGCCAAAAACGACAGTGTTACCCCTTATGTTTTTTTTTCGGGTCAAAACTTTGACATCCGATATCTCGGCTCTGGAAGAGTCTAGAGCCTCCATTTTTGCGTGCTGGTCGAAGTCTTGTGGCCCTCTGTCAGAATCCAGAGTTTCAAGAAGATCGGAGGGGGTCAAAATTTCGGCCAAAAACGACAGTGTTACCCTTTTTCGGGTCAAAACTTTGACATCCGATGTATCGGCTCTGGAAGGGTCTGGAGCCTCCATTTTTGCGCGCTGGTCGAAGTCTCGTGGCCCTCTGTCAGAATCCAGAGTTTCAAGAAGATCGGAGGGGGTCAAAATTTCGGCCGAAAACGACAGTGTTACCCCTTATGTTTTTTTTTCGGGTCAAAACTTTGACATCCGATATCTCGGCTCTGGAAGGGTCTAGAGCCTCCATTTTTGCACGCTGGTCGAAGTCTCGTGGCCCTCTGTCAGAATCCAGAGTTTCAAGAAGATCGGAGGGGGTCAAAATTTCGGCCAAAAACGACAGTGTTACCCCTTATGTTTTTTTTTCAGGTCAAAACTTTGACATCCGATATCTCGGCTCTGGAAGGGTCTAGAGCCTCCATTTTTGCGCGCTGGTCGAAGTCTCGTGGCCCTCTGTCAGAATCCAGAGTTTCAAGAAGATCGGAGGGGGTCAAAATTTCGGCCAAAAACAACAGTGTTACCCCTTATGTTTTTTTTTTCGGGTCAAAACTTTGACGTCCGATATCTCGGCTCTGGAAGGGTCAAGAGCCTCCATTTTTGCGCGCTGGTCGAAGTCTCGTGGCCCTCTGTCAGAATCCAGAGTTTCAAGAAGATCGGAGGGTGTCAAAATTTCGACCAAAAACGACAGTGTTACCCCTTATGTTTTTTTTTCAGGTCAAACCTTTGACATCCGATATCTCGGCTCTGGAAGGGTCTAGAGCCTCCATTTTTGCGCGCTGGTCGAAGTCTCGTGGCCCTCTGTCAGAATCCAGAGTTTCAAGAAGATCGGAGGGGGTCAAAATTTCGGCCAAAAACAAAAGTGTTGCCCCTTATGTTTTTTTTTTTCGGGTCAAAACTTTGACATCCGATATCTCGGCTCTGGAAGGGTCTAGAGCCTCCATTTTTTCGCGCTGGTCGAAGTCTCGTGGCCCTCTGTCAGAATCCAGAGTTTCAAGAAGATCGGAGGGGGTCAAAATTTCGGCCAAAAACGACAGTGTTACCCCTTATGTTTTTTTTTTCAGGTCAAAACTTTGACATCCGATATCTCGGCTCTGGAAGGGTCTAGAGCCTCCATTTTTGCGCGCTGGTCGAAGTCTCGTGGCCCTCTGTCAGAATCCAGAGTTTCAAGAAGATCGGAGGGGGTCAAAATTTCGGCCAAAAACAAAAGTGTTACCCCTTATGTTTTTTTTTTCGGGTCAAAACTTTGACATCCGATATCTCGGCTCTGGAAGGGTCTAGAGCCTCCATTTTTTCGCGCTGGTCGAAGTCTCGTGGCCCTCTGTCAGAATCCAGAGTTTCAAGAAGATCGGAGGGGGTCAAAATTTCGGCCAAAAACGACAGTGTTACCCCTTATGTTTTTTTTTTCAGGTCAAAACTTTGACATCCGATATCTCGGCTCTGGAAGGGTCTAGAGCCTCCATTTTTGCGCGCTGGTCGAAGTCTCGTGGCCCTCTGTCAGAATCCAGAGTTTCAAGAAGATCGGAGGGGGTCAAAATTTCGGCCAAAAACGACAGTGTTACCCCTTATGTTTTTTTTTCAGGTCAAAACTTTGACATCCGATATCTCGGCTCTGGAAGGGTCTAGAGCCTCCATTTTTGCGCGCTGGTCGAAGTCTCGTGGCCCTCTGTCAGAATCCAGAGTTTCAAGAAGATCGGAGGGGGTCAAAATTTCGGCCAAAAACAAAAGTGTTACCCCTTATGGTTTTTTTTTCGGGTCAAAACTTTGACATCCGATATCTCGGCTCTGGAAGGGTCTAGAGCCTCCATTTTTTCGCGCTGGTCGAAGTCTCGTGGCCCTCTGTCAGAATCCAGAGTTTCAAGAAGATCGGAGGGGGTCAAAATTTCGGCCAAAAACGACAGTGTTACCCCTTATGTTTTTTTTTTCGAGTCAAAAATTTGACATCCGATATCTCGGCTCTGGAAGGGTCTAGAGCCTCCATTTTTGCGCGCTGGTCGAAGTCTCGTGGCCCTCTGTCAGAATCCAGAGTTTCAAGAAGATCGGAGGGGGTCAAAATTTCGGCCAAAAACGACAGTGTTACCCCTTATGTTTTTTTTTTCGGGTCAAAACTTTGACATCCGATATCTCGGCTCTAGAAGGGTCTAGAGCCTCCATTTTTGCGTGCTGGTCGAAGTCTTGTGGCCCTCTGTCAGAATCCGGAGTTTCAAGAAGATCGGAGGGGGTCAAAATTTCGGCCAAAAACGACAGTGTTACCCCTTATGTTTTTTTTTCGGGTCAAAACTTTGACATCCGATATCTCGGCTCTGGAAGAGTCTAGAGCCTCCATTTTTGCGTGCTGGTCGAAGTCTTGTGGCCCTCTGTCAGAATCCAGAGTTTCAAGAAGATCGGAGGGGGTCAAAATTTCGGCCAAAAACGACAGTGTAACCCCTTATGTTTTTTTTTCGGGTCAAAACTTTGACATCCGATATATCGGCTCTGGAAGGGTCTGGAGCCTCCATTTTTGCGCGCTGGTCGAAGTCTCGTGGCCCTCTGTCAGAATCCAGAGTTTCAAGAAGATCGGAGGGGGTCAAAATTTCGGCCGAAAACGACAGTGTTACCCCTTATGTTTTTTTTTCGGGTCAAAACTTTGACATCCGATATCTCGGCTCTGGAAGGGTCTAGAGCCTCCATTTTTGCGCGCTGGTCGAAGTCTCGTGGCCCTCTGTCCGAATCCAGAGTTTCAAGAAGATCGGAGGGGGTCAAAATTTCGGCCAAAAACGACAGTGTTACCCCTTATGTTTTTTTTTCAGGTCAAAACTTTGACATCCGATATCTCGGCTCTGGAAGGGTCTAGAGCCTCCATTTTTGCGCGCTGGTCGAAGTCTCGTGGCCCTCTGTCAGAATCCAGAGTTTCAAGAAGATCGGAGGGGGTCAAAATTTCGGCCAAAAACAACAGTGTTACCCCTTATGTTTTTTTTTTTCGGGTCAAAACTTTGACGTCCGATATCTCGGCTCTGGAAGGGTCAAGAGCCTCCATTTTTGCGCGCTGGTCGAAGTCTCGTGGCCCTCTGTCAGAATCCAGAGTTTCAAGAAGATCGGAGGGGGTCAAAATTTCGGCCAAAAACGACAGTGTTACCCCTTATGTTTTTTTTTCAGGTCAAAACTTTGACATCCGATATCTCGGCTCTGGAAGGGTCTAGAGCCTCCATTTTTGCGCGCTGGTCGAAGTCTCGTGGCCCTCTGTCAGAATCCAGAGTTTCAAGAAGATCGGAGGGGGTCAAAATTTCGGCCAAAAACGACAGTGTTACCCCTTATGTTTTTTTTTTCGGGTCAAAACTTTGACATCCGATATCTCGGCTCTGGAAGGGTCTAGAGTCAAAATTTCGGCCAAAAACGACAGTGTTACCCCTTATGTTTTTTTTTTAAGTCAAACCTTTGACATCCGATATCTCGGCTCTGGAAGGGTCTAGAGCCTCCATTTTTGCGCGCTGGTCGAAGTCTCGTGGCCCTCTGTCAGAATCCAGAGTTTCAAGAAGATCGGAGGGGGTCAAAATTTCGGCCAAAAACGACAGTGTTACCCCTTATGTTTTTTTTTCAGGTCAAAACTTTGACATCCGATATCTCGGCTCTGGAAGGGTCTAGAGCCTCCATTTTTGCGCGCTGGTCGAAGTCTCGTGGCCCTCTGTCAGAATCCAGAGTTTCAAGAAGATCGGAGGGGGTCAAAATTTCGGCCAAAAACGACAGTGTTACCCCTTGTGTTTTTTTTTCAGGTCAAAACTTTGACATCCGATATCTCGGCTCTGGAAGGGTCTAGAGCCTCCATTTTTGCGCGCTGGTCGAAGTCTCGTGGCCCTCTGTCAGAATCCAGAGTTTCAAGAAGATCGGAGGGGGTCAAAATTTCGGCCAAAAACGACAGTGTTACCCCATATTTTTTTTTTTCAGGTCAAAACTTTGACATCCAATATCTCGGCTCTGGAAGGGTCTACAGCCTCCATTTTTGCGCGCTGGTCGAAGTCTCGTGGCCCTCTGTCAGAATCCAGAGTTTCAAGAAGATCGGAGGGGGTCAAAATTTCGGCCAAAAACAACAGTGTTACCCCTTATGTTTTTTTTTTCGGGTCAAAACTTTGACGTCCGATATCTCGGCTCTGGAAGGGTCTAGAGCCTCCATTTTTGCGCGCTGGTCGAAGTCTCGTGGCCCTCTGTCAGAATCCAGAGTTTCAAGAAGATCGGAGGGGGTCAAAATTTCGGCCAAAAACGACAGTGTTACCCCTTATGTTTTTTTTTTCGGGTCAAAACTTTGACATCCGATATCTCGGCTCTAGAAGGGTCTAGAGCCTCCATTTTTGCGTGCTGGTCGAAGTCTCGTGGCCCTCTGTCAGAATCGGGAGTTTCAAGAAGATCGGAGGGGGTCAAAATTTCGGCCAAAAACGACAGTGTTACCCCTTATGTTTTTTTTTCGGGTCAAAACTTTGACATCCGATATCTCGGCTCTGGAAGAGTCTAGAGCCTCCATTTTTGCGCGCTGGTCGAAGTCTTGTGGCCCTCTGTCAGAATCCAGAGTTTCAAGAAGATCGGAGGGGGTCAAAATTTCGGCCAAAAACGACAGTGTTACCCCTTATGTTTTTTTTTCGGGTCAAAACTTTGACATCCGATATATCGGCTCTGGAAGGGTCTGGAGCCTCCATTTTTGCGCGCTGGTCGAAGTCTCGTGGCCCTCTGTCAGAATCCAGAGTTTCAAGAAGATCGGAGGGGGTCAAAATTTCGGCCAAAAACGACAGTGTTACCCCTTATGTTTTTTTTTCAGGTCAAAACTTTGACATCCGATATCTCGGCTCTGGAAGGGTCTAGAGCCTCCATTTTTGCGCGCTGGTCGAAGTCTCGTGGCCCTCTGTCAGAATCCAGAGTTTCAAGAAGATCGGAGGGGGTCAAAATTTCGGCCAAAAACAACAGTGTTACCCCTTATGTTTTTTTTTTCGGGTCAAAACTTTGACGTCCGATATCTCGGCTCTGGAAGGGTCAAGAGCCTCCATTTTTGCGCGCTGGTCGAAGTCTCGTGGCCCTCTGTCAGAATCCAGAGTTTCAAGAAGATCGGAGGGGGTCAAAATTTCGGCCAAAAACGACAGTGTTACCCCTTATGTTTTTTTTTCAGGTCAAAACTTTGACATCCGATATCTCGGCTCTGGAAGGGTCTAGAGCCTCCATTTTTGCGCGCTGGTCGAAGTCTCGTGGCCCTCTGTCAGAATCCAGAGTTTCAAGAAGATCGGAGGGGGTCAAAATTTCGGCCAAAAACGACAGTGTTACCCCTTATGTTTTTTTTTCGGGTCAAAACTTTGACATCCGATATCTCGGCTCTGGAAGGGTCTAGAGCCTCCATTTTTGCGCGCTGGTCGAAGTCTCGTGGCCCTCTGTCAGAATCCAGAGTTTCAAGAAGATCGGAGGGGGTCAAAATTTCGGCCAAAAACGACAGTGTTACCCCTTATGGGTTTTTTTTCGGGTCAAAACTTTGACATCCGATATCTCGGCTCTGGAAGGGTCTAGAGCCTCCATTTTTGCGCGCTGGTCGAAGTCTCGTGGCCCTCTGTCAGAATCCAGAGTTTCAAGAAGATCGGAGGGGGTCAAAATTTCGGCCAAAAACGACAGTGTTACCCCTTACGTTTTTTTTTCAGGTCAAACCTTTGACATCCGATATCTCGGCTCTGGAAGGGTCTAAAGCCTCCATTTTTGCGCGCTGGTCGAAGTCTCGTGGCCCTCTGTCAGAATCCAGAGTTTCAAGAAGATCGGAGGGGGTCAAAATTTCGGCCAAAAACGACAGTGTTACCCCTTATGTTTTTTTTTCAGGTCAAAACTTTGACATCCGATATCTCGGCTCTGGAAGGGTCTAGAGCCTCCATTTTTGCGCGCTGGTCGAAGTCTCGTGGCCCTCTGTCAGAATCCAGAGTTTCAAGAAGATCGGAGGGGGTAAAAATTTCGGCCAAAAACGACAGTGTTACCCCTTGTGTTTTTTTTTCAGGTCAAAACTTTGACATCCGATATCTCGGCTCTGGAAGGGTCTAGAGCCTCCATTTTTGCGCGCTGGTCGAAGTCTCGTGGCCCTCTGTCAGAATCCAGAGTTTCAAGAAGATCGGAGGGGGTCAAAATTTCGGCCAAAAACGACAGTGTTACCCCTTATGTTTTTTTTTCAGGTCAAAACTTTGACATCCGATATCTCGGCTCTGGAAGGGTCTACAGCCTCCATTTTTGCGCGCTGGTCGAAGTCTCGTGGCCCTCTGTCAGAATCCAGAGTTTCAAGAAGATCGGAGGGGGTCAAAATTTCGGCCAAAAACAACAGTGTTACCCCTTATGTTTTTTTTTCGGGTCAAAACTTTGACGTCCGATATCTCGGCTCTGGAAGGGTCTAGAGCCTCCATTTTTTCGCGCTGGTCGAAGTCTCATGGCCCTCTGTCAGAATCCAGAGTTTCAAGAAGATCGGAGGGGGTCAAAATTTCGGCCAAAAACGACAGTGTTACCCCTTATGTTTTTTTTTCAGGTCAAAACTTTGACATCAGATATCTCGGCTCTGGAAGGGTCTAGAGCCTCAATTTTTGCGCGCTGGTCGAAGTCTCGTGGCCCTCTGTCAGAATCCAGAGTTTCAAGAAGATCGGAGGGGGTCAAAATTTCGGCCAAAAACGACAGTGTTACCCCTTATGTTTTTTTTTTCGGGTCAAAACTTTGAAATCCGATATTTCGGCTCTGGAAGGGTCTAGAGCCTCCATTTTTGCGCGCTGGTCGAAGTCTCGTGGCCCTCTGTCAGAATCCAGAGATTCAAGAAGATCGGAGGGGGTCAAAATTTCGGCCAAAAACGACAGTGTTACCCCTTATGTTTTTTTTCGGGTCAAAACTTTGACATCCGATATCTCGGCTCTGGAAGGGTCTAGAGCCTCCATTTTTGCGCGCTGGTCGAAGTCTCGTGGCCCTCTGTCAGAATCCAGAGTTTCAAGAAGATCGGAGGGGGTCAAAATTTCGGCCAAAAACGACAGTGTTACCCCTTACGTTTTTTTTTCAGGTCAAACCTTTGACATCCGATATCTCGGCTCTGGAAGGGTCTAGAGCCTCCATTTTTGCGCGCTGGTCGAAGTCTCGTGGCCCTCTGTCAGAATCCAGAGTTTCAAGAAGATCGGAGGGGGTCAAAATTTCGGCCAAAAACGACAGTGTTACCCCTTATGGGTTTTTTTTCGGGTCAAAACTTTGACATCCGATATCTCGGCTCTGGAAGGGTCTAGAGCCTCCATTTTTGCGCGCTGGTCGAAGTCTCGTGGCCCTCTGTCAGAATCCAGAGTTTCAAGAAGATCGGAGGGGGTCAAAATTTCGGCCAAAAACGACAGTGTTACCCCTTACGTTTTTTTTTCAGGTCAAACCTTTGACATCCGATATCTCGGCTCTGGAAGGGTCTAGAGCCTCCATTTTTGCGCGCTGGTCGAAGTCTCGTGGCCCTCTGTCAGAATCCAGAGTTTCAAGAAGATCGGAGGGGGTCAAAATTTCGGCCAAAAACGACAGTGTTACCCCTTACGTTTTTTTTCAGGTCAAAACTTTGACATCCGATATCTCGGCTCTGGAAGGGTCTAGAGCCTCCATTTTTGCGCGCTGGTCGAAGTCTCGTGGCCCTCTGTCAGAATCCAGAGTTTCAAGAAGATCGGAGGGGGTAAAAATTTCGGCCAAAAACGACAGTGTTACCCCTTGTGTTTTTTTTTCAGGTCAAAACTTTGACATCCGATATCTCGGCTCTGGAAGGGTCTAGAGCCTCCATTTTTGCGCGCTGGTCGAAGTCTCGTGGCCCTCTGTCAGAATCCAGAGTTTCAAGAAGATCGGAGGGGGTCAAAATTTCGGCCAAAAACGACAGTGTTACCCCTTATGTTTTTTTTTCAGGTCAAAACTTTGACATCCGATATCTCGGCTCTGGAAGGGTCTACAGCCTCCATTTTTGCGCGCTGGTCGAAGTCTCGTGGCCCTCTGTCAGAATCCAGAGTTTCAAGAAGATCGGAGGGGGTCAAAATTTCGGCCAAAAACAACAGTGTTACCCCTTATGTTTTTTTTTCGGGTCAAAACTTTGACGTCCGATATCTCGGCTCTGGAAGGGTCTAGAGCCTCCATTTTTTCGCGCTGGTCGAAGTCTCATGGCCCTCTGTCAGAATCCAGAGTTTCAAGAAGATCGGAGGGGGTCAAAATTTCGGCCAAAAACGACAGTGTTACCCCTTATGTTTTTTTTTCAGGTCAAAACTTTGACATCAGATATCTCGGCTCTGGAAGGGTCTAGAGCCTCAATTTTTGCGCGCTGGTCGAAGTCTCGTGGCCCTCTGTCAGAATCCAGAGTTTCAAGAAGATCGGAGGGGGTCAAAATTTCGGCCAAAAACGACAGTGTTACCCCTTATGTTTTTTTTTTCGGGTCAAAACTTTGACATCCGATATCTCGGCTCTAGAAGGGTCTAGAGCCTCCATTTTTGCGTGCTGGTCGAAGTCTCGTGGCCCTCTGTCAGAATCGGGAGTTTCAAGAAGATCGGAGGGGGTCAAAATTTCGGCCAAAAACGACAGTGTTACCCCTTATGTTTTTTTTTCGGGTCAAAACTTTGACATCCGATATCTCGGCTCTGGAAGAGTCTAGAGCCTCCATTTTTGCGCGCTGGTCGAAGTCTTGTGGCCCTCTGTCAGAATCCAGAGTTTCAAGAAGATCGGAGGGGGTCAAAATTTCGGCCAAAAACGACAGTGTTACCCCTTATGTTTTTTTTTCGGGTCAAAACTTTGACATCCGATATATCGGCTCTGGAAGGGTCTGGAGCCTCCATTTTTGCGCGCTGGTCGAAGTCTCGTGGCCCTCTGTCAGAATCCAGAGTTTCAAGAAGATCGGAGGGGGTCAAAATTTCGGCCAAAAACGACAGTGTTACCCCTTATGTTTTTTTTTCAGGTCAAAACTTTGACATCCGATATCTCGGCTCTGGAAGGGTCTAGAGCCTCCATTTTTGCGCGCTGGTCGAAGTCTCGTGGCCCTCTGTCAGAATCCAGAGTTTCAAGAAGATCGGAGGGGGTCAAAATTTCGGCCAAAAACAACAGTGTTACCCCTTATGTTTTTTTTTTCGGGTCAAAACTTTGACGTCCGATATCTCGGCTCTGGAAGGGTCAAGAGCCTCCATTTTTGCGCGCTGGTCGAAGTCTCGTGGCCCTCTGTCAGAATCCAGAGTTTCAAGAAGATCGGAGGGGGTCAAAATTTCGGCCAAAAACGACAGTGTTACCCCTTATGTTTTTTTTTCAGGTCAAAACTTTGACATCCGATATCTCGGCTCTGGAAGGGTCTAGAGCCTCCATTTTTGCGCGCTGGTCGAAGTCTCGTGGCCCTCTGTCAGAATCCAGAGTTTCAAGAAGATCGGAGGGGGTCAAAATTTCGGCCAAAAACGACAGTGTTACCCCTTATGTTTTTTTTTCGGGTCAAAACTTTGACATCCGATATCTCGGCTCTGGAAGGGTCTAGAGCCTCCATTTTTGCGCGCTGGTCGAAGTCTCGTGGCCCTCTGTCAGAATCCAGAGTTTCAAGAAGATCGGAGGGGGTCAAAATTTCGGCCAAAAACGACAGTGTTACCCCTTATGGGTTTTTTTTCGGGTCAAAACTTTGACATCCGATATCTCGGCTCTGGAAGGGTCTAGAGCCTCCATTTTTGCGCGCTGGTCGAAGTCTCGTGGCCCTCTGTCAGAATCCAGAGTTTCAAGAAGATCGGAGGGGGTCAAAATTTCGGCCAAAAACGACAGTGTTACCCCTTACGTTTTTTTTTCAGGTCAAACCTTTGACATCCGATATCTCGGCTCTGGAAGGGTCTAAAGCCTCCATTTTTGCGCGCTGGTCGAAGTCTCGTGGCCCTCTGTCAGAATCCAGAGTTTCAAGAAGATCGGAGGGGGTCAAAATTTCGGCCAAAAACGACAGTGTTACCCCTTATGTTTTTTTTTCAGGTCAAAACTTTGACATCCGATATCTCGGCTCTGGAAGGGTCTAGAGCCTCCATTTTTGCGCGCTGGTCGAAGTCTCGTGGCCCTCTGTCAGAATCCAGAGTTTCAAGAAGATCGGAGGGGGTAAAAATTTCGGCCAAAAACGACAGTGTTACCCCTTGTGTTTTTTTTTCAGGTCAAAACTTTGACATCCGATATCTCGGCTCTGGAAGGGTCTAGAGCCTCCATTTTTGCGCGCTGGTCGAAGTCTCGTGGCCCTCTGTCAGAATCCAGAGTTTCAAGAAGATCGGAGGGGGTCAAAATTTCGGCCAAAAACGACAGTGTTACCCCTTATGTTTTTTTTTCAGGTCAAAACTTTGACATCCGATATCTCGGCTCTGGAAGGGTCTACAGCCTCCATTTTTGCGCGCTGGTCGAAGTCTCGTGGCCCTCTGTCAGAATCCAGAGTTTCAAGAAGATCGGAGGGGGTCAAAATTTCGGCCAAAAACAACAGTGTTACCCCTTATGTTTTTTTTTCGGGTCAAAACTTTGACGTCCGATATCTCGGCTCTGGAAGGGTCTAGAGCCTCCATTTTTTCGCGCTGGTCGAAGTCTCATGGCCCTCTGTCAGAATCCAGAGTTTCAAGAAGATCGGAGGGGGTCAAAATTTCGGCCAAAAACGACAGTGTTACCCCTTATGTTTTTTTTTCAGGTCAAAACTTTGACATCAGATATCTCGGCTCTGGAAGGGTCTAGAGCCTCAATTTTTGCGCGCTGGTCGAAGTCTCGTGGCCCTCTGTCAGAATCCAGAGTTTCAAGAAGATCGGAGGGGGTCAAAATTTCGGCCAAAAACGACAGTGTTACCCCTTATGTTTTTTTTTTCGGGTCAAAACTTTGAAATCCGATATTTCGGCTCTGGAAGGGTCTAGAGCCTCCATTTTTGCGCGCTGGTCGAAGTCTCGTGGCCCTCTGTCAGAATCCAGAGATTCAAGAAGATCGGAGGGGGTCAAAATTTCGGCCAAAAACGACAGTGTTACCCCTTATGTTTTTTTTCGGGTCAAAACTTTGACATCCGATATCTCGGCTCTGGAAGGGTCTAGAGCCTCCATTTTTGCGCGCTGGTCGAAGTCTCGTGGCCCTCTGTCAGAATCCAGAGTTTCAAGAAGATCGGAGGGGGTCAAAATTTCGGCCAAAAACGACAGTGTTACCCCTTACGTTTTTTTTTCAGGTCAAACCTTTGACATCCGATATCTCGGCTCTGGAAGGGTCTAGAGCCTCCATTTTTGCGCGCTGGTCGAAGTCTCGTGGCCCTCTGTCAGAATCCAGAGTTTCAAGAAGATCGGAGGGGGTCAAAATTTCGGCCAAAAACGACAGTGTTACCCCTTATGGGTTTTTTTTCGGGTCAAAACTTTGACATCCGATATCTCGGCTCTGGAAGGGTCTAGAGCCTCCATTTTTGCGCGCTGGTCGAAGTCTCGTGGCCCTCTGTCAGAATCCAGAGTTTCAAGAAGATCGGAGGGGGTCAAAATTTCGGCCAAAAACGACAGTGTTACCCCTTACGTTTTTTTTTCAGGTCAAACCTTTGACATCCGATATCTCGGCTCTGGAAGGGTCTAGAGCCTCCATTTTTGCGCGCTGGTCGAAGTCTCGTGGCCCTCTGTCAGAATCCAGAGTTTCAAGAAGATCGGAGGGGGTCAAAATTTCGGCCAAAAACGACAGTGTTACCCCTTACGTTTTTTTTCAGGTCAAAACTTTGACATCCGATATCTCGGCTCTGGAAGGGTCTAGAGCCTCCATTTTTGCGCGCTGGTCGAAGTCTCGTGGCCCTCTGTCAGAATCCAGAGTTTCAAGAAGATCGGAGGGGGTAAAAATTTCGGCCAAAAACGACAGTGTTACCCCTTGTGTTTTTTTTTCAGGTCAAAACTTTGACATCCGATATCTCGGCTCTGGAAGGGTCTAGAGCCTCCATTTTTGCGCGCTGGTCGAAGTCTCGTGGCCCTCTGTCAGAATCCAGAGTTTCAAGAAGATCGGAGGGGGTCAAAATTTCGGCCAAAAACGACAGTGTTACCCCTTATGTTTTTTTTTCAGGTCAAAACTTTGACATCCGATATCTCGGCTCTGGAAGGGTCTACAGCCTCCATTTTTGCGCGCTGGTCGAAGTCTCGTGGCCCTCTGTCAGAATCCAGAGTTTCAAGAAGATCGGAGGGGGTCAAAATTTCGGCCAAAAACAACAGTGTTACCCCTTATGTTTTTTTTTCGGGTCAAAACTTTGACGTCCGATATCTCGGCTCTGGAAGGGTCTAGAGCCTCCATTTTTTCGCGCTGGTCGAAGTCTCATGGCCCTCTGTCAGAATCCAGAGTTTCAAGAAGATCGGAGGGGGTCAAAATTTCGGCCAAAAACGACAGTGTTACCCCTTATGTTTTTTTTTCAGGTCAAAACTTTGACATCAGATATCTCGGCTCTGGAAGGGTCTAGAGCCTCAATTTTTGCGCGCTGGTCGAAGTCTCGTGGCCCTCTGTCAGAATCCAGAGTTTCAAGAAGATCGGAGGGGGTCAAAATTTCGGCCAAAAACGACAGTGTTACCCCTTATGTTTTTTTTTTCGGGTCAAAACTTTGAAATCCGATATTTCGGCTCTGGAAGGGTCTAGAGCCTCCATTTTTGCGCGCTGGTCGAAGTCTCGTGGCCCTCTGTCAGAATCCAGAGATTCAAGAAGATCGGAGGGGGTCAAAATTTCGGCCAAAAACGACAGTGTTACCCCTTATGTTTTTTTTTTCGGGTCAAAACTTTGACATCCGATATCTCGGCTCTGGAAGGGTCTAGAGCCTCCATTTTTGCGCGCTGGTCGAAGTCTCGTGGCCCTCTGTCAGAATCCAGAGTTTCAAGAAGATCGGAGGGGGTCAAAATTTCGGCCAAAAACGACAGTGTTACCCCTTACGTTTTTTTTTCAGGTCAAACCTTTGACATCCGATATCTCGGATCTGGAAGGGTCTAGAGCCTCCATTTTTGCGTGCTGGTCGAAGTCTCGTGGCCCTCTGTCAGAATCCAGAGTTTCAAGAAGATCGGAGGGGGTCAAAATTTCGGCCAAAAACGACAGTGTTACCCCTTATGTTTTTTTTCAGGTCAAAACTTTGACATCCGATATCTCGGCTCTGGAAGGGTCTAGAGCCTCCATTTTTGCGCGCTGGTCGAAGTCTCGTGGCCCTCTGTCAGAATCCAGAGTTTCAAGAAGATCGGAGGGGGTAAAAATTTCGGCCAAAAACGACAGTGTTACCCCTTGTGTTTTTTTTTCAGGTCAAAACTTTGACATCCGATATCTCGGCTCTGGAAGGGTCTAGAGCCTCCATTTTTGCGCGCTGGTCGAAGTCTCGTGGCCCTCTGTCAGAATCCAGAGTTTCAAGAAGATCGGAGGGGGTCAAAATTTCGGCCAAAAACGACAGTGTTACCCCTTATGTTTTTTTTTTCAGGTCAAAACTTTGACATCCGATATCTCGGCTCTGGAAGGGTCTACAGCCTCCATTTTTGCGCGCTGGTCGAAGTCTCGTGGCCCTCTGTCAGAATCCAGAGTTTCAAGAAGATCGGAGGGGGTCAAAATTTCGGCCAAAAACAACAGTGTTACCCCTTATGTTTTTTTTTCGGGTCAAAACTTTGACGTCCGATATCTCGGCTCTGGAAGGGTCTAGAGCCTCCATTTTTTCGCGCTGGTCGAAGTCTCATGGCCCTCTGTCAGAATCCAGAGTTTTAAGAAGATCGGAGGGGGTCAAAATTTCGGCCAAAAACGACAGTGTTACCCCTTGTGTTTTTTTTTCAGGTCAAAACTTTGACATCCGATATCTCGGCTCTGGAAGGGTCTAGAGCCTCAATTTTTGCGCGCTGGTCGAAGTCTCGTGGCCCTCTGTCAGAATCCAGAAATTCAAGAAGATCGGAGGGGGTCAAAATTTCGGCCAAAAACGACAGTGTTACCCCTTATGTTTTTTTTTTTCGGGTCAAAACTTTGAAATCCGATATTTCGGCTCTGGAAGGGTCTAGAGCCTCCATTTTTGCGCGCTGGTCGAAGTCTCGTGGCCCTCTGTCAGAATCCAGAGATTCAAGAAGATCGGAGGGGGTCAAAATTTCGGCCAAAAACGACAGTGTTACCCCTTATGTTTTTTTTTCGGGTCAAAACTTTGACATCCGATATCTCGGCTCTGGAAGGGTCTAGAGCCTCCATTTTTGCGCGCTGGTCGAAGTCTCGTGGCCCTCTGTCAGAATCCAGAGTTTCAAGAAGATCGGAGGGGGTCAAAATTTCGGCCAAAAACGACAGTTTTACCCCTTATGTTTTTTTTTTCAGGTCAAAACTTTGACATCCGATATCTCGGCTCTGGAAGGGTCTAGAGCCTCCATTTTTACGCGCTGGTCGAAGTCTCGTGGCCCTCTGTCAGAATCCAGAGTTTCAAGAAGATCGGAGGGGGTCAAAATTTCGGCCAAAAACGACAGTGTTACCCCTTATGTTTTTTTTTTCAGGTCAAAACTTTGACATCCGATATCTCGGCTCTGGAAGGGTCTAGAGCCTCCATTTTTGCGCGCTGGTCGAAGTCTCGTGGCCCTCTGTCAGAATCCAGAGTTTCAAGAAGATCGGAGGGGGTCAAAATTTCAGCCAAAAACGACAGTGTTACCCCTTATGTTTTTTTTTCAGGTCAAAACTTTGACATCCGATATCTCGGCTCTGGAAGGGTCTACAGCCTCCATTTTTGCGCGCTGGTCGAAGTCTCGTGGCCCTCTGTCAGAATCCAGAGTTTCAAGAAGATCGGAGGGGGTCAAATTTTCGGCCAAAAACAACAGTGTTACCCCTTATGTTTTTTTTTTCGGGTCAAAACTTTGACGTCCGATATCTCGGCTCTGGAAGGGTCTAGAGCCTCCATTTTTTCGCGCTGGTCGAAGTCTCATGGCCCTCTGTCAGAATCCAGAGTTTCAAGAAGATCGGAGGGGGTCAAAATTTCGGCCAAAAACGACAGTGTTACCCCTTATGTTTTTTTTTTCAGGTCAAAACTTTGACATCCGATATCTCGGCTCTGGAAGGGTCTAGAGCCTCAATTTTTGCGCGCTGGTCGAAGTCTCGTGGCCCTCTGTCAGAATCCAGAGTTTCAAGAAGATCGGAGGGGGTCAAAATTTCGGCCAAAAACGACAGTGTTACCCCTTATGTTTTTTTTTCGGGTCAAAACTTTGAAATCCGATATCTCGGCTCTGGAAGGGTCTAGAGCCTCCATTTTTGCGCGCTGGTCGAAGTCTCGTGGCCCTCTGTCAGAATCCAGAGTTTCAAGAAGATCAGAGGGGGTCAAAATTTCGGCCAAAAACGACAGTGTTACCCCTTATGTTTTTTTTTTCGGGTCAAAACTTTGACATCCGATATCTCGGCTCTGGAAGGGTCTAGAGCCTCCATTTTTGCGCGCTGGTCGAAGTCTCGTGGCCCTCTGTCAGAATCCAGAGTTTCAAGAAGATCGGAGGGGGTCAAAATTTCGGCCAAAAACGACAGTGTTACCCCTTATGTTTTTTTTTCAGGTCAAAACTTTGACATCCGATATCTCGGCTCTGGAAGGGTCTAGAGCCTCCATTTTTGCGCGCTGGTCGAAGTCTCGTGGCCCTCTGTCAGAATCCAGAGTTTCAAGAAGATCGGAGGGGGTCAAAATTTCGGCCAAAAACGACAGTGTTACCCCTTATGTTTTTTTTTCAGGTCCAATTTTTGACCTTCGATATTTCGGCTCTGGAAGGGTCTAGAGCCTCCATTTTTGCGCGCTGGTCGAAGTCTCGTGGCCCTCTGTCAGAATCCAGAGTTTCAAGAAGATCGGAGGGGGTCAAAATTTCGGCCAAAAAAAAAATGACAGTGTTACCCCTTATGTTTTTTTTTTCAGGTCCACATTTTGACCTTCGATATCTCGGCTCTGGAAGGGTCTAGAGCCTCCATTTTTGCGCGCTGGTCGAAGTCTCGTGGCCCTCTGTCAGAATCCAGAGTTTCAAGAAGATCGGAGGGGGTCAAAATTTCGGCCAAAAACGACAGTGTTACCCCTTATGTTTTTTTTTTTCGGGTCAAAACTTTGACATCCGATATCTCGGCTCTGGAAGGGTCTAGAGCCTCCATTTTTGCGCGCTGGTCGAAGTCTCGTGGCCCTCTGTCAGAATCCAGAGTTTCAAGAAGATTGGAGGGGGTCAAAATTTCGGCCAAAAACGACAGTGTTACCCCTTATGTTTTTTTTTTCGGGTCAAAACTTTGACATCCGATATCTCGGCTCTGGAAGGGTCTAGAGCCTCCATTTTTGCGCGCTGGTCGAAATCTCGTGGCCCTCTGTCAGAATCCAGAGTTTCAAGAAGATCGGAGGGGGTCAAAATTTCGGCCAAAAACGACAGTGTTACCCCTTATGGGTTTTTTTTGGGTCAAAACTTTGACATCCGATATCTCGGCTCTGGAAGGGTCTAGAGCCTCCATTTTTGCGCGCTGGTCGAAGTCTCGTGGCCCTCTGTCAGAATCCAGAGTTTCAAGAAGATCGGAGGGGGTCAAAATTTCGGCCAAAAACGACAGTGTTACCCCTTATGTTTTTTTTTTCAGGTCAAACCTTTGACATCCGATATCTCGGCTCTGGAAGGGTCTAGAGCCTCCATTTTTGCGCGCTGGTCGAAGTCTCGTGGCCCTCTGTCAGAATCCAGAGTTTCAAGAAGACCGGAGGGGGTCAAAATTTCGGCCAAAAACGACAGTGTTACCCCTTATGTTTTTTTTTCAGGTCAAAACTTTGACATCCGATATCTCGGCTCTGGAAGGGTCTAGAGCCTCCATTTTTGCGCGCTGGTCGAAGTCTCGTGGCCCTCTGTCAGAATCCAGAGTTTCAAGAAGATCGGAGGGGGTCAAAATTTCGGCCAAAAACGACAGTGTTACCCCTTATGTTTTTTTTTCGGGTCAAAACTTTGACATCCGATATCTCGGCTCTGGAAGGGTCTAGAGCCTCCATTTTTGCGCGCTGGTCGAAGTCTCGTGGCCCTCTGTCAGAATCCAGAGTTTCAAGAAGATCGGAGGGGGTCAAAATTTCGGCCAAAAACGACGGTGTTACCCCTTATGTTTTTTTTTTCAGGTCAAAACTTTGACATCCGACATCTCGGCTCTGGAAGGGTCTAGAGCCTCCATTTTTGCGCGCTGGTCGAGGTCTCGTGGCCCTCTGTCAGAATCCAGAGTTTCAAGAAGATCGGAGGGGGTCAAAATTTCGGCCAAAAACGACAGTGTTACCCCTTATGTTTTTTTTTTCGGGTCAAAACTTTGACATCCGATATCTCGGCTCTGGAAGGGTCTAGAGCCTCCATTTTTGCGCGCTGGTCGAAGTCTCGTGGCCCTCTGTCAGAATCCAGAGTTTCAAGAAGATCGGAGGGGGTCAAAATTTCGGCCAAAAACGACAGTGTTACCCCTTATGTTTTTTTTTTCAGGTCAAAACTTTGACTTCCGATATCTCGGCTCTGGAAGGGTCTAGAGCCTCAATTTTTGCGCGCTGGTCGAAGTCTCGTGGCCCTCTGTCAGAATCCAGAGTTTCAAGAAGATCGGAGGGGGTCAAAATTTCGGCCAAAAACGACAGTGTTACCCCTTACGTTTTTTTTTTCAGGTCAAACCTTTGACATCCGATATCTCGGCTCTGGAAGGGTCTAGAGCCTCCATTTTTGCGCGCTGGTCGAAGTCTCGTGGCCCTCTGTCAGAATCCAGAGTTTCAAGAAGATCGGAGGGGGTCAAAATTTCGGCCAAAAACGACAGTGTTACCCCTTATGTTTTTTTTCAGGTCAAAACTTTGACATCCGATATCTCGGCTCTGGAAGGGTCTAGAGCCTCCATTTTTGCGCGCTGGTCGAAGTCTCGTGGCCCTCTGTCAGAATCCAGAGTTTCAAGAAGATCGGAGGGGGTAAAAATTTCGGCCAAAAACGACAGTGTTACCCCTTGTGTTTTTTTTTCAGGTCAAAACTTTGACATCCGATATCTCGGCTCTGGAAGGGTCTAGAGCCTCCATTTTTGCGCGCTGGTCGAAGTCTCGTGGCCCTCTGTCAGAATCCAGAGTTTCAAGAAGATCGGAGGGGGTCAAAATTTCGGCCAAAAACGACAGTGTTACCCCTTATGTTTTTTTTTTCAGGTCAAAACTTTGACATCCGATATCTCGGCTCTGGAAGGGTCTACAGCCTCCATTTTTGCGCGCTGGTCGAAGTCTCGTGGCCCTCTGTCAGAATCCAGAGTTTCAAGAAGATCGGAGGGGGTCAAAATTTCGGCCAAAAACGACAGTGTTACCCCTTATGTTTTTTTTTTCGGGTCAAAACTTTGACATCCGATATCTCGGCTCTGGAAGGGTCTAGAGCCTCCATTTTTGCGCGCTGGTCGAAGTCTCGTGGCCCTCTGTCAGAATCCAGAGTTTCAAGAAGATCGGAGGGGGTCAAAATTTCGGCCAAAAATGACAGTGTTACCCCTTATGTTTTTTTTTCAGGTCAAAACTTTGACATCCGATATCTCGGCTCAGGAAGGGTCTAGAGCCTCCATTTTTGCGCGCTGGTCGAAGTCTCGTGGCCCTCTGTCAGAATCCAGAGTTTCAAGAAGATCGGAGGGGGTCAAAATTTCGGCCAAAAACGACAGTGTTACCCCTTATGTTTTTTTTTTCAGGTCAAAACTTTGACTTCCGATATCTCGGCTCTGGAAGGGTCTAGAGCCTCAATTTTTGCGCGCTGGTCGAAGTCTCGTGGCCCTCTGTCAGAATCCAGAGTTTCAAGAAGATCGGAGGGGGTCAAAATTTCGGCCAAAAACGACAGTGTTACCCCTTACGTTTTTTTTTTCAGGTCAAACCTTTGACATCCGATATCCCGGCTCTGGAAGGGTCTAGAGCCTCCATTTTTGCGCGCTGGTCGAAGTCTCGTGGCCCTCTGTCAGAATCCAGAGTTTCAAGAAGATCGGAGGGGGTCAAAATTTCGGCCAAAAACGACAGTGTTACCCCTTATGTTTTTTTTCAGGTCAAAACTTTGACATCCGATATCTCGGCTCTGGAAGGGTCTAGAGCCTCCATTTTTGCGCGCTGGTCGAAGTCTCGTGGCCCTCTGTCAGAATCCAGAGTTTCAAGAAGATCGGAGGGGGTAAAAATTTCGGCCAAAAACGACAGTGTTACCCCTTGTGTTTTTTTTTCAGGTCAAAACTTTGACATCCGATATCTCGGCTCTGGAAGGGTCTAGAGCCTCCATTTTTGCGCGCTGGTCGAAGTCTCGTGGCCCTCTGTCAGAATCCAGAGTTTCAAGAAGATCGGAGGGGGTCAAAATTTCGGCCAAAAACGACAGTGTTACCCCTTATGTTTTTTTTTTCAGGTCAAAACTTTGACATCCGATATCTCGGCTCTGGAAGGGTCTACAGCCTCCATTTTTGCGCGCTGGTCGAAGTCTCGTGGCCCTCTGTCAGAATCCAGAGTTTCAAGAAGATCGGAGGGGGTCAAAATTTCGGCCAAAAACAACAGTGTTACCCCTTATGTTTTTTTTTCGGGTCAAAACTTTGACGTCCGATATCTCGGCTCTGGAAGGGTCTAGAGCCTCCATTTTTTCGCGCTGGTCGAAGTCTCATGGCCCTCTGTCAGAATCCAGAGTTTTAAGAAGATCGGAGGGGGTCAAAATTTCGGCCAAAAACGACAGTGTTACCCCTTATGTTTTTTTTTTCAGGTCAAAACTTTGACATCAGATATCTCGGCTCTGGAAGGGTCTAGAGCCTCAATTTTTGCGCGCTGGTCGAAGTCTCGTGGCCCTCTGTCAGAATCCAGAAATTCAAGAAGATCGGAGGGGGTCAAAATTTCGGCCAAAAACGACAGTGTTACCCCTTATGTTTTTTTTTTCGGGTCAAAACTTTGAAATCCGATATTTCGGCTCTGGAAGGGTCTAGAGCCTCCATTTTTGCGCGCTGGTCGAAGTCTCGTGGCCCTCTGTCAGAATCCAGAGATTCAAGAAGATCGGAGGGGGTCAAAATTTCGGCCAAAAACGACAGTGTTACCCCTTATGTTTTTTTTTTCGGGTCAAAACTTTGACATCCGATATCTCGGCTCTGGAAGGGTCTAGAGCCTCCATTTTTGCGCGCTGGTCGAAGTCTCGTGGCCCTCTGTCAGAATCCAGAGTTTCAAGAAGATCGGAGGGGGTCAAAATTTCGGCCAAAAACGACAGTTTTACCCCTTATGTTTTTTTTTTCAGGTCAAAACTTTGACATCCGATATCTCGGCTCTGGAAGGGTCTAGAGCCTCCATTTTTACGCGATGGTCGAAGTCTCGTGGCCCTCTGTCAGAATCCAGAGTTTCAAGAAGATCGGAGGGGGTCAAAATTTCGGCCAAAAACGACAGTGTTACCCCTTATGTTTTTTTTTTCAGGTCAAAACTTTGACATCCGATATCTCGGCTCTGGAAGGGTCTAGAGCCTCCATTTTTGCGCGCTGGTCGAAGTCTCGTGGCCCTCTGTCAGAATCCAGAGTTTCAAGAAGATCGGAGGGGGTCAAAATTTCAGCCAAAAACGACAGTGTTACCCCTTATGTTTTTTTTTCAGGTCAAAACTTTGACATCCGATATCTCGGCTCTGGAAGGGTCTACAGCCTCCATTTTTGCGCGCTGGTCGAAGTCTCGTGGCCCTCTGTCAGAATCCAGAGTTTCAAGAAGATCGGAGGGGGTCAAAATTTCGGCCAAAAACAACAGTGTTACCCCTTATGTTTTTTTTTTCGGGTCAAAACTTTGACGTCCGATATCTCGGCTCTGGAAGGGTCTAGAGCCTCCATTTTTTCGCGCTGGTCGAAGTCTCATGGCCCTCTGTCAGAATCCAGAGTTTCAAGAAGATCGGAGGGGGTCAAAATTTCGGCCAAAAACGACAGTGTTACCCCTTATGTTTTTTTTTTCAGGTCAAAACTTTGACATCCGATATCTCGGCTCTGGAAGGGTCTAGAGCCTCAATTTTTGCGCGCTGGTCGAAGTCTCGTGGCCCTCTGTCAGAATCCAGAGTTTCAAGAAGATCGGAGGGGGTCAAAATTTCGGCCAAAAACGACAATGTTACCCCTTATGTTTTTTTTTCGGGTCAAAACTTTGAAATCCGATATCTCGGCTCTGGAAGGGTCTAGAGCCTCCATTTTTGCGCGCTGGTCGAAGTCTCGTGGCCCTCTGTCAGAATCCAGAGTTTCAAGAAGATCAGAGGGGGTCAAAATTTCGGCCAAAAACGACAGTGTTACCCCTTATGTTTTTTTTTTCGGGTCAAAACTTTGACATCCGATATCTCGGCTCTGGAAGGGTCTAGAGCCTCCATTTTTGCGCGCTGGTCGAAGTCTCGTGGCCCTCTGTCAGAATCCAGAGTTTCAAGAAGATCTGAGGGGGTCAAAATTTCGGCCAAAAACGACAGTGTTACCCCTTATGTTTTTTTTTTCAGGTCAAAACTTTGACATCCGATATCTCGGCTCTGGAAGGGTCTAGAGCCTCCATTTTTGCGCGCTGGTCGAAGTCTCGTGGCCCTCTGTCAGAATCCAGAGTTTCAAGAAGATCGGAGGGGGTCAAAATTTCGGCCAAAAACGACAGTGTTACCCCTTATGTTTTTTTTTTCGGGTCAAAACTTTGACATCCGATATCTCGGCTCTGGAAGGGTCTAGAGCCTCCATTTTTGCGCGCTGGTCGAAGTCTCGTGGCCTTCTGTCAGAATCCAGAGTTTCAAGAAGATCGGAGGGGGTCAAAATTTCGGCCAAAAAAAAAATGACAGTGTTACCCCTTATGTTTTTTTTTTCAGGTCCAATTTTTGACCTTCGATATCTCGGCTCTGGAAGGGTCTAGAGCCTCCATTTTTGCGCGCTGGTCGAAGTCTCGTGGCCCTCTGTCAGAATCCAGAGTTTCAAGAAGATCGGAGGGGGTCAAAATTTCGGCCAAAAACAACAGTGTTACCCCTTATGTTTTTTTTTTCAGGTCAAACCTTTGACATCCGATATCTCGGCTCTGGAAGGGTCTAGAGCCTCCATTTTTGCGCGCTGGTCGAAGTCTCGTGGCCCTCTGTCAGAATCCAGAGTTTCAAGAAGACCGGAGGGGGTCAAAATTTCGGCCAAAAACGACAGTGTTACCCCTTATGTTTTTTTTTCAGGTCAAAACTTTGACATCCGATATCTCGGCTCTGGAAGGGTCTAGAGCCTCCATTTTTGCGCGCTGGTCGAAGTCTCGTGGCCCTCTGTCAGAATCCAGAGTTTCAAGAAGATCGGAGGGGGTCAAAATTTCGGCCAAAAACGACAGTGTTACCCCTTATGTTTTTTTTTTCAGGTCAAAACTTTGACATCCGATATCTCGGCTCTGGAAGGGTCTAGAGCCTCCATTTTTGCGCGCTGGTCGAAGTCTCGTGGCCCTCTGTCAGAATCCAGAGTTTCAAGAAGATCGGAGGGGGTCAAAATTTCGGCCAAAAACGACAGTGTTACCCCTTATGTTTTTTTTTTTCAGGTCAAAACTTTGACATCCGATATCTCGGCTCTGGAAGGGTCTAGAGCCTCAATTTTTGCGCGCTGGTCGAAGTCTCGTGGCCCTCTGTCAGAATCCAGAGTTTCAAGAAGATCGGAGGGGGTCAAAATTTCGGCCAAAAACGACAGTGTTACCCCTTATGTTTTTTTTTATCGGGTCAAAACTTTGAAATCCGATATCTCGGCTCTGGGAGGGTCTAGAGCCTCCATTTTTGCGCGCTGGTCGAAGTCTCGTGGCCCTCTGTCAGAATCCAGAGTTTCAAGAAGATCGGAGGGGGTCAAAATTTCGGCCAAAAACGACAGTGTTACCCCTTATGTTTTTTTTCGGGTCAAAACTTTGACATCCGATATCTCGGCTCTGGAAGGGTCTAGAGCCTCCATTTTTGCGCGCTGGTCGAAGTCTCGTGGCCCTCTGTCAGAATCCAGAGTTTCAAGAAGATCGGAGGGGGTCAAAATTTCGGCCAAAAACGACAGTGTTACCCCTTATGTTTTTTTTTTCAGGTCAAAACTTTGACATCCGATATCTCGGCTCTGGAAGGGTCTAGAGCCTCCATTTTTGCGCGCTGGTCGAAGTCTCGTGGCCCTCTGTCAGAATCCAGAGTTTCAAGAAGATCGGAGGGGGTCAAAATTTCGGCCAAAAACGACAGTGTTACCCCTTATGTTTTTTTTTTCGGGGTCAAAACTTTGACATCCGATATCTCGGCTCTGGAAGGGTCTAGAGCCTCCATTTTTGCGCGCTGGTCGAAGTCTCGTGGCCCTCTGTCAGAATCCAGAGTTTCAAGAAGATCGGAGGGGGTCAAAATTTCGGCCAAAAATGACAGTGTTACCCCTTATGTTTTTTTTTTCAGGTCAAAACTTTGACATCCGATATCTCGGCTCTGGAAGGGTCTAGAGCCTCCATTTTTGCGCGCTGGTCGAAGTCTCGTGGCCCTCTGTCAGAATCCAGAGTTTCAAGAAGATCGGAGGGGGTAAAAATTTCGGCCAAAAACGACAGTGTTACCCCTTGTGTTTTTTTTTCAGGTCAAAACTTTGACATCCGATATCTCGGCTCTGGAAGGGTCTAGAGCCTCCATTTTTGCGCGCTGGTCGAAGTCTCGTGGCCCTCTGTCAGAATCCAGAGTTTCAAGAAGATCGGAGGGGGTCAAAATTTCGGCCAAAAACGTCAGTGTTACCCCTTATGTTTTTTTTTTCAGGTCAAAACTTTGACATCCGATATCTCGGCTCTGGAAGGGTCTACAGCCTCCATTTTTGCGCGCTGGTCGAAGTCTCGTGGCCCTCTGTCAGAATCCAGAGTTTCAAGAAGATCGGAGGGGGTCAAAATTTCGGCCAAAAACAACAGTGTTACCCCTTATGTTTTTTTTTCGGGTCAAAACTTTGACGTCCGATATCTCGGCTCTGGAAGGGTCTAGAGCCTCCATTTTTTCGCGCTGGTCGAAGTCTCATGGCCCTCTGTCAGAATCCAGAGTTTTAAGAAGATCGGAGGGGGTCAAAATTTCGGCCAAAAACGACAGTGTTACCCCTTATGTTTTTTTTTTCAGGTCAAAACTTTGACATCAGATATCTCGGCTCTGGAAGGGTCTAGAGCCTCAATTTTTGCGCGCTGGTCGAAGTCTCGTGGCCCTCTGTCAGAATCCAGAAATTCAAGAAGATCGGAGGGGGTCAAAATTTTGGCCAAAAACGACAGTGTTACCCCTTATGTTTTTTTTTTCGGGTCAAAACTTTGAAATCCGATATTTCGGCTCTGGAAGGGTCTAGAGCCTCCATTTTTGCGCGCTGGTCGAAGTCTCGTGGCCCTCTGTCAGAATCCAGAGATTCAAGAAGATCGGAGGGGGTCAAAATTTCGGCCAAAAACGACAGTGTTACCCCTTATGTTTTTTTTTCGGGTCAAAACTTTGACATCCGATATCTCGGCTTTGGAAGGGTCTAGAGCCTCCATTTTTGCGCGCTGGTCGAAGTCTCGTGGCCCTCTGTCAGAATCCAGAGTTTCAAGAAGATCGGAGGGGGTCAAAATTTCGGCCAAAAACGACAGTTTTACCCCTTATGTTTTTTTTTTCAGGTCAAAACTTTGACATCCGATATCTCGGCTCTGGAAGGGTCTAGAGCCTCCATTTTTACGCGCTGGTCGAAGTCTCGTGGCCCTCTGTCAGAATCCAGAGTTTCAAGAAGATCGGAGGGGGTCAAAATTTCGGCCAAAAACGACAGTGTTACCCCTTATGTTTTTTTTTTCAGGTCAAAACTTTGACATCCGATATCTCGGCTCTGGAAGGGTCTAGAGCCTCCATTTTTGCGCGCTGGTCGAAGTCTCGTGGCCCTCTGTCAGAATCCAGAGTTTCAAGAAGATCGGAGGGGGTCAAAATTTCAGCCAAAAACGACAGTGTTACCCCTTATGTTTTTTTTTCAGGTCAAAACTTTGACATCCGATATCTCGGCTCTGGAAGGGTCTAGAGCCTCCATTTTTGCGCGCTGGTCGAAGTCTCGTGGCCCTCTGTCAGAATCCAGAGTTTCAAGAAGATCGGAGGGGGTCAAAATTTCGGCCAAAAACAACAGTGTTACCCCTTATGTTTTTTTTTTCGGGTCAAAACTTTGACGTCCGATATCTCGGCTCTGGAAGGGTCTAGAGCCTCCATTTTTGCGCGCTGGTCGAAGTCTCGTGGCCCTCTGTCAGAATCCAGAGTTTCAAGAAGATCAGAGGGGGTCAAAATTTCGGCCAAAAACGACAGTGTTACCCCTTATGTTTTTTTTTTCGGGTCAAAACTTTGACATCCGATATCTCGGCTCTGGAAGGGTCTAGAGCCTCCATTTTTGCGCGCTGGTCGAAGTCTCGTGGCCCTCTGTCAGAATCCAGAGTTTCAAGAAGATCGGAGGGGGTCAAAATTTCGGCCAAAAACGACAGTGTTACCCCTTATGTTTTTTTTTCAGGTCAAAACTTTGACATCCGATATCTCGGCTCTGGAAGGGTCTAGAGCCTCCATTTTTGCGCGCTGGTCGAAGTCTCGTGGCCCTCTGTCAGAATCCAGAGTTTCAAGAAGATCGGAGGGGGTCAAAATTTCGGCCAAAAACGACAGTGTTACCCCTTATGTTTTTTTTTTCGGGTCAAAACTTTGACATCCGATATCTCGGCTCTGGAAGGGTCTAGAGCCTCCATTTTTGCGCGCTGGTCGAAGTCTCGTGGCCTTCTGTCAGAATCCAGAGTTTCAAGAAGATCGGAGGGGGTCAAAATTTCGGCCAAAAAAAAAAATGACAGTGTTACCCCTTATGTTTTTTTTTCAGGTCCAATTTTTGACCTTCGATATCTCGGCTCTGGAAGGGTCTAGAGCCTCCATTTTTGCGCGCTGGTCGAAGTCTCGTGGCCCTCTGTCAGAATCCAGAGTTTCAAGAAGATCGGAGGGGGTCAAAATTTCGGCCAAAAAAAAAATGACAGTGTTACCCCTTATGTTTTTTTTTTTTCAGGTCCACATTTTGACCTTCGATATCTCGGCTCTGGAAGGGTCTAGAGCCTCCATTTTTGCGCGCTGGTCGAAGTCTCGTGGCCCTCTGTCAGAATCCAGAGTTTCAAGAAGATCGGAGGGGGTCAAAATTTCGGCCAAAAACGACAGTGTTACCCCTTATGTTTTTTTTTTCGGGTCAAAACTTTGACATCCGATATCTCGGCTCTGGAAGGGTCTAGAGCCTCCATTTTTGCGCGCTGGTCGAAGTCTCGTGGCCCTCTGTCAGAATCCAGAGTTTCAAGAAGATCGGAGGGGGTCAAAATTTCGGCCAAAAACGACAGTGTTACCCCTTATGTTTTTTTTTTCGGGTCAAAACTTTGACGTCCGATATCTCGGCTCTGGAAGGGTCTAGAGCCTCCATTTTTGCGCGCTGGTCGAAATCTCGTGGCCCTCTGTCAGAATCCAGAGTTTCAAGAAGATCGGAGGGGGTCAAAATTTCGGCCAAAACGACAGTGTTACCCCTTATGGGTTTTTTTTGGGTCAAAACTTTGACATCCGATATCTCGGCTCTGGAAGGGTCTAGAGCCTCCATTTTTGCGCGCTGGTCGAAGTCTCGTGGCCCTCTGTCAGAATCCAGAGTTTCAAGAAGATCGGAGGGGGTCAAAATTTCGGCCAAAAACGACAGTGTTACCCCTTATGTTTTTTTTTTCAGGTCAAACCTTTGACATCCGATATCTCGGTCTGGAAGGGTCTAGAGCCTCCATTTTTGCGCGCTGGTCGAAGTCTCGTGGCCCTCTGTCAGAATCCAGAGTTTCAAGAAGATCGGAGGGGGTCAAAATTTCGGCCAAAAACGACAGTGTTACCCCTTATGTTTTTTTTTTCAGGTCAAACCTTTGACATCCGATATCTCGGCTCTGGAAGGGTCTAGAGCCTCCATTTTTGCGCGCTGGTCGAAGTCTCGTGGCCCTCTGTCAGAATCCAGAGTTTCAAGAAGACCGGAGGGGGTCAAAATTTCGGCCAAAAACGACAGTGTTACCCCTTATGTTTTTTTTTCAGGTCAAAACTTTGACATCCGATATCTCGGCTCTGGAAGGGTCTAGAGCCTCCATTTTTGCGCGCTGGTCGAAGTCTCGTGGCCCTCTGTCAGAATCCAGAGTTTCAAGAAGATCGGAGGGGGTCAAAATTTCGGCCAAAAACGACAGTGTTACCCCTTATGTTTTTTTTTTCAGGTCAAAATTTTGACATCCGATATCTCGGCTCTGGAAGGGTCTAGAGCCTCAATTTTTGCGCGCTGGTCGAAGTCTCGTGGCCCTCTGTCAGAATCCAGAGTTTCAAGAAGATCGGAGGGGGTCAAAATTTCGGCCAAAAACGACAGTGTTACCCCTTATGTTTTTTTTTATCGGGTCAAAACTTTGAAATCCGATATCTCGGCTCTGGGAGGGTCTAGAGCCTCCATTTTTGCGCGCTGGTCGAAGTCTCGTGGCCCTCTGTCAGAATCCAGAGTTTCAAGAAGATCGGAGGGGGTCAAAATTTCGGCCAAAAACGACAGTGTTACCCCTTATGTTTTTTTTTCGGGTCAAAACTTTGACATCCGATATCTCGGCTCTGGAAGGGTCTAGAGCCTCCATTTTTGCGCGCTGGTCGAAGTCTCGTGGCCCTCTGTCAGAATCCAGAGTTTCAAGAAGATCGGAGGGGGTCAAAATTTCGGCCAAAAACGACAGTGTTACCCCTTATGTTTTTTTTTCAGGTCAAAACTTTGACATCCGATATCTCGGCTCTGGAAGGGTCTAGAGCCTCCATTTTTGCGCGCTGGTCGAAGTCTCGTGGCCCTCTGTCAGAATCCAGAGTTTCAAGAAGATCGGAGGGGGTCAAAATTTCGGCCAAAAACGACAGTGTTACCCCTTATGTTTTTTTTTTCGGGTCAAAACTTTGACATCCGATATCTCGGCTCTGGAAGGGTCTAGAGCCTCCATTTTTGCGCGCTGGTCGAAGTCTCGTGGCCCTCTGTCAGAATCCAGAGTTTCAAGAAGATCGGAGGGGGTCAAAATTTCGGCCAAAAATGACAGTGTTACCCCTTATGTTTTTTTTTCAGGTCAAAACTTTGACATCCGATATCTCGGCTCAGGAAGGGTCTAGAGCCTCCATTTTTGCGCGCTGGTCGAAGTCTCGTGGCCCTCTGTCAGAAACCAGAGTTTCAAGAAGATCGGAGGGGGTCAAAATTTCGGCCAAAAACGACAGTGTTACCCCTTATGTTTTTTTTTTTCAGGTCAAAACTTTGACATCCGATATCTCGGCTCTGGAAGGGTCTAGAGCCTCAATTTTTGCGCGCTGGTCGAAGTCTCGTGGCCCTCTGTCAGAATCCAGAGTTTCAAGAAGATCGGAGGGGGTCAAAATTTCGGCCAAAAACGACAGTGTTACCCCTTATGTTTTTTTTTCAGGTCAAAACTTTGACATCCGATATCTCGGCTCTGGAAGGGTCTAGAGCCTCCATTTTTGCGCGCTGGTCGAAGTCTCGTGGCCCTCTGTCAGAATCCAGAGTTTCAAGAAGATCGGAGGGGGTCAAAATTTCGGCCAAAAACGACAGTGTTACCCCTTATGTTTTTTTTTCAGGTCAAAACTTTGACATCCGATATCTCGGCTCTGGAAGGGTCTAGAGCCTCCATTTTTGCGCGCTGGTCGAAGTCTCGTGGCCCTCTGTCAGAATCCAGAGTTTCAAGAAGATCGGAGGGGGTCAAAATTTCGGCCAAAAACGACAGTGTTACCCCTTATGTTTTTTTTTCAGGTCAAACCTTTGACATCCGATATCTCGGCTCTGGAAGGGTCTAGAGCCTAAATTTTTGCGCGCTGGTCGAAGTCTCGTGGCCCTCTGTCAGAATCCAGAGTTTCAAGAAGATCGGAGGGGGTCAAAATTTCGGCCAAAAACGACAGTGTTACCCCTTATGTTTTTTTTTATCGGGTCAAAACTTTGAAATCCGATATCTCGGCTCTTGGAGGGTCTAGAGCCTCCATTTTTGCGCGCTGGTCGAAGTCTCGTGGCCCTCTGTCAGAATCCAGAGTTTCAAGAAGATCGGAGGGGGTCAAAATTTCGGCCAAAAACGACAGTGTTACCCCTTATGTTTTTTTTTCGGGTCAAAACTTTGACATCCGATATCTCGGCTCTGGAAGGGTCTAGAGCCTCCATTTTTGCGCACTGGTCGAAGTCTCGTGGCCCTCTGTCAGAATCCAGAGTTTCAAGAAGATCGGAGGGGGTCAAAATTTCGGCCAAAAACGACAGTGTTACCCCTTATGTTTTTTTTTTCAGGTCAAAACTTTGACATCCGATATCTCGGCTCTGGAAGGGTCTAGAGCCTCCATTTTTGCGCGCTGGTCGAAGTCTCGTGGCCCTCTGTCAGAATCCAGAGTTTCAAGAAGATCGGAGGGGGTCAAAATTTCGGCCAAAAACGACAGTGTTACCCCTTATGTTTTTTTTTTCGGGTCAAAACTTTGACATCCGATATCTCGGCTCTGGAAGGGTCTAGAGCCTCCATTTTTGCGCGCTGGTCGAAGTCTCGTGGCCCTCTGTCAGAATCCAGAGTTTCAAGAAGATCGGAGGGGGTCAAAATTTCGGCCAAAAACGACAGTGTTACCCCTTATGTTTTTTTTTCAGGTCAAAACTTTGACATCCGATATCTCGGCTCTGGAAGGGTCTAGAGCCTCCATTTTTGCGCGCTGGTCGAAGTCTCGTGGCCCTCTGTCAGAATCCAGAGTTTCAAGAAGATCGGAGGGGGTCAAAATTTCGGCCAAAAACGACAGTGTTACCCCTTATGTTTTTTTTTTCAGGTCAAATCTTTGACATCCGATATCTCGGCTCTGGAAGGGTCTAGAGCCTCCATTTTTGCGCGCTGGTCGAAGTCTCGTGGCCCTCTGTCAGAATCCAGAGTTTCAAGAAGATCGGAGGGGGTCAAAATTTCGGCCAAAAACGACAGTGTTACCCCTTATGTTTTTTTTTCAGGTCAAAACTTTGACATCCGATATCTCGGCTCTGGAAGGGTCTAGAGCCTCCATTTTTGCGCGCTGGTCAAAGTCTCGTGGCCCTCTGTCAGAATCCAGAGTTTCAAGAAGATCGGAGGGGGTCAAAATTTCGGCCAAAAACGACAGTGTTACCCCTTATGTTTTTTTTTTCGGGTCAAAACTTTGACATCCGATATCTCGGCTCTGGAAGGGTCTAGAGCCTCCATTTTTGTGCGCTGGTCGAAGTCTCGTGGCCCTCTGTCAGA
This sequence comes from Cyprinella venusta, assembly GCA_038021265.1. Taxonomy (NCBI): domain Eukaryota; kingdom Metazoa; phylum Chordata; class Actinopteri; order Cypriniformes; family Leuciscidae; genus Cyprinella; species Cyprinella venusta. The sequence continues at coordinate 10,116,517 of CM075871.1, forward strand.
ATCCAGAGTTTCAAGAAGATCGGAGGGGGTCAAAATTTCGGCAAAAAACGACAGTGTTACCCCTTATGTTTTTTTTTCAGGTCAAAACTTTGACATCCGATATCTCGGCTCTGGAAAGGTCTAGAGCCTCCATTTTTGCGCGCTGGTCGAAGTCTCGTGGCCCTCTGTCAGAATCCAGAGTTTCAAGAAGATCGGAGGGGGTCAAAATTTCGGCCAAAAACAACAGTGTTATCCCTTATGTTTTTTTTTGGGTCAAAACTTTGACGTCCGATATCTCGGCTCTGGAAGGGTCTAGAGCCTCCATTTTGGCCCCCCTCCGATCTTCTTGAAACTCTGGATTCCGACAGAGGGCCAGGAGACTTCGGCCAGCGCGCAAAAATGGAGGCTCTAGACCCTTCCAGAGCCGAGATATCGGATGTCAAAGTTTTGACCTGGAAAAAAAAACATAAGGGGTAACACTGTCGTTTTTGGCCGAAATTTTGACCCCCTCCGATCTTCTTGAAACTCTGGATTCTGACAGAGGGCCACGAGACTTCGACCAGCGCGCAAAAATGGAGGCTCTAGACCCTTCCAGAGCCGAGATATCGAAGGTCAAAAATTGGACCTGAAAAAAAAAACATAAGGGGTAACACTGTCATTTTTTTTTTGGCCGAAATTTTGACCCCCTCCGATCTTCTTGAAACTCTGGATTCTGACAGAGGGCCACGAGACTTCGACCAGCGCGCAAAAATGGAGGCTCTAGACCCTTCCAGAGCCGAGATATCGGATGTCAAAGTTTTGACCCGAAAAAAAAAACATAAGGGGTAACACTGTTGTTTTTGGCCGAAATTTTGACCCCCTCCGATCTTCTTGAAACTCTGGATTCTGACAGAGGGCCACGAGACTTCGACCAGCGCGCAAAAATGGAGGCTCTAGACCCTTCCAGAGCCGAGATATCGGACGTCAAAGTTTTGACCCGAAAAAAAACATAAGGGGGAACACTGTTGTTTTTGGCCGAAATTTTGACCCCCTCCGATCTTCTTGAAACTCTGGATTCTGACAGAGGGCCACGAGACTTCGACCAGCGCGCAAAAATGGAGGCTCTAGACCCTTCCAGAGCCGAGATATCGGATGTCAAAGTTTTGACCTGAAAAAAAAACATAAGGGGTAACACTGTCGTTTTTGGCCGAAATTTTGACCCCCTCCGATCTTCTTGAAACTCTGGATTCTGACAGAGGGCCACGAGACTTCGACCAGCGCGCAAAAATGGAGGCTCTAGACCCTTCCAGAGCCGAGATATCGGATGTCAAAGTTTTGACCTGAAAAAAAAAAACATAAGGGGTAACACTGTCGTTTTTAGCCGAAATTTTGACCCCCTCCGATCTTCTTGAAACTCTGGATTCTGACAGAGGGCCACGAGACTTTGACCAGCGCGCAAAAATGGAGGCTCTAGACCCTTCCAGAGCCGAGATATCGGATGTCAAAGTTTTGACCTGAAAAAAAAAACATAAGGGGTAACACTGTCGTTTTTGGCCGAAATTTTGACCCCCTCCGATCTTCTTGAAACTCTGGATTCTGACAGAGGGCCACGAGACTTCGACCAGCGCGCAAAAATGGAGGCTCTAGACCCTTCCAGAGCCGAGATATCGGATGTCAAAGTTTTGACCTGAAAAAAAACATAAGGGGTAACACTGTTGTTTTTGGCAGAAATTTTGACCCCCTCCGATCTTCTTGAAACTCTGGATTCTGACAGAGGGCCACGAGACTTCGACCAGCGCGCAAAAATGGAGGCTCTAGACCCTTCCAGAGCCAAGATATCGGATGTCAAAGTTTTGACCTGAAAAAAAAACATAAGGGGTAACACTGTCGTTTTTGCCCGAAATTTTGACCCCCTCCGAACTTCTTGAAACTCTGGATTCTGACAGAGGGCCACGAGACTTCGACCAGCGCGCAAAAATGGAGGCTCTAGACCCTTCCAGAGCCGAGATATCGGATGTCAAAGTTTTGACCAGAAAAAAAAACATAAGGGGTAACACTGTCGTTTTTGGCCGAAATTTTGACCCCCTCCGATCTTCTTGAAACTCTGGATTCTGACAGAGGGCCACGAGACTTCGACCAGCGCGCAAAAATGGAGGCTCTAGACCCTTCCTGAGCCGAGATATCGGATGTCAAAGTTTTGACCTGAAAAAAAAAAACATAAGGGGTAACACTGTCGTTTTTGGCCGAAATTTTGACCCCCTCCGATCTTCTTGAAACTCTGGATTCTGACAGAGGGCCACGAGACTTCGACCAGCGCGCAAAAATGGAGGCTCTAGACCCTTCCAGAGCCGAGATATCGGATGTCAAAGTTTTGACCTGAAAAAAAAAAAAGGGGTAACACTGTCGTTTTTGGCCGAAATTTTGACCCCCTCCGATCTTCTTGAAACTCTGGATTCTGACAGAGGGCCACGAGACTTCTACCAGCGCGCAAAAATGGAGGCTCTAGACCCTTCCAGATCCGAGATATCGGATGTCAAAGTTTTGACCTGAAAAAAAAACATAAGGGGTAACACTGTCGTTTTTGGCCGAAATTTTGACCCCCTCCGATCTTCTTGAAACTCTGGATTCTGACAGAGGGCCACGAGACTTCGACAAGCGCGCAAAAATGGAGGCTCTAGACCCTTCCAGAGCCGAGATATCGGATGTCAAAGTTTTGACCCGAAAAAAAAACACAAAAGGGGTAACACTGTCGTTTTTGGCCGAAATTTTGACCCCCTCCGATCTTCTTGAAACTCTGGATTCTGACAGAGGGCCACGAGACTTCGACCAGCGCGCAAAAATGGAGGCTCTAGACCCTTCCAGAGCCGAGATATCGGATGTCAAAGTTTTTGACCCGAAAAAAAAAAAACATAAGGGGTAACACTGTCATTTTTGGCCGAAATTTTGACCCCCTCCGATCTTCTTGAAACTCTGGATTCTGACAGAGGGCCACGAGACTTCGACCAGCGCGCAAAAATGGAGGCTCTAGACCCTTCCAGAGCCGAGATATCGGATGTCAAAGTTTTGACCTGAAAAAAAAAACATAAGGGGTAACACTGTCGTTTTTGGCCGAAATTTTGACCCCCTCCGATCTTCTTGAAACTCTGGATTCTGACAGAGGGCCACGAGACTTCGACCAGCGCGCAAAAATGGAGGCTCTAGACCCTTCCAAAGCCGAGATATCGGATGTCAAAGTTTTTGACCCGAAAAAAAAACATAAGGGGTAACACTGTCATTTTTGGCCGAAATTTTGACCCCCTCCGATCTTCTTGAAACTCTGGATTCTGACAGAGGGCCACGAGACTTCGACCAGCGCACAAAAATGGAGGCTCTAGACCCTTCCAGAGCCGAGATATCGGATGTCAAAGTTTTGACCTGAAAAAAAAAACATAAGGGGTAACACTGTCGTTTTTGGCCGAAATTTTGACCCCCTCCAATCTTCTTGAAACTCTGGATTCTGAAAGAGGGCCACGAGACTTCGACCAGCGCGCAAAAATGGAGGCTCTAGACCCTTCCAGAGCCGAGATATCGGATGTCAAAGTTTTGACCTGAAAAAAAAAACATAAGGGGTAACACTGTCGTTTTTGGCCGAAATTTTGACCCCCTCCGATCTTCTTGAAACTCTGGATTCTGACAGAGAGCCACGAGACTTCGACCAGCGCGCAAAAATGGAGGCTCTAGACCCTTCCAGAGCCGAGATATCGGATGTCAAAGTTTTGACCCGAAAAAAAAAACATAAGGGGTAACACTGTCATTTTTGGCCGAAATTTTGACCCCCTCCGATCTTCTTGAAACTCTGGATTCTGACAGAGGGCCACGAGACTTCGACCAGCGCACAAAAATGGAGGCTCTAGACCCTTCCAGAGCCGAGATATCGGATGTCAAAGTTTTGACCTGAAAAAAATTATAAGGGGTAACACTGTCGTTTTTGGCCGAAATTTTGACCCCCTCCGATCTTCTTGAAACTCTGAATTCTGACAGAGGGCCACGAGACTTCGACCAGCGTGCAAAAATGGAGGCTCTAGACCCTTCCAGAGCCGAGATATCGGATGTCAAAGTTTTGACCTGAAAAAAAAAACATAAGGGGTAACACTGTCGTTTTTGGCCGAAATTTTGACCCCCTCCGATCTTCTTGAAACTCTGGACTCTGACAGAGGGCCACGAGACTTCGACCAGCACGCAAAAATGGAGGCTCTAGACCCTTCCAGAGCCGAGATATCGGATGTCAAAGTTTTGACCCGAAAAAAAAAACATAAGGGGTAACACTGTCGTTTTTGGCCGAAATTTTGACCCCCTCCGATCTTCTTGAAACTCTGGATTCTGACAGAGGGCCACGAGACTTCGACCAGCGCACAAAAATGGAGGCTCTAGACCCTTCCAGAGCCGAGATATCGGATATCCATTTTTGCTCGCTGGTCGAATTCTCGTGGCCCTCTGTCAGAATCCAGAGTTTCAAGAAGATCGGAGGGGGTCAAAATTTCGGCCAAAAACAACAGTGTTACCCCTTATGTTTTTTTTCGAGTCAAAACTTTGACGTCCGATATCTCGGCTCTGGAAGGGTCTAGAGCCTCCATTTTTGCGCGCTGGTCGAAGTCTCGTGGCCCTCTGTCAGAATCCAGAGTTTCAAGAAGATCGGAGGGGGTCAAAATTTCGGCCAAAAACGACAGTGTTACCCCTTATGTTTTTTTTTCAGGTCAAAACTTTGACATCCGATATCTCGGCTCTGGAAGGGTCTAGAGCCTCCATTTTTGCGCGCTGGTCGAAGTCTCGTGGCCCTCTGTCAGAATCCAGAGTTTCAAGAAGATCGGAGGGGGTCAAAATTTCGGCCAAAAACGACAGTGTTACCCCTTATGTTTTTTTTTTCGGGTCAAAACTTTGACATCCGTTATCTCGGCTCTGGAAGGGTCTAGAGCCTCCATTTTTGCGCGCTGGTCGAAGTCTCGTGGCCCTCTGTCAGAATCCAGAGTTTCAAGAAGATCGGAGGGGGTCAAAATTTCGGCCAAAAACGACAGTGTTACCCCTTATGTTTTTTTTTCAGGTCAAAACTTTGACGTCCGATATCTCGGCTCTGGAAGGGTCTAGAGCCTCCATTTTGCGCGCTGGTCGAAGTCTCGTGGCCCTCTGTCAGAATCCAGAGTTTCAAGAGGATCGGAGGGGGTCAAAATTTCGGCCAAAAACGACAGTGTTACCCCTTATGTTTTTTTTTCAGGTCAAAACTTTGACATCCAATATCTCGGCTCTGGAAGGGTCTAGAGCCTCCATTTTTGCGCGCTGGTCGAAGTCTCGTGGCCCTCTGTCAGAATCCAGAGTTTCAAGAAGATCGGAGGGGGTCAAAATTTCGGCCAAAAACGACAGTGTTACCCCTTATGTTTTTTTTTTCGGGTCAAAACTTTGACATCCGATATCTCGGCTCTGGAAGGGTCTAGAGCCTCCATTTTTGCGCGCTGGTCAAAGTCTCGCGGCCCTCTGTCAGAATCCAGAGTTTCAAGAAGATCGGAGGGGGTCAAAATTTCGGCCAAAAACGATAGTGTTTCCCTTATGTTTTTTTTTCAGGTCAAAACTTTGACATCCGATATCTCGGCTCTGGAAGGGTCTAAAGCCTCCATTTTTGCGCGCTGGTTGAAGTCTCGTGGCCCTCTGTCAGAATCCAGAGTTTCAAGAAGATCGGAGGGGGTCAAAATTTCGGCCAAAAACGACAGTGTTACCCCTTATGTTTTTTTTTCAGGTCAAAACTTTGACATCCGATATCTCGGCTCTGGAAGGGTCTAGAGCCTCCATTTTTGCGCGCTGGTCGAAGTCTCCTGGCCCTCTGTCAGAATCCAGAGTTTCAAGAAGATCGGAGGGGGTCAAAATTTCGGCCAAAAACGACAGTGTTACCCCTTATGTTTTTTTTTCGGGTCAAAACTTTGACATCCGATATCTCGGCTCTGGAAGGGTCTAGAGCCTCCATTTTTGCGCGCTTGTCAAAGTCTCGTGGCCCTCTGTCAGAATCCAGAGTTTCAAGAAGATCGGAGGGGGTCAAAATTTCGGCCAAAAACGACAGTGTTACCCCTTATGTTTTTTTTTCGGGTCAAAACTTTGACATCCGATATCTCGGCTCTGGAAGGGTCTAGAGCCTCCATTTTTGCGCGCTGGTCGAAGTCTCGTGGCCCTTTGTCAGAATCCAGAGTTTCAAGAAGATCGGAGGGGGTCAACATTTCGGCCAAAAACGACAGTGTTACCCCTTATGTTTTTTTTTCAGGTCAAAACTTTGACATCCGATATCTCGGCTCTGGAAGGGTCTAGAGCCTCCATTTTTGCGCGCTGGTCGAAGTCTCGTGGCCCTCTGTCAGAATCCAGAGTTTCAAGAAGATCGGAGGGGGTCAAAATTTCGGCCAAAAACAACAGTGTTACCCCTTATGTTTTTTTTCGGGTCAAAACTTTGACGTCCGATATCTCGGCTCTAGAAGGGTATAGAGCCTCCATTTTTGCGCGCTGGTCGAAGTCTCGTGGCCCTCTGTCAGAATCCAGAGTTTCAAGAAGATCGGAGGGGGTCAAAATTTCGGCCAAAAACGACAGTGTTACCCCTTATGTTTTTTTTTCAGGTCAAAACTTTGACATCCGATATCTCGGCTCTGGAAGGGTCTAGAGCCTCCATTTTTGCGCGCTGGTCGAAGTCTCGTGGCCCTCTGTCAGAATCCAGAGTTTCAAGAAGATCGGAGGGGGTCAAAATTTCGGCCAAAAACGACAGTGTTACCCCTTATGTTTTTTTTCAGGTCAAAACTTTGACATCCGATATCTCGGCTCTGGAAGGGTCTAGAGCCTCCATTTTTGCGCGCTGGTCGAAGTCTCGTGGCCCTCTGTCAGAATCCAGAGTTTCAAGAAGATCGGAGGGGGTCAAAATTTCGGCCAAAAACAACAGTGTTACCCCTTATGTTTTTTTCGGGTCAAAACTTTGACGTCCGATATTTCGGCTCTGGAAGGGTCTAGAGCCTCCATTTTGACCCCCTCCGATCTTCTTGAAACTCTGGATTCTGACAGAGGGCCAGGAGACTTCGACCAGCGCGCAAAAATGGAGGCTCTAGACCCTTCCAGAGCCGAGATATCGGATGTCAAAGTTTTGACCTAGAAAAAAAAACATAAGGGGTAACACTGTCGTTTTTGGCCGAAATTTTGACCCCCTCCGATCTTCTTGAAACTCTGGATTCTGACAGAGGGCCACGAGACTTCGACCAGCGCGCAAAAATGGAGGCTCTAGACCCTTCCAGAGCCGAGATATCGGATGTCAAAGTTTTGACCTGAAAAAAAAACATAAAGGGTAACACTGTCGTTTTTGGCCGAAATTTTGACCCCCTCCGATCTTCTTGAAACTCTGGATTCTGACAGAGGGCCACGAGACTTCGACCAGCGCGCAAAAATGGAGGCTCTAGACCCTTCCAGAGCCGAGATATCGGATGTCAAAGTTTTGACCTGAAAAAAAAAACATAAGGGGTAACACTGTCGTTTTTAGCCGAAATTTTGACCCCCTCCAATCTTCTTGAAACTCTGGATTCTGACAGAGGGCCACGGGACTTTGACCAGCGCGCAAAAATGGAGGCTCTAGACCCTTCCAGAGCCGAGATATCGGATGTCAAAGTTTTGACCTGAAAAAAGAAAACATAAGGGGTAACTGTCGTTTTTGGCCGAAATTTTGACCCCCTCCGATCTTCTTGAAACTCTGGATTCTGACAGAGGGCCACGAGACTTCGACCAGCGCGCAAAAATGGAGGCTCTAGACCCTTCCAGAGCCGAGATATCGGACGTCAAAGTTTTGACCCGAAAAAAAAAAACATAAGGGGTAACACTGTTGTTTTTGGCCGAAATTTTGACCCCCTCCGATCTTCTTGAAACTCTGGATTCTAAAAGAGGGCCACGAGACTTCGACCAGCGCGCAAAAATGGAGGCTCTAGACCCTTCCAGAGCCAAGATATCGGATGTCAAAGTTTTGACCTGAAAAAAAAAACATAAGGGGTAACACTGTCGTTTTTGCCCGAAATTTTGACCCCCTCAGAACTTCTTGAAACTCTGGATTCTGACAGAGGGCCACGAGACTTCGACCAGCGCGCAAAAATGGAGGCTCTAGACCCTTCCAGAGCCGAGATATCGGATGTCAAAGTTTTGACCAGAAAAAAAAACATAAGGGGTAACACTGTCGTTTTTGGCCGAAATTTTGACCCCCTCCGATCTTCTTGAAACTCTGGATTCTGACAGAGGGCCAGGAGACTTCGACCAGCGCGCAAAAATGGAGGCTCTAGACCCTTCCAGAGCCGAGATATCGGATGTCAAAGTTTTGACCTGAAAAAAAAACATAAGGGGTAACACTGTCGTTTTTAGCCGAAATTTTGACCCCCTCCAATCTTCTTGAAACTCTGGATTCTGACAGAGGGCCACGAGACTTTGACCAGCGCGCAAAAATGGAGGCTCTAGACCCTTCCAGAGCCGAGATATCGGATGTCAAAGTTTTGACCTGAAAAAAAAAAACATAAGGGGTAACACTGTCGTTTTTGGCCGAAATTTTGACCCCCTCCGATCTTCTTGAAACTCTGGATTCTGACAGAGGGCCACGAGACTTCGACCAGCGCGCAAAAATGGAGGCTCTAGACCCTTCCAGAGCCGAGATATCGGATGTCAAAGTTTTGACCTGAAAAAAAAACATAAGGGGTAACACTGTCGTTTTTGGCCGAAATTTTGACCCCCTCCGATCTTCTTGAAACTCTGGATTCTGACAGAGGGCCACGAGACTTCGACCAGCGCGCAAAAATGGAGGCTCTAGACCCTTCCAGAGCCGAGATATCGGATGTCAAAGTTTTGACCTGAAAAAAAAAACATAAGGGGTAACACTGTCGTTTTTGGCCGAAATTTTGACCCCCTCCGATCTTCTTGAAACTCTGGATTCTGACAGAGGGCCACGAGACTTCGACCAGCGCGCAAAAATGGAGGCTCTAGACCCTTCCAGAGCCAAGATATCGGATGTCAAAGTTTTGACCTGGAAAAAAAACATAAGGGGTAACACTGTCGTTTTTGGCCGAAATTTTGACCCCCTCCGATCTTCTTGAAACTCTGGATTCTGACAGAGGGCCACGAGACTTCGACCAGCACGCAAAAATGGAGGCTCTAGACCCTTCCAGAGCCGAGATATCGGATGTCAAAGTTTTGACCTGAAAAAAAACATAAGGGGTAACACTGTCGTTTTTGGCCGAAATTTTGACCCCCTCCGATCTTCTTGAAACTCTGGATTCTGACAGAGGGCCACGAGACTTCGACCAGCGCGCAAAAATGGAGGCTCTAGACCCTTCCAGAGCCGAGATATCGGACGTCAAAGTTTTGACCCGAAAAAAAAAAACATAAGGGGTAACACTGTCGTTTTTGGCCGAAATTTTGACCCCCTCCGATCTTCTTGAAACTCTGGATTCTGACAGAGGGCCACGAGACTTCGACCAGCGCGCAAAAATGGAGGCTCTAGACCCTTCGAGAGCCGAGATATCGGATGTCAAAGTTTTGACCCAAAAAAAAAAAAAAACATAAGGGGTAATACTGTCGTTTTTGGCCGAAATTTTGACCCCCTCCGATCTTCTTGAAACTCTGGACTCTGACAGAGGGCCACGAGACTTCGACCAGCACGCAAAAATGGAGGCTCTAGACCCTTCCAGAGCCGAGATATCGGATGTCAAAGTTTTGACCCGAAAAAAAAAAACATAAGGGGTAACACTGTCGTTTTTGGCCGAAATTTTGACCCCCTCCGATCTTCTTGAAACTCTGGATTCTGACAGAGGGCCACGAGACTTCGACCAGCGCGCAAAAATGGAGGCTCTAGACCCTTCCAGAGCCGAGATATCGGATGTCAAAGTTTTGACCCGAAAAAAAAAAAAACATAAGGGGTAACACTGTCATTTTTGGCCGAAATTTTGACCCCCTCCGATCTTCTTGAAACTCTGGATTCTGACAGAGGGCCACGAGACTTCGACCAGCGCACAAAAATGGAGGCTCTAGACCCTTCCAGAGCCGAGATATCGGATGTCAAAGTTTTGACCTGAAAAAAAAAAAAACATAAGGGGTAACACTGTCGTTTTTGGACGAAATTTTGACCTCCTCCGATCTTCTTGAAACTCTGGATTCTGACAGAGGGCCACGAGACTTCGACCAGCGCGCAAAAATGGAGGCTCTAGACCCTTCCAGAGCCGAGATATCGGATGTCAAAGTTTTGACCTGAAAAAAAAAAACATAAGGGGTAACACTGTCGTTTTTGGCCGAAATTTTGACCCCCTCCGATCTTCTTGAAACTCTGGATTCTGACAGAGGGCCACGAGACTTCGACCAGCGCGCAAAAATGGAGGCTCTAGACCCTTCCAGAGCCGAGATATCGGATGTCAAAGTTTTGACCCGAAAAAAAAAAAACATAAGGGGTAACACTGTCATTTTTGGCCGAAATTTTGACCCCCTCCGATCTTCTTGAAACTCTGGATTCTGACAGAGGGCCACGAGACTTCGACCATCGCGCAAAAATGGAGGCTCTAGACCCTTCCAGAGCCGAGATATCGGATGTCAAAGTTTTGACCTGAAAAAAAAAAACATAAGGGGTAACACTGTCGTTTTTGGCCGAAATTTTGACCCCCTCCGATCTTCTTGAAACTCTGGATTCTGACAGAGGGCCTCGAGACTTCGACCAGCGCGCAAAAATGGAGGCTCTAGACCCTTCCAGAGCCGAGATATCGGATGTCAAAGGTTTGACCTGAAAAAAAAAAACATAAGGGGTAACACTGTCGTTTTTGGCCGAAATTTTGACCCCCTCCGATCTTCTTGAAACTCTGGATTCTGACAGAGGGCCTCGAGACTTCGACCAGCGCGCAAAAATGGAGGCTCTAGACCCTTCCAGAGCCGAGATATCGGATGTCAAAGGTTTGACCTGAAAAAAAAAAACATAAGGGGTAACACTGTCGTTTTTGGCCGAAATTTTGACCCCCTCCGATCTTCTTGAAACTCTGGATTCTGACAGAGGGCCACGAGACTTCGACCAGCGTGCAAAAATGGAGGCTCTAGACCCTTCCAGAGCCGAGATATCGGATGTCAAAGTTTTGACCCGAAAAAAAAAACCATAAGGGGTAACACTGTCGTTTTTGGCCGAAATTTTGACCCCCTCCGATCTTCTTGAAACTCTGGATTCTGACAGAGGGCCACGAGACTTCGACCAGCGCGCAAAAATGGAGGCTCTAGACCCTTCCAGAGCCGAGATATCGGATGTCAAAGTTTTGACCCGAAAAAAAAAACCAAAAAGCGGTAACACTGTCGTTTTTGGCCGAAATTTTGACCCCCTCCGATCTTCTTGAAACTCTGGATTCTGACAGAGGGCCACGAGACTTCGACCAGCGCGCAAAAATGGAGGCTCTAGACCCTTCCAGAGCCGAGATATCGGATGTCAAAGTTTTGACCTGAAAAAAAAACATAAGTGGTAACACTGTCGTTTTTGGCCGAAATTTTTACCCCCTCCGATCTTCTTGAAACTCTGGATTCTGACAGAGGGCCACGAGACCTCGACCAGCGCGCAAAAATGGAGGCTCTAGACCCTTCCAGAGCCGAGATATCGGACGTCAAAGTTTTGACCCGAAAAAAAAAAAACATAAGGGGTAACACTGTTTTTTTTGGCCGAAATTTTGACCCCCTCCGATCTTCTTGAAACTCTGGATTCTGACAGAGGGCCATGATACTTCGTCCAGCACGCAAAAATGGAGGCTCTAGACCCTTCCAGAGCCGAGATATCGGATGTCAAAGTTTTGACCTGAAAAAAAAAACATAAGGGGTAACATTGTCGTTTTTGGCCGAAATTTTGACCCCCTCCGATCTTCTTGAAACTCTAGATTCTGACAGAGGGCCACGAGACTTCGACCAGCGCGCAAAAATGGAGGCTCTAGACCCTTCCAGAGCCGAGATATCGGATGTCAAAGTTTTGACCCGAAAAAAAAACATAAGGGGTAACACTGTCGTTTTTGGCCGAAATTTTGACCCCCTCCGATCTTCTTGAAACTCTGGATTCTGACAGAGGGCCACGAGACTTCGACCAGCACGCAAAAATGGAGGCTCTAGACCCTTCCAGAGCCGAGATATCGGATGTCAAAGTTTTGACCCGAAAAAAAAAAACATAAGGGGTAACACTGTCGTTTTTGGCCGAAATTTTGACCCCCTCCGATCTTCTTGAAACTCTGGATTCTGACAGAGGGCCACGAGACTTCGACCAGCGCGCAAAAATGGAGGCTCTAGACCCTTCCAGAGCCGAGATATCGGATGTCAAATTTTTGTTAAAAACGACAGTGTTACCCCTTATGTTTTTTTTTCAGGTCAAAACTTTGACATCCGATATCTCGGCTCTGGAAGGGTCTAGAGCCTCCATTTTTGCGCGCTGGTCGAAGTCTCGTGGCCCTCTGTCAGAATCCAGAGTTTCAAGAAGATCGGAGGGGGTCAAAATTTAGGCCAAAAACGACAGTGTTACCCCTTATGTTTTTTTTTCAGGTCAAAACTTTGACATCCGATATCTCGGCTCTGGAAGGGTCTAGAGCCTCCATTTTTGCGCGCTGGTCGAAGTCTCGTGGCCCTCTGTCAGAATCCATAGTTTCAAGAAGATCGGAGGGGGTCAAAATTTCGGCCAAAAACAACAGTGTTACCCCTTATGTTTTTTTTTCGGGTCAAAACTTTGACGTCCGATATCTCGGCTCTGGAAGGGTCTAGAGCCTACATTTTTGCGCGCTGGTCAAAGTCTCGTGGCCCTCTGTCAGAATCCAGAGTTTCAAGAAGATCGGAGGGGGTCAAAATTTCGGCCAAAAACGACAGTGTTACCCCTTATGTTTTTTTTTTGGGGTCAAAACTTTGACGTCCAATATCTCGGCTCTGGAAGGGTCTAGAGCCTCCATTTTTGCGCGCTGGTCGAAGTCTCGTGGCCCTCTGTCAGAATCCAGAGTTTCAAGAAGATCGGAGGGGGTCAAAATTTCGGCCAAAAACGACAGTGTTACCCCTTATGTTTTTTTTTCAGGTCAAAACTTTGACATCCGATATCTCGGCTCTGGAAGGGTCTAGAGCCTCCATTTTTGCGCGCTGGTCGAAGTCTCGTGGCCCTCTGTCAGAATCCAGAGTTTCAAGAAGATCGGAGGGGGTCAAAATTTCGGCCAAAAGCGACAGTGTTACCCCTTATGTTTTTTTTTCGGGTCAAAAATTTGACATCCGATATCTCGGCTCTGGAAGGGTCTAGAGCCTCCATTTTTGCGCGCTGGTCGAAGTCTCGTGGCCCTCTGTCAGAATCCAGAGTTTCAAGAAGATCGGAGGGGGTCAAAATTTCGGCCAAAAACGACAGTGTTACCCCTTATGTTTTTTTTTCGGGTCAAAACTTTGACATCCGATATCTCGGCTCTGGAAGGGTCTAGAGCCTCCATTTTTGCGCGCTGGTCGAAGTCTCGTGGCCCTCTGTCAGAATCCAGAGTTTCAAGAAGATCGGAGGGGGTCAAAATTTCGGCCAAAAACGACAGTGTTACCCCTTATGTTTTTTTTTCAGGTCAAAACTTTGACATCCGATATCTCGGCTCTGGAAGGGTCTAGAGCCTCCATTTTTGCGCGCTGGTCGAAGTCTCGTGGCCCTCTGTCAGAATCCAGAGTTTCAAGAAGATCGGAGGGGGTCAAAATTTCGGCCAAAAACGACAGTGTTACCCCTTATGTTTTTTTTTTTCAGGTCAAAACTTTGACATCCGATATCTCGGCTCTGGAAGGGTCTAGAGCCTCCATTTTTGCGCGCTGGTCGAAGTCTCGTGGCCCTCTGTCAGAATCCAGAGTTTCAAGAAGATCGGAGGGGGTCAAAATTTCGGCCAAAAACGACAGTGTTACCCCTTATGTTTTTTTTTTCGGGTCAAAACTTTGACATCCGATATCTCGGCTCTGGAAGGGTCTAGAGCCTCCATTTTTTCGTGCTGGTCGAAGTCTCGTGGCCCTCTGTCAGAATCCAGAGTTTCAAGAAGATCGGAGGGGGTCAAAATTTCGGCCAAAAACGACAGTGTTACCCGTTATGTTTTTTTTTCGGGTCAAGACTTTGACATCCGATATCTCGGCTCTGGAAGGGTCTAGAGCCTCCATTTTTGCGCGCTGGTCGAAGTCTCGTGGCCCTCTGTCAGAATCCAGAGTTTCAAGAAGATCGGAGGGGGTCAAAATTTCGGCCAAAAACGACAGTGTTACCCCTTATGTTTTTTTTTTCGGGTCAAAAATTTGACATCCGATATCTCGGCTCTGGAAGGGTCTAGAGCCTCCATTTTTGCGCGCTGGTCGAAGTCTCGTGGCCCTCTGTCAGAATCCAGAGTTTCAAGAAGATCGGAGGGGGTCAAAATTTCGGCCAAAAACGACAGTGTTACCCCTTATGTTTTTTTTTCAGGTCAAAACTTTGACATCCGATATCTCGGCTCTGGAAGGGTCTAGAGCCTCCATTTTTGCGCGCTGGTCGAAGTCTCGTGGCCCTCTGTCAGAATCCAGAGTTTCAAGAAGATCGGAGGGGGTCAAAATTTCGGCCAAAAACGACAGTGTTACCCCTTATGTTTTTTTTTCGGGTCAAAAATTTGACATCCGATATCTCAGCTCTGGAAGGGTCTAGAGCCTCCATTTTTGCGCGCTGGTCGAAGTCTCGTGGCCCTCTGTCAGAATCCAGAGTTTCAAGAAGATCGGAGGGGGTCAAAATTTCGGCCAAAAACGACAGTGTTACCCCTTATGTTTTTTATCCGGGTCAAAACTTTGACATCCGATATCTCGGCTCTGGAAGGGTCTAGAGCCTCCATTTTTGCGTGCTGGTCGAAGTCTCGTGGCCCTCTGTCAGAATCCAGAGTTTCAAGAAGATCGGAGGGGGTCAAAATTTCGGCCAAAAACGACAGTGTTACCCCTTATGTTTTTTTTCGGGTCAAAACTTTGACATCCGATATCTCGGCTCTGGAAGGGTCTAGAGCCTCCGTTTTTGCGCGCTGGTCGATGTCTCGTTGCCCTCTGTCAGAATCCAGAGTTTCAAGAAGATCGGAGGGGGTCAAAATTTCGGCCAAAAACGACAGTGTTACCCCTTATGTTTTTTTTTTCAGGTCAAAACTTTGACATCCGATATCTCGGCTCTGGAAGGGTCTAGAGCCTCCATTTTTGCGCGCTGGTCGAAGTCTCGTGGCCCTCTGTCAGAATCCAGAGTTTCAAGAAGATCGGAGGGGGTCAAAATTTCGGCCAAAAACGACAGTGTTACCCCTTATGTTTTTTTTTCGGGTCAAAAATTTGACATCCGATATCTCAGCTCTGGAAGGGTCTAGAGCCTCCATTTTTGCGCTCTGGTCGAAGTCTCGTGGCCCTCTGTCAGAATCCAGAGTTTCAAGAAGATCGGAGGGGGTCAAAATTTCGGCCAAAAACGACAGTGTTACCCCTTATGTTTTTTATCCGGGTCAAAACTTTGACATCCGATATCTCGGCTCTGGAAGGGTCTAGAGCCTCCATTTTTGCGTGCTGGTCGAAGTCTCGTGGCCCTCTGTCAGAATCCAGAGTTTCAAGAAGATCGGAGGGGGTCAAAATTTCGGCCAAAAACGACAGTGTTACCCCTTATGTTTTTTTTCGGGTCAAAACTTTGACATCCGATATCTCGGCTCTGAAGGGTCTAGAGCCTCCATTTTTGCGCGCTGGTCGATGTCTCGTTGCCCTCTGTCAGAATCCAGAGTTTCAAGAAGATCGGAGGGGGTCAAAATTTCGGCCAAAAACGACAGTGTTACCCCTTATGTTTTTTTTTCAGGTCAAAACTTTGACATCCGATATCTCGGCTCTGGAAGGGTCTAGAGCCTCCATTTTTGCGCGCTGGTCGAAGTCTCGTGGCCCTCTGTCAGAATCCAGAGTTTCAAGAAGATCGGAGGGGGTCAAAATTTCGGCCAAAAACGACAGTGTTACCCCTTATGTTTTTTTTCAGGTCAAAACTTTGACATCCGATATCTCGGCTCTGGAAGGGTCTAGAGCCTCCATTTTTGCGCGCTGGTCGAAGACTCGTGGCCCTCTGTCAGAATCCAGAGTTTCAAGAAGATCGGAGGGGGTCAAAATTTCGGCCAAAAACGACAGTGTTACCCCTTATGTTTTTTTTTCAGGTCAAAACTTTGACATCCGATATCTCGGCTCTGGAAGGGTCTAGAGCCTCCATTTTTGCGCGCTGGTCGAAGTCTCGTGGCCCTCTGTCAGAATCCAGAGTTTCAAGAAGATCGGAGGGGGTCAAAATTTCGGCCAAAAATGAGAGTGTTACTCCTTATGTTTTTTTTTTCGGGTCAAAACTTTGACATCCGATATCTCGGCTCTGGAAGGGTCTAGAGCCTCCATTTTTGCGCGCTGGTCGAAGTCTCGTGGCCCTCTGTCAGAATCCAGAGTTTCAAGAAGATCGGAGGGGGTCAAAATTTCGGCCAAAAATGACAGTGTTACCCCTTATGTTTTTTTTTTTCGGGTCAAAACTTTGACATCCGATATCTCGGCTCTGGAAGGGTCTAGAGCCTCCATTTTTGCGCGCTGGTCGAAGTCTCGTGGCCCTCTGTCAGAATCCAGAGTTTCAAGAAGATCGGAGGGGGTCAAAATTTCGGCCAAAAACGACAGTGTTACCCCTTATGTTTTTTTTTCAGGTCAAAACTTTGACATCCGATATCTCGGCTCTGGAAGGGTCTAGAGCCTCCATTTTTGCGCGCTGGTCGAAGTCTCGTGGCCCTCTGTCAGAATCCAGAGTTTCAAGAAGATCGGAGGGGGTCAAAATTTCGGCCAAAAACGACAGTGTTACCCCTTATGTTTTTTTTTCAGGTCAAAACTTTGACATCCGATATCTCGGCTCTGGAAGTGTCTAGAGCCTCCATTTTTGCGCGCTGGTCGAAGTCTCGTGGCCCTCTGTCAGAATCCAGAGTTTCAAGAAGATCGGAGGGGGTCAAAATTTCGGGCAAAAACGACAGTGTTACTCCTTATGTTTTTTTTTTCAGGTCAAAACTTTGACATCCGATATCTCGGCTCTGGAAGGGTCTAGAGCCTCCATTTTTGCGCGCTGGTCGAAGTCTCTTGGCCCTCTGTCAGAATCCAGAGTTTCAAGAAGATCGGAGGGGGTCAAAATTTCGGCCAAAAACGACAGTGTTACCCCTTATGTTTTTTTTTTCGGGTCAAAACTTTGACATCCGATATCTCGGCTCTGGAAGGGTCTAGAGCCTCCATTTTTGCGCGCTGGTCGAAGTCTCGTGGCCCTCTGTCAGAATCCAGAGTTTCAAGAAGATCGGAGGGGGTCAAAATTTCGGCCAAAAACGACAGTGTTACCCCTTATGTTTTTTTTTCAGGTCAAAACTTTGACATCCGATATCTCGGCTCTGGAAGGGTCTAGAGCCTCCATTTTTGCGCGCTGGTCGAAGTCTCGTGGCCCTCTGTCAGAATCCAGAGTTTCAAGAAGATCGGAGGGGGTCAAAATTTCGGCCAAAAACGACAGTGTTACCCCTTATGTTTTTTTTTCAGGTCAAAACTTTGACATCCGATATCTCGGCTCTGGAAGGGTCTAGAGCCTCCATTTTTGCGCGCTGGTCGAAGTCTCGTGGCCCTCTGTCAGAATCCAGAGTTTCAAGAAGATCGGAGGGGGTCAAAATTTCGGCCAAAAACGACAGTGTTACCCCTTATGTTTTTTTTTTCAGGTCAAAACTTTGACATCCGATATCTCGGCTCTGGAAGGGTCTAGAGCCTCCATTTTTGCGCGCTGGTCGAAGTCTCGTGGCCCTCTGTCAGAATCCAGAGTTTCAAGAAGATCGGAGGGGGTCAAAATTTCGGCCAAAAACGACAGTGTTACCCCTTATGTTTTTTTTTTCGGGTCAAAACTTTGACATCCGATATCTCGGCTCTGGAAGGGTCTAGAGCCTCCATTTTTGCGCGCTGGTCGAAGTCTCGTGGCCCTCTGTCAGAATCCAGAGTTTCAAGAAGATCGGAGGGGGTCAAAATTTCGGCCAAAAACGACAGTGTTACCCCTTATGTTTTTTTTTCAGGTCAAAACTTTGACATCCGATATCTCGGCTCTGGAAGGATCTAGAGCCTCCATTTTTGCGCGCTGGTCGAAGTCTCGTGGCCCTCTGTCAGAATCCAGAGTTTCAAGAAGATCGGAGGGGGTCAAAATTTCGGCCAAAAACGACAGTGTTACCCCTTATGTTTTTTTTTTTCAGGTCAAAACTTTGACATCCGATATCTCGGCTCTGGAAGGGTCTAGAGCCTCCATTTTTGCGCGCTGGTCGAAGTCTCGTGGCCCTCTGTCAGAATCCAGAGTTTCAAGAAGATCGGAGGGGGTCAAAATTTCGGCCAAAAACGACAGTGTTACCCCTTATGTTTTTTTTTCAGGTCAAAACTTTGACATCCGATATCTCGGCTCTGGAAGGGTCTAGAGCCTCCATTTTTGCGCGCTGGTCGAAGTCTCGTGGCCCTCTGTCAGAATCCAGAGTTTCAAGAAGATCGGAGGGGGTCAAAATTTCGGCCAAAAACGACAGTGTTACCCCTTATGTTTTTTTTTCAGGTCAAAACTTTGACATCCGATATCTCGGCTCTGGAAGGGTCTAGAGCCTCCATTTTTGCGCGCTGGTCGAAGTCTCGTGGCCCTCTGTCAGAATCCAGAGTTTCAAGAAGATCGAAGGGGGTCAAAATTTCGGCCAAAAACGACAGTGTTACCCCTTATGTTTTTTTTTTCAGGTCAAAA
This sequence comes from Cyprinella venusta, assembly GCA_038021265.1. NCBI lineage: Eukaryota > Metazoa > Chordata > Actinopteri > Cypriniformes > Leuciscidae > Cyprinella > Cyprinella venusta. Next base: position 10,135,244 of record CM075871.1, read on the forward strand.
CTTTGACATCCGATATCTCGGCTCTGGAAGGGTCTAGAGCCTCCATTTTTGCGCGCTGGTCGAAGTCTCGTGGCCCTCTGTCAGAATCCAGAGTTTCAAGAAGATCGGAGGGGGTCAAAATTTCGGCCAAAAACGACAGTGTTACCCCTTATGTTTTTTTTTCAGGTCAAAACTTTGACATCCGATATTTCGGCTCTGGAAGGGTCTAGAGCCTCCATTTTTGCGCGCTGGTCGAAGTCTCGTGGCCCTCTGTCAGAATCCAGAGTTTCAAGAAGATTGGAGGGGGTCAAAATTTCGGCCAAAAACGACAGTGTTACCCCTTATGTTTTTTTTTTTCAGGTCAAAACTTTGACATCCGATATCTCGGCTCTGGAAGGGTCTAGAGCCTCCATTTTTGCGCGCTGGTCGAAGTCTCGTGGCCCTCTGTCAGAATCCAGAGTTTCAAGAAGATCGGAGGGGGTCAAAATTTCGGCCAAAAACGACAGTGTTACCCCTTATGTTTTTTTTTCAGGTCAAAACTTTGACATCCGATATCTCGGCTCTGGAAGGATCTAGAGCCTCCATTTTTGCGCGCTGGTCGAAGTCTCGTGGCCCTCTGTCAGAATCCAGAGTTTCAAGAAGATCGGAGGGGGTCAAAATTTCGGCCAAAAACGACAGTGTTACCCCTTATGTTTTTTTTTTTCAGGTCAAAACTTTGACATCCGATACCTCGGCTCTGGAAGGGTCTAGAGCCTCCATTTTTGCGCGCTGGTCGAAGTCTCGTGGCCCTCTGTCAGAATCCAGAGTTTCAAGAAGATCGGAGGGGGTCAAAATTTCGGCCAAAAACGACAGTGTTACCCCTTATGTTTTTTTTTTCAGGTCAAAACTTTGACATCCGATATCTCGGCTCTGGAAGGGTCTAGAGCCTCCATTTTTGCGCGCTGGTCGAAGTCTCGTGGCCCTCTGTCAGAATCCAGAGTTTCAAGAAGATCGGAGGGGGTCAAAATTTCGGCCAAAAACGACAGTGTTACCCCTTATGTTTTTTTTTCAGGTCAAAACTTTGACATCCGATATCTCGGCTCTGGAAGGGTCTAGAGCCTCCATTTTTGCGCGCTGGTCGAAGTCTCGTGGCCCTCTGTCAGAATCCAGAGTTTCAAGAAGATCGAAGGGGGTCAAAATTTCGGCCAAAAACGACAGTGTTACCCCTTATGTTTTTTTTTCAGGTCAAAACTTTGACATCCGATATCTCGGCTCTGGAAGGGTCTAGAGCCTCCATTTTTGCGCGCTGGTCGAAGTCTCGTGGCCCTCTGTCAGAATCCAGAGTTTCAAGAAGATCGGAGGGGGTCAAAATTTCGGCCAAAAACGACAGTGTTACCCCTTATGTTTTTTTTTCAGGTCAAAACTTTGACATCCGATATCTCGGCTCTGGAAGGGTCTAGAGCCTCCATTTTTGCGCGCTGGTCGAAGTCTCGTGGCCCTCTGTCAGAATCCAGAGTTTCAAGAAGATCGAAGGGGGTCAAAATTTCGGCCAAAAACGACAGTGTTACCCCTTATGTTTTTTTTTCAGGTCAAAACTTTGACATCCGATATCTCGGCTCTGGAAGGGTCTAGAGCCTCCATTTTTGCGCGCTGGTCGAAGTCTCGTGGCCCTCTGTCAGAATCCAGAGTTTCAAGAAGATCGGAGGGGGTCAAAATTTCGGCCAAAAACGACAGTGTTACCCCTTATGTTTTTTTTTCAGGTCAAAACTTTGACATCCGATATCTCGGCTCTGGAAGGGTCTAGAGCCTCCATTTTTGCGCGCTGGTCGAAGTCTCGTGGCCCTCTGTCAGAATCCAGAGTTTCAAGAAGATCGGAGGGGGTCAAAATTTCGGCCAAAAACGACAGTGTTACCCCTTATGTTTTTTTTTCAGGTCAAAACTTTGACATCCGATATCTCGGCTCTGGAAGGGTCTAGAGCCTCCATTTTTGCGCGCTGGTCGAAGTCTCGTGGCCCTCTGTCAGAATCCAGAGTTTCAAGAAGATCGGAGGGGGTCAAAATTTCGGCCAAAAACGACAGTGTTACCCCTTATGTTTTTTTTTCAGGTCAAAACTTTGACATCCGATATCTCGGCTCTGGAAGGGTCTAGAGCCTCCATTTTTGCGCGCTGGTCGAAGTCTCGTGGCCCTCTGTCAGAATCCAGAGTTTCAAGAAGATCGTAGGGGGTCAAAATTTCGGCCAAAAACGACAGTGTTACCCCTTATGTTTTTTTTTTCAGGTCAAAACTTTGACATCCGATATCTCGGCTCTGGAAGGGTCTAGAGCCTCCATTTTTGCGCGCTGGTCGAAGTCTCGTGGCCCTCTGTCAGAATCCAGAGTTTCAAGAAGATCGGAGGGGGTCAAAATTTCGGCCAAAAACGACAGTGTTACCCCTTATGTTTTTTTTTCAGGTCAAAACTTTGACATCCGATATTTCGGCTCTGGAAGGGTCTAGAGCCTCCATTTTTGCGCGCTGGTCGAAGTCTCGTGGCCCTCTGTCAGAATCCAGAGTTTCAAGAAGATCGGAGGGGGTCAAAATTTCGGCCAAAAACGACAGTGTTACCCCTTATGTTTTTTTTTCAGGTCAAAACTTTGACGTCCGATATCTCGGCTCTGGAAGGGTCTAGAGCCTCCATTTTTGCGCGCTGGTCGAAGTCTCGTGGCCCTCTGTCAGAATCCAGAGTTTCAAGAAGATCGGAGGGGGTCAAAATTTCGGCCAAAAACGACAGTGTTACCCCTTATGTTTTTTTTTTCAGGTCAAAACTTTGACATCCGATATCTCGGCTCTGGAAGGGTCTAGAGCCTCCATTTTTGCGCGCTGGTCGAAGTCTCGTGGCCCTCTGTCAGAATCCAGAGTTTCAAGAAGATCGGAGGGGGTCAAAATTTCGGCCAAAAACGACAGTGTTACCCCTTATGTTTTTTTTTCAGGTCAAAACTTTGACATCCGATATCTCGGCTCTGGAAGGGTCTAGAGCCTCCATTTTTGCGCGCTGGTCGAAGTCTCGTGGCCCTCTGTCAGAATCCAGAGTTTCAAGAAGATCGGAGGGGGTCAAAATTTCGGCCAAAAACGACAGTGTTACCCCTTATGTTTTTTTTTCAGGTCAAAACTTTGACATCCGATATCTCGGCTCTGGAAGGGTCTAGAGCCTCCATTTTTGCGCGCTGGTCGAAGTCTCGTGGCCCTCTGTCAGAATCCAGAGTTTCAAGAAGATCGGAGGGGGTCAAAATTTCGGCCAAAAACGACAGTGTTACCCCTTATGTTTTTTTTTCAGGTCAAAACTTTGACATCCGATATCTCGGCTCTGGAAGGGTCTAGAGCCTCCATTTTTGCGCGCTGGTCGAAGTCTCGTGGCCCTCTGTCAGAATCCAGAGTTTCAAGAAGATCGTAGGGGGTCAAAATTTCGGCCAAAAACGACAGTGTTACCCCTTATGTTTTTTTTCGGGTCAAAACTTTGACATCCGATATCTCGGCTCTGGAAGGGTCTAGAGCCTCCATTTTTGCGTGCTGGTCGAAGTCTCGTGGCCCTCTGTCAGAATCCAGAGTTTCAAGAAGATCAGAGGGGGTCAAAATTTCGGCCAAAAACGACAGTGTTACCCCTTATGTTTTTTTTTCGGGTCAAAACTTTGACATCCGATATCTCGGCTCTGGAAGGGTCTAGAGCCTCCATTTTTGCGCGCTGGTCGAAGTCTCGTGGCCCTCTGTCAGAATCCAGAGTTTCAAGAAGATCGGAGGGGGTCAAAATTTATTTCGGCCAAAAACGACAGTGTTACCCCTTATGTTTTTTTTTCGGGTCCAAAACTTTGACATCCGATATCTCGGCTCTGGAAGTGTCTAGAGCCTCCATTTTTTGCGTGCTGGTCGAAGTCTCGTGGCCCCTCTGTCAGAATCCAGAGTTTCAAGAAGATCGGAGGGGGTCAAATTTTCGGCCAAAAACGACAGTGTTACCCCTTATGTTTTTTTTTTTTCAGGTCAAAAACTTTGACATCCGATATCTCTGCTCTGGAAGGGTCTAGAGCCTCCATTTTTGCGCGCTGGTCGAAGTCTCGTGGCCCTCTGTCAGAATCCAGAGTTTCAAGAAGATCGGAGGGGGTCAAAATTTCGGCCAAAAAACGTCAGTGTTACCCCTTATGTTTTTTTTCGGGTCAAAACTTTGACATCCGATATCTCGGCTCTGGAAGGGTCTAGAGCCTCCATTTTTGCGCGCTGGTCGAAGTCTCGTGGCCCTCTGTCAGAATCCAGAGCTTCAAGAAGATCGGAGGGGGTCAAAATTTCGGCCAAAAACGACAGTGTTACCCCTTATGTTTTTTTTTTTCAGGTCAAAACTTTGACATCCGATATCTCGGCTCTGGAAGGGTCTAGAGCCTCCATTTTTGCGCGCTGGTCGAAGTCTCGTGGCCCCTCTGTCAGAATCCAGAGTTTTCAAGAAGATCGGAGGGGGTCAAAATTTCGGCCAAAAACGACAGTGTTACCCCTTATGTTTTTTTTTTTCAGGTCAAAACTTTGACATCCGATATATCGGCTCTGGAAGGGTCTAGAGCCTCCATTTTTGCGCGCTGGTCGAAGTCTCGTGGCCCTCTGTCAGAATCCAGAGTTTCAAGAAGATCGGAGGGGGTCAAAATTTCGGCCAAAAACGACAGTGTTACCCCTTATGTTTTTTTTTTTCAGGTCAAAAAATTTGGACATCCGATATCTCGGCTCTGGAAGGGTCTAGAGCCTCCATTTTTTGCGCGCTGGTCGAAGTCTCGTGGCCCTCTGTCAGAATCCAGAGTTTCAAGAAGATCGGAGGGGGTCAAAATTTCGGCCAAAAACGACAGTGTTTACCCCTTATGTTTTTTTTTTCAGGTCAAAACTTTGACATCCGATATCTCGGCTCTGGAAGGGTCCTAGAGCCTCCATTTTTGCGTGCTTGTCGAAGTCTCGTGGCCCTCTGTCAGAATCCAGAGTTTCAAGAAGATCGGAGGGGGTCAAAATTTCGGCCAAAAACGACAGTGTTACCCCTTATGTTTTTTTTTTCGGGTCAAAAACTTTGACATCCGATATCTCGGCTCTGGAAGGGTCTAGAGCCTCCATTTTTGCGCGCTGGTCGAAGTCTCGTGGCCCTCTGTCAGAATCCAGAGTTTCAAGAAGATCGGAGGGGGTCAAAATTTCGGCCAAAAACGGACAGTGTTACCCCTTATGTTTTTTTTTTTCAGGTCAAAACTTTGACATCCGATATCTCGGCTCTGGAAGGGTCTAGAGCCTCCATTTTTGCGCGCTGGTCGAAGTCTCGTGGGCCCTCTGTCAGAATCCAGAGTTTCAAGAAGATCGGAGGGGGTCAAAATTTCGGCCAAAAACGACAGTGTTACCCCTTATGTTTTTTTTTTCGGGTCAAAAACTTTGACATCCGATATCTCGGCTCTGGAAGGGTCTAGAGCCTCCATTTTTTGCGTGCTGGTCAAAGTCTCGTGGCCCTCTGTCAGAATCCAGAGTTTCAAGAAGATCGGAGGGGGTCAAAATTTCGGCCAAAAACGACAGTGTTTACCCCTTATGTTTTTTTTTCGGGTCAAAACTTTGACATCCGATATCTCGGCTCTGGAAGGGTCTAGAGCCTCCATTTTTGCGCGCTGGTCGAAGTCTCGTGGCCCTCTGTCAGAATCCAGAGTTTCAAGAAGATCGGAGGGGGTCCAAAATTTCGGCCAAAAAACGGACAGTGTTACCCCTTATGTTTTTTTTTCGGGTCAAAACTTTGACATCCGATATCTCGGCTCTGGAAGGGTCTAGAGCCTCCATTTTTGCGCGCTGGTCGAAGTCTCGTGGCCCTCTGTCAGAATCCAGAGTTTCAAGAAGATCGGGAGGGGGTCAAAATTTCGTCCAAAAACGACAGTGTTACGCCTTATGTTTTTTTTTCAGGTCAAAACTTTGACATCCGATATCTCGGCTCTGGAAGGGTCTAGAGCCTCCATTTTTGCGCGCTGGTCGAAGTCTCGTGGCCCTCTGTCAGAATCCAGAGTTTCAAGAAGATCGGAGGGGGTCAAAATTTCGGCCAAAAAACGACGGTGTTTACCCCTTATGTTTTTTTTTCAGGTCAAAACTTTGACATCCGATATCTCGGCTCTGGAAGGGTCTAGAGCCTCCATTTTTTGCGCGCTGGTCGAAGTCCTCGTGGCCCCTCTGTCAGAATCCAGAGTTTCAAGAAGATCGGAGGGGGGTCAAAATTTCTGCCAAAAACGACAGTGTTACCCCTTATGTTTTTTTTTTTCGGGTCAAAACTTTGACATCCGATATCTCGGCTCTGGAAGGGTCTAGAGCCTCCATTTTTGCGCGCTGGTCGAAGTCTCGTGGCCCTCTGTCAGAATCCAGAGTTTCAAGAAGATCGGAGGGGGTCAAAATTTCGGCCAAAAAACGACAGTGTTACCCCTTATGGTTTTTTTTTTTCGGGTCAAAACTTTGACATCCGATATCTCGGCTCTGGAAGGGTCTAGAGCCTCCATTTTTGCGCGCTGGTCGAAGTCTCGTGGCCCTCTGTCAGAATCCAGAGTTTCAAGAAGATCGGAGGGGGTCAAAATTTCGGCCAAAAACGACAGTGTTACCCCTTATGTTTTTTTTTTTCGGGTCAAAACTTTGACATCCGATATCTCGGCTCTGGAAGGGTCTAGAGCCTCCATTTTTGCGCGCTGGTCGAAGTCTCGTGGCCCTCTGTCAGAATCCAGAGTTTCAAGAAGATCGGAGGGGGTCAAAATTTCGGCCAAAAACGACAGTGTTACCCCTTATGGTTTTTTTTTCAGGTCAAAACTTTGACATCCGATATCTCGGCTCTGGAAGGGTGTAGAGCCTCCATTTTTGCGCGCTGGTCGAAGTCTCGTGGCCCTCTGTCAGAATCCAGAGTTTCAAGAAGATCGGAGGGGGTCAAAATTTCGGCCAAAAAACGACAGTGTTACCCCTTATGTTTTTTTTTTCAGGTCAAAACTTTGACATCCGATATCTCGGCTCTGGAAGGGTCTAGAGCCTCCATTTTTTGCGCGCTGGTCGAAGTCTCGTGGCCCTCTGTCAGAATCCAGAGTTTCAAGAAGATCGGAGGGGGTCAAAATTTCGGCCAAAAACGACAGTGTTACCCCTTATGTTTTTTTTTCAGGTCAAAACTTTGACATCCGATATCTCGGCTCTGGAAGGGTCTAGAGCCTCCATTTTTGCGCGCTGGTCGAAGTCTCGTGGCCCTCTGTCAGAATCCAGAGTTTCAAGAAGATCGGAGGGGGTCAAAATTTCGGCCAAAAACGACAGTGTTACCCCTTATGTTTTTTTTTTCAGGTCAAAACTTTGACATCCGATATCTCGGCTCTGGAAGGGTCTAGAGCCTCCATTTTTGCGCGCTGGTCGAAGTCTCGTGGCCCCTCTGTCAGAATCCAGAGTTTCAAGAAGATCGGAGGGGGTCAAAATTTCGGCCAAAAACGACAGTGTTACCCCTTATGTTTTTTTTTTCAGGTCCAAAACTTTGACATCCGATATCTCGGCTCTGGAAGGGTCTAGAGCCTCCATTTTTGCGCGCTGGTCGAAGTCTCGTGGCCCTCTGTCAGAATCCAGAGTTTCAAGAAGATCGGAGGGGGTCAAAATTTCGGCCAAAAACGACAGTGTTACCCCTTATGTTTTTTTTTTCAGGTCAAAACTTTGACATCCGATATCTCGGCTCTGGAAGGGTCTAGAGCCTCCATATTTGCGCGCTGGTCGAAGTCTCGTGGCCCTCTGTCAGAATCCAGAGTTTCAAGAAGATCGGAGGGGGTCAAAATTTCGGCCAAAAACGACAGTGTTTACCCCTTATGTTTTTTTTTTCAGGTCAAAACTTTGACATCCGATATCTCGGCTCTGGAAGGGTCTAGAGCCTCCATTTTTGCGCGCTGGTCGAAGTCTCGTGGCCCTCTGTCAGAATCCAGAGTTTCAAGAAGATCGGAGGGGGGTCAAAATTTCGGCCAAAAACGGACAGTGTTACCCCTTATGTTTTTTTTTCGGGTCAAAACTTTGACATCCGATATCTCGGCTCTGGAAGGGTCTAGAGCCTCCATATTTTGCGCGCTGGTCGAAGTCTCGTGGCCCTCTGTCAGAATCCAGAGTTTCAAGAAGATCGGAGGGGGTCAAAATTTCGGCA